>JAPPVO010000014.1:26656215-27154841 GCA_030407325.1 Camellia japonica
CTTCTACGCCTTCTTCCAGGCGTTCATTTTATCCTTGTCGTCTTCGTCTAGCCATTTTAACAAGTCCCACTGGGCGTGCCAAAAATATATGTTGGCTTTTTGGCTTTTCGAAGGGTAATTTTGTAAATGCGAGCGTGCCAGCAAGGATCAATCAGTCCTTACAGAAATTATAATTGCCAACCAATTATCAGACGATTGTGTTTTAGTTCTTTCGGCTCAATGAAGAGGACTTTTACTGGTGGCTTGACTTAGGAGAATTTAAGAGAAATAACAGTTAATATGAAGAACAATCGAAGTATTTCATTAAAATGAACACTTACAATAGTTCAAACTCAGCCTCGAAGAGGTTTACAGCAACAGTCTACTTGAATCTACTTGGAACTACTCCTATGAATCGAAGTGCAGTGCTGGTATTAAGTGCAGGTATTTAAAGTACAGGAAATGTAAGACTGGAAAGGAAAATATGAAATAAAGACTGGTTTGTATGATCTGAGTCTGGGGCTTTTTCTGAGGGCTTCCCTGCTATTTATACTTGTCAAAGATGACCTTCGAACTGCACTTCAAACCGTCGAACTGCTCCTCCATGATCGATGATCATGCTGCCTTAGAAGTAGCCCCACTACGCCATCTCTTGCAGTTGAGCTTCCCTCCTGTATTTGAATTTGAATATTGAGTAACTGTTGAAGCCACGTCACCTTGTATCTCTTTACTGATCTAGTGCTACTCAGATCATGTAAGTACCAATGTTCATTGCCACGTGTTCGATCAGGATCGAAGATTTGAATTATCTTCCCATAATACCCTTATTCTGCCACGTGTTAAACTATGATTTGGCTTTACAAAATATGTAGCCAACAATCACCATTGAATCTTAAGAATGGTTAGGAGGGAGCTTGTGATTCTGAAGAATCTTCCCACTATGATCATAGTTTTAGAGAAATTTTAAGCATTTGAAAATAAAAAATAATAGTCAAGCTTACAATTCTTAATTTATTTATTTTTTATAAGATAGCAGTTAGTTTGTTAATAGTTAAATTATAACGCAACTAAAAGTCTCTTCATAAACTCGAATCTAAAATGTTATTAATCTTGACAGATAGATATCCTCTCCGTGACCACTTGGACAATTATCGAGATCAAAATTTCTTATCCATTGATTGGGAATTATTAACAAAACCAACAAAAATGAGATTCTAGTAATCTAGACATAACCTTAGAGTCTCAGATATTGTGACGTTAGGGTTGTGCAAAATACCGTCTAATTCACTAAAATTACATTGATTCACACTGATCCGTCCGTTACTTGCGGATTAAATTTTGAAATCTATGTTTTGAAACCGCTCCACTCCACTATAATTAACACATATATAATTTTTTAACTTTTAATGAAATATCAAAATAAAAATAAATGTGAGAGAGATTTAAGAACAGGGTATAGCTATGTTTACTCTAGTGGTGTCAATTGACACCACTCATCTTCAAAATTTGTTAAGAGTATTTGTGGATTTTACATAAAAGTTTTGAGTTTTTGACGAATTGAACTCTTTGAGCTTAGTAAATACTCACATTTGAAATTTTCAAATTAACTCCAGTGGAGTTAAAGTCAGAATCAAATTTTATATAGAAATTTCAATTTTCTAAAAATAAACCTTACGTTTGTTTATGTTAGAGATTTATCCCATGTCATATTTGTAAACCACCCAAATTTAGTTCATATATAATCTACAGGCTACAGTCCACCTATGGCCAATTAGTTTTCGATTATATAATTTTAACAATTTTAGAATAAATTATACTAACTTTTCTTGAGATTTTTGATAAATATAAAAACTTCACATGTAATTTGTGACTGGCATTACCAAAAGTAACAAAAGTTGCTGATGTCATAACATATAAATCTTGAAATACCAAGAAGGCCCCCAAGTGTCTTCAAGTGTGTGTGAGTGATTTTCCGACCACACTGCCAACTCAGTAATCAACTGGAGAGAACTGGCAGAATAGATGACACCTGGCTAACCTGTAACAGAAAAAGAAGATTCCGGCGGTGGTTCGTCCACCCGGGGGCACTCCGATGATCAAGTCAGTATATCTCTCAAAGATGATCAATAGTGCTAAACTCATTGTTCAGAATATAAATTGCGTACCTTAGACCCACGGGGGTGCCTTTCTTTTATAGTTAACTCAATCCTAGTCTCGATAGAAGCCTGACTTTTATGGACTCCCATTCAGTGCTTACTTTGGACTCCTCAAGAGATAAGGATAAACTCTCTAAGAACATTATCCTTATTCATCTTGAAGTCTTTCCTCATTCTAGGACTCTTGTCCCTTATCCGCTTATCTCGGATTCCGATATCTTCGTAGATAACCTCGGCCTTGCCGAGATCACCTCGGCGTTATGACCAAGACACGTGGCATCTCGGCTGACACGTTGGCGTCACCTTGCCACGTGTTGGTACTCAGAAAATATATCCCCACAACTGCCCCCTAGGTTCTATTACCTCGGCATTCTGAGGTGATGGAACCTATATCGGTACTTCCTTCCAGTACGTCGGCTTAAATCACTTTAGCTGAGATCATTGTTTAAGGCCAACATGTCTCCTTAAAAAACAAGAATTCCAGTGAATTCCTTCACTCGTATGAGCTGTCATGCATCACTATTCAATCGCTTCATTCACGCGTCTTATCCTTATTGGATCGTGCCTGTGACGCGCCTGTAAGCTGAATTATTTCTCATGTGCGCCATCTGACATATACGTTCTTCTAGGTTTCATAATGATTTCTTTGCCGTCGTTTCAAGTTTTAACAAAACTTTTCCCTCTTCTTTCATTTCTTCACTTTTCATTCGATACTGTGTGTGTCAATTTCCGACCACACTGCCAACTTAGTACTCAATTGGAGAACACCGGTAGAATAGATGGCACTTGTCTGACCTGCAACAGAAAGAAGAGTCTCTGGCGGTGGCTCGTCCACCCGGGGGTACTCCGACGATCAAGTTAGTACTCCATATCTCTCAAGGATAACCAATAGTGCTTAACTCACTAGACAGAGCATAAAAAGCATACCTTAGACCCATGGGGGTGCCTCCCTTTTATAGCCAACACAATCATAGTCCCAATAGAAGCCTAGCTCTAATGGACTTAGGATTACTGCTAATCTTGGACCCCCAGTAGGATTAGGATAAACTCTCTAAGAGTCTTATCTTTACCCAAACTGAAGTCTTCTCTCATTCTAGAACTCTTGTCCTTCATCCGCTTATCTCGGAATCCGGTATTCTCGCAGATTACCTCGGCCTAGCTGAGATCATCTTGGTATCATGACCAGGACACGTGACACCTTGGCTGACACTTCGGTGTCACCTCGGCCACGTGTTGTCATTCAAAAATTATGTCCCCACAACTGCCCCCTGGGTTCTATTACCTCGGCATCCTGAGGTGATGGAACCTATATCATTTATTCCACTTAGCATGTCGGCTAAGCTCGCTTTATCATCTATTGCCGAAGTCAGAACTCGTCGGCTCAATATGACCAAGACCTATAGTCTGCTTTCATCAATGCCTTAGAACCAACGACCAAGTTCGTTCAAGTTTCGCAGCAGAAACCGTCCTCTTTTGCAACCGTCTTGGTGTGACACACCTCGGTTATACAAACTGATGATTTACCTCGGCAAGTATCCAAGTACCTTTTCTTGGCATAACCTTGGTTTCACCTTGTAAATTTTTTCATAAAATTTCAACAAGGGTTTAACCTCGGCTTAACTTTAACCTGTAAATTATCCACAAATTTCAACAAATGTTAAGCAATGATTTCGGTTTAACTTCAACTTGTAAATTTCTACAAATTTCAACAAGTTTAAACAATAATCTCGGTTTAACTTCAACTTGTAAATTGTCCACAAATTTCAACAAGTGTTAAGCAATGATTTCGGTTTAACTTCAACTTGTAAATTTCTACAAATTTCAACAAGTTTAAACAATAATCTCGGTTTAACTTTAACTTGTAAATTGCTACAAATTTCAACAAGTGTTAAATATCATCTCGGTTTAACTTCAACTTGTAAATTGCTACAAATTTCAACAAGTGTTAAACATAACATCGGTTTAACTTCAACTTGTAAATTGCTACAAATTTCAACAAGTGTTAAACATCATCTCGGTTTAACTTCAACTTGTAAATTGCTACAAATTTCAACAAGTGTTAAACATAACATCGGTTTAACTTCAACTTGTAAATTGCTACAAATTTCAACAAGTGTTAAACATCATCTCGGTTTAACTTCAACTTGTAAATTGCTACAAATTTCAACAAGTTTAAAGAATAATCTCGGTTTAACTTCAACTTGTAAATTGCTACAAATTTCAACAAGTGTTAAACATCATCTCGGTTTAACTTCAACTTGTAAATTGCTACAAATTTCAACAAGTGTTAAACAATAATCTCGGTTTAACTTCAACTTGTAAATTGCTACAAATTTCAACAAGTGTTAAACATCATCTCGGTTTAACTTCAACTTATAAATTGCTACAAATTTCAACAAGTGTTAAACATAACATCGGTTTAACTTCAACTTGTAAATTGCTACAAATTTCAACAAGTGTTAAACATCATCTCGGTTTAACTTTAACTTGTAAATTGCTACAAATTTCAACAAGTGTTTAAACATAACATCGGTTTAACTTCAACTTGTAAATTACTACAAATTACAACAAGTGTTAAACATAACATCGGTTTAACTTTAACTTGTAAATTGCTACAAATTTCAACAAGTGTTAAACATCATCTCGGTTTAACTTCAACTTGTAAATTGCTACAAATTTCAACAAGTGTTAAACATCATCTCGGTTTAACTTCAACTTATAAATTGCTACAAATTTTAACAAGTGTTAAACATAACATTGGTTTAACTTCAACTTGTAAATTGCTACAAATTTCAATAAGTGTTAAACATCATTTATAACTCTCTGCCCCCTAATGTGGACTTATGTTCACATTAAGCTTGTGCATGTGATCTTGTTTGCCGAAGTTTGTTTCAAACCGAGGTTGTTAGCGTTGATTTCTCTGTTGATCTTACTTGGTTTCAACCTAAGTTTGATTCTGCCGACATGGCAAGCCTATGTTACTCCAACTTAGTTCAACTCCATTATATGCAAGATTCGACTCTGTCATATAATGAGTCTAAGTTATTCATCATTACCTCGGTCTCGCATCGGCGAGCCATTTTTCTTCTTGGACTTAAGTGCCGAGATCTTGTCTTCTGGAATCTTGGATCTACTCACTCAGGTTGAGCTCTTCTCTTCTCAGACCTATTCATCCAGGCCGAGATCATGTCTTCTGGAATCTTGAATCTGCTCACTCAGGTTGAGCTCTTCTCTTCTCGGACCTGCTTATTTAGGCCGAGATCTTGTCTTTCGGGATCTGGGGTCCGGGGCCTGAAATCCAGGATCTGCTCACTTAGGCTGAGCTCTTCTATACTTGAATGCTATCTCCTTGGGAGCGCTTATGCCCCCTGTCCTCGCGTCCCTTCTGGAAGGGTCTTCATTCCGTTTATGTCGACAGACTCTTCATCTTCGCTAAACTCGTCGTTTTCAACACGTTGATCTTGTACGGTGATGGCCATCTATTCTCCTTTCTTTTCCACAGACGGCGCCAAATTGTGTGTGTCAATTTCCGACCACACTGCCAACTTTGTACTCAACTGGAGAACACCGGCAGAATAGATGGCACCTGTCTGACCTGCAACAGAAAAAAGAGTCTCCGGCAGTGGCTCGTCCACCCGGGGGTACTCCGACGATCAAGTCAGTACTCCATATCTCTCAAAGATAACCAATAGTGCTTAACTCACTAGACAGAGCATAAAAAGCATACCTTAGACCCATGGGGGTGCCTCTCTTTTATAGCCAACACAATCCTAGTCCCAATAGAAGCCTAGCTCTAATGGACTTAGGATGTCCCAATAGAAGCCTAGCTCTAATGGACTTAGGATTACTGCTAATCTTGGACTCCCAGTAGGATTATGATAAACTCTCTAAGAGTCTTATCTTTACCCAAACTGAAGTCTTCTCTCATTCTAGAACTCTTGTCCCTCATCCGCTTATCTCGGAATCCGGTATTCTCGCAGATAACCTCGGCCTAGCCGAGATCATCTCGGCATCATGACCAGGACACGTGACACCTCGGCTGACACTTCGGTGTCACCTCGGCCACGTATTGTCATTCAAAAATTATGTCCCCACAGATACTCTTGCTTTTTCTCTCGAATCCGCCATTGTTCTAGACTTCAAGCTCTGCAACTGCCTTTGTTCCTTCCTCTTGGTGAAGCTTTCGTCGTTCTGCTACTTCTGTAACCGTCGCCTGACTTCGGCGATCTTCATACCGGCTTCACTTTTTCTGGTAAGCCACTGTTTCTTTCGTTTTCAATTCTCTGATGCTCTTTACTACTTGTTGCCATTACTACTTTGTTTAAACATTCGATTTGTGAATCTTCATATCTGAGTGTGTTTATTCCACGATTTTGCCTTTACCTATGTCTTGAATACACGCATTGTTCACCATTTTCTTGCACTTTTGCCACTGTTCTTGACCTTATACTCCTTGTACTCACTTTGTTCTTGATAGTCCATTTTTGTTCTTGATTCTGAAACTTGTTCTTGTTTTCTGTTTTTTTGTGTCTTTTCCAGATTTGTGCCTTCAATCTTCGTTTCCATAGACTTAGGTTTGGGATTTGTCTGTAGAACCCACAATTTTAGGAAAAAACTGAAGCCTACATTTACCTAAGTGTTTGCCGAGGTCCCAATAACCCTTTCAAAACATCTTCTGAAATCCAACCTCTTCGATTAAGCTGATATCATGGGTATATGGAAACATAGGGTAAACACCCATCCAAACTAGAATTCTTTGACAAGAGTTTGAAATCCCAGCCGACGTCCATCTGAGGTTGGCTGGGGATGATGACTCCATCATGCCTACTGATGACTCCATGCCTTTCCCTGTGGTAGCCTTCATTGAGTGTGGACTTCGGCTCCCACTCAACATCCTTTTTCGTGAAATATTTCATTATTACAAGTTGAACCCAATGCCACTTTCCATCAATTCCTTTCGAACCATCAATGGTATCATAGCCTTAGCAAAACAAGAAAATGCTAGAATCACTTTAGCCGACATCCAATATTGCTACACTATGTGTGGCCTCAAAAAAGACATCGGCTACGTTTACTACCTCAAGCCGAGGTCCACTGAATACAAAATCGTTGGCGACCTCCCTGACTCCAACAAGGGAGCTGGGGATGATTATTTCATTACTTTGGGGAACTGGGAGTTCGCCCCAGATGAAGACCTCCATCTCTTCCCTCTCCCTCGGTCAGTCTTTGTAGAGGGCAATGGTAAGAGCCCTGCATTCATACCTACTTGTTTTTTTTTTTTTTTAAAGTCTTTCATACTTTATCTATTTTTTAATGTCTGCTTTTCTTGCAGCTGTTCCTAAGCCACCAAAAAACTTTTGCCAATCCTTCATTCCCAGCAAGGATTTGAAGAAACATTTGGACTTGCCAGTCCAAAAACGGAAGGCGCCTCTGCTTCTCAACTTTATTCCAACATACAAGTCAGCTCTGCCCGACGTCCCTAGGAGGAAGAAGAAAAGCCTTTCTCCACCCTCTGCCACAACTCCACAAGTCGCGTCCACATCTCGGACAGACCAAGGATCAACCTCTGATCCAGCTGAGCAACCGTCAACCTCGGCTCCATACTTGATTCCAATATCCCAACGCCGCCATCGACGCCGAACAGTTTCTTCTGCCGAGATGGGTCGCCCAAAACCAGTTACAAAAGACCTCTTGGCCAGTATTCCTTCTGATGTTGATGCACAGCCAACACAAACCCAGCTTCCACCAAAGCCAAAACGAATCAAAAAGGCTCAGCCCAAGGCAAAGGCAACTCAGGTCGATTATGAGGATACCTTGCCAATTTTCAAACTGGCTCCGAGTGAGAAGACTGCCTCTGTCCCTGCGAAGAGGTCCGCTGAAACCCTTCCATCCGAATCCACCAAATCCAAAAGGCCGAGGTCATCTTCTGCGACGACCTCGGGGTCAAAAAAACCTGATGCCCCTTGGGCCCCCAAAATCACTCTGGAAGATAAGCCTGTTATGGCTAGTGATAGCGCTGACGATATCAATGTCGGCATTGCCCTCAATACTACACTGCTTTTTCCAGGCGATCTGGAGCGAAACGCCGAGTTCAGTGAGTACGAAAACTACGCTCTGATGCTTCAGCATTCTGTTCAGGTAAGTGTTGTTGCTTGGTACTTTTTCTTTCTTTCTCTTTATTTCATACTTAGAATATTTTCTAATACTTCTGTTTCCTTTCAGGCCATCTAGCATGCCCACTCTTTCTCAATGCAATCTTTTGAGAACCGTGAGAAGCTAGCCGAGAAAAAGAGGGAGGTCTCCACACTTCAGAAAACCAATAAGAACCTGCAATCAAAAATGAAGACCCTGGAGGATCAGGCGAGGTCGCTATTAAAGCCAGAGATGAAGCTGAAGAGAAAGTTGGCGCTGTTGAGGCGATAAATAAAGTCCTTCAAGCCCAGCTGAAGGAGGCCGAGGAAAAAGTGGCCTAGGCCTAGAAGGAGCATCAAGATGCCTTGGCCACCAAAGAGGCCGAAATCAAAGATGCCGATGAAAAGGCATATGCTCAAGGCATGGCCGATGTTACAGAGGCCTACGAAAAGCAAGTCAAGCAAGCATGCAACAAGGGTTTCTCCCTTGGTTGGATGACTTTACTGAAAAAACTTAATGTCCCTAAGGACTCCTCCCTGAGGAACGCTGATGCCATTCCCCTGCCATTTCCTTCAACTCCACCTCCTAGTCAATCTGACAACGAATCTGATTCTGAGGATGAGGCCGAGGAGGAAGTTTTGGTAAGGAAATCAAAAGATGTTGCTGGGTGTAGACACCCCATTTTTCACCGACCTTAAGACTCAGACGTCATCAATTGAGCGCTTGGTGATGTTGCATATTGTGCTCGTTCTGAGGTTGCGGAGTCCCGGCTACGAGCCTTGCCTCTGGACTTCCGGACTCTTTTGTGCTTTGTCTCGGTTTGCGAACCAGGCTCGGTTTTCTCTGTTTTCTCTTCCTGAAGGGAGGGAGAGGTCTCGTAGATCATCTCTCAATGGCCGTAGGCTACATTTCGTGGCCATAGGCCATTTTGCCCATTTCGGAGCCCGGTTCCCGGTTTTGGAGCCGTCAGGCCGTGTGCCTCGGTTCGGGACCGCCTAACCACCTCTGTTTGCCCCGGTTTTTGGCATGTATCTTATTTACTCCCTTTTTAGGGACACTGTGGTCCTAGCGACCAACTTCGTGGTCGTGCACCACTCCCGGTGCCTAACAGCCCACTTTCGGGGCCTCGAACTGCGTGTTTCGGCTCCCGAACCTTCATTCTACATTTTTGGGCTCCGACCCAAACTTGAGATAGTCATATTTTGAGGTCCTTTTCATGTTTGATTAAGGACCTCTTACTGTTTGACATCTCCATCTGTCACTTGCCTTTTTACCTCTTTTTGGGCCTTTTTGCACGGTATTTTAGGCGTACTTGTGGGCTGCGTTGGACTTGGGCGTAAACTACAAAGTGTCTTATTTTGAGCCCCTCTTCAACTTTGTTGAAGGACTCTCGGCCTTTTGAAACCCCGTAGCTGCCACTTTCCCTTTTGACCATTTTTGGAGGGAAACTTGAAATGTTTCCCCCCCTTTTTTTTCCCCCCCTTTTTTTAAACGTTTTTGCCTATATATACAGCCCTCCAGATCTGTTCTAAAGGTTACAAAATCTGATTTAGGTCTCCTATATACAAGCTCTCTCTCTCTCTCTCTATATTCTAACCCTAAAACTCCAAGTTCCTTGCCCCCTTTCTTCATCACCACCTAGCACCACCACCACTACACCATTTCCAGCAGCAAGGAGGGCCTTCCAGCAGCTAAGAGGCACCATTTTCAGTCCTAGAAGCAGCCAAGGTTTTGGTCTACAAGGGTAAGCACTCATTTCCCCTTTTGAGCTCCATTTTTGTACCATTCCTCTACCCTACTTGCTCACTGTTTTTAGGCTCCGACCCTAACTGAAAGGGGCACCCTTTTGATCTGTTCTTCATCTTTGTTTAAGGGCTCAACCCTGTTTGGGCCCTCCATTTGGTACTTGTTTCAATATCATCTCATATGCCTTAATCTTGCGTGCTTTAGCTAGCCTATGAGTGATCTGTTTCTGAGCTTGATATGAACTGTGAGTAGGCCTATTTTGAGCCCCTCTTCAACATTTAAGAAGGGCTCAACCATGTTTGGCAACTTTATCATGCACTTGCTTTGTAATCTCTCGTATTTACCGTAAAATTGCATGATTTGTTTGGTCTGTCTAGCTTCTGTTTTCGGCCATCATCAGGTCTGGAAAGAGTCTTATTTTGATCTTATGGACATATTTCATGAAGGGTCTTTGTTGGTTGGATGAATGTTTGGGGTACCTCATGTTATGGCCTATAGTATCCTAGTTCTTGCATGGCATTCTTAGCATATTTGCACACTGAGTTGAGGCATGTCATCAACTGTAAATGTGCATTTTTTTAGTCCCTCTTCAGTATTGTAGAAGGGAATTTTTCAGTTTGGGATTTGCATATACCACTTGTTTCAATACCCCTCTCTTGACCCCATTTTTGCATGCCATTGTTGCCTATCTATGCTTACTATTTGGCCATGTTTTGTACTTTAAAAATGCTATTTTTGGGGCTGCCTTGCTACTATTTTTCATGTCATGTACCAATTTTGCATGTTTAGTATAGCCGTAGGCCATTTCGGGCGCTTAATATCGCATTCGGGACCATTCCGTGCATTTGGTGTCATTTCACATCATTTCGGGGCTGTTTTCCCCCTCATTTAGCTGCTGAAATTTCATTTGCATGTTTGCATATCATTTCCTGTGTCATTTCATGCCTTAGGGCCATTGCCTCGGTTTGCGTGCCCGTGTGCACGCACTTCGAGGCACTTCATTTTTTTATCCGATGGCCTCTTATGTGAGTGTGGCTGAGACCCGCTTATGTTAGTGTAAGTCCATGTTGCACTGTATATGCCATTTTAGTCTCATTGCATTGCGTATGCCATGTCTTCGGTTCGCGTGCATACGTGCACGCATTCCGAGCGTCCCATTTTCATCTCATGGCCGCTGATTTTGGCATGCTTGCGAGTTATCCATGTTAGTTTAAGTCCATCATTGCATTGCACGTTCATATGTCATGTTTCATGCCTTGCCATGCTTTGATAGAGTGGCATTCGTGCCTTAGGATCGGTCCTCGGTTTGCGTACATACGTGCACGCGTTTCGGGAATCTCTTTTTCCTCTAATGGCCTCCTTGTATTGGTGTAAGCCCATCTTGCATTGTGTATGCCATGTTCAATGCATTGTGCATGTTATGTTGTTAGCATCGTGTATGCCACGTAGTTGCATCGCATGTTTGCGTACTTAGCCGCCATGCCTAGGTTGCATTTCATTGAACATGCATCCCTTGCCTCTTGACTAATCATGATAGGGGTTGGGGCCCTTTGATTTGTTTTGTGCATTGCATTCCATTTGATATCAAAGTTGCTAACTTGGCTTTTGGGCCATCATGCATTGAAATGTGTGATTGATGGCCCGGGGGTCGAGGGCCATACTCCCTTGAGTCCATTACATGATAGGGAGTGTGTCCATGCATACATTTGCCTAGAAATTCTATGCTATGCACTGTTGGTTTGCTGTTTGCTGTCAAAACTGTCTTCTGCAGGAATTTTGTGCCGACCGGCAGTATAGAGTGCCGACCGGCAATGTATTTAGTGCCGATAGCTTCATTTCCAGCCGGTGGACTTTATACACGGCCGGTGGACATTCCATCCAGCCGATGATGATTCTTAGGATGCAGGGAGCCTATTCTGGGACTTTTACAGTCTTCCAGAGAAGCAGAACAGTAAAAGCAGAGCCAACAGTGCTATGGCAGCGAGTTTCCAGGCGAAGCCAATCCGAGCATGCGTGCATCCCTCTTCCCGAGGCCTTTTACTGCTTTCAGTAGTTTAATTAATTTGTTAATTAATTAAGGGTCTGTAATAATTAATTAGCTAGGATAGTTGATTTATTATTTGGGACTGTATATTATTCTTTTGGTCCCTCCGTGTGAGGGCATATTTGTAATAAGGGTGTGTGAGTGTGTGTATGTCTTCCAACCCCCATTTCTTTCTCCCTTTTATTTACCTGCTTATGATGGTAGATTAGGGCATATTTAATTTAGCATACCTTATGCAATGCATGCGTGCATCCATGCATTTGTTGACATGCATCGGGCTCGGCACATCATACAAACTGCATCGTACTTTCAATTCCAATTGAATACGTGTTATTTGTAGCATTCCATATGCCACGTTTAGGATAGCCTAGCCTGCCTAGATTACATCTTTGCATGTGTTGCATTAGACATTTCAGTATGCTTAGGTCATGCATGGATTTCTAATAAGCTTCTGTTTTGGCTTGGAGTACTAGGTGAGCTTTTATGCTTTAGCATATCGCATGTGTGTGAATGTTGCCATAATAGCATGCTTACCATGAGGCTAAGTGCTTATGTGATATAACTGCATGAATGCCTGTGGATGGAGGTTGAATTACCTAAATTGGGACAACACATTAAAACTGTGAGTTTTAAAGCCCACTAGATAGTGACAAAACCGTCTTTTCTAAAAGCCCGCTTGAGAGTGGCAAAACCTGCATTTTAGCCTACTTGTGAGTAGCAAATCATTTTCAAAACAAACATGTGGTGTTTTGTTCCAACTTAGGCGATTTGGTCTATACTTGTTTGCTGTGCGCATAATATAGTAATTCTAGGCTAATAACCGGAATAAGAACGCATAAAGTTTTCAAAAACGGATATCACGGTTAGTAGAGGCCGGTCTTCGGACCGGGTGAAAGGGGGTGCTCATAGCTGACCTTCCCCGATCGTACCCAAGCTCCCGAGCCAAGACCACTTTGGTGATGACGGACATGTGGCCTTCGGCACCGAGTCAGGGTTTCCTAAATTTCCCATTTTAAAATATTTAGGTGGCGACTCTGTAATCTGGCAAAGCAGTCCATGTTTGGCACTACTTTTTCAAAAATCTGTTTTTCTTCAAAATGATTTGCCGGATTTGGACTCTTTGGTTCAGATTTAGAACCGCGACACAAATCGAGTCCGAACTGTAGCCGAGGTCCCCCGCAGACGTGCTACACTGGGACCAAGTCTTCTCCTCAAAATGAGCAAGTCCTAGACTTGACTCAAGATGAGGATGGTGAGGAGGTTCCTGAAGATGCTGTTCCTGAGAAGACATCAGCCGACGTTACCTTGCCGACAAGAGCCTTGACGAAACCCTTGCCCAAATTGATGTCGAGCTCGTGGCGGAAAAGGCTGCTGAGGCGTCCTCTCAACAATCGTCTGAACTTCAATCTCAACCAAATGCTACTGCTGAAGAGCCTTAGTTTTTATGTTTTTTCCTTCTGTTCTTGTACTTTGTTTTTCTTCTTTGAAGTATTGGAAACTTCTTCACATTGCCGATGTGTTTTTAATACAACAACTCTTTTGCTTTTGAATGCTTGTATGCTTGCTTTGTATGCCTCCATACTTGGAATACTTTTGCATATCTTTAATATATACTTCTTTCTTTGTGCAACCTTCTCGGGGTGACATACCTCGGTTAACAATGATCTCGGTTTAACTTCAACTTGTAAATTGCTACAAATTTCAACAAGTGTTAAACAATGATCTCGGTTTAACTTCAACTTGTAAATTGCTACAAATTTCAACAAGTGTTAAACAATAATCTCGTTTAACTTCAACTTGTAAATTGGTACAAATTTCAACAAGTGTTAAACAATGATCTCGGTTTAACTTCAACTTGTAAATTGGTACAAATTTCAACAGTGTTAAACAATATGATCTCGGTTTAACTTCAACTTGTAAATTGCTACAAATTTCAACAAGTGTTAAACAATAATCTCGGTTTAACTTCAACTTGTAAATTACTACAAATTTCAACAAGTGTTGAACAATGATCTCGGTTTAACTTCAACTTGTAAATTGCTACAAATTTCAACAAGTGTTAAACAACTTTGTCTTCTCTCTGCCCCCTAATGTGAACCTGAGTTCCACTTGGGTTCTCATTATTCATGTCTTCCAGAAACCACATTATGGATCTTTATTAGTCATAAGTGTTGAAAAATTCTGCTAAGATTTTATTGATGTTGTCGGTAAAAAACAAGTAACATCTAATGATAGAAAAATTTCAAATTACAAGTGTTCCAGGGTCTTGGCAATACTTTGCCCTCATTATCTTCAAGCCGATATGCCCCATTGCCCAATACCGAAGTGATTCTGTAGGGTCCTTCCTAGTTTGGGCCAAGCTTGCTCTCCCTGGGATCCTTCTTGTTGCCGACGACTTTTCTCAGGACTAGGTCGCCGACTTGAAATTCCCTTGGATTAACCTTCTTGTTATAAGCTCTGGCAAGCTGTTGCTGGTATGTTGCAAGCTGTATTGCAGCTTTCTCTCTTCTTTCTTCTAGAAGATCCAGATCTCAGGCTAAGAGTACATCATTAGTCCCGTTCTCAACTCCCTAGGTTCTAATCCCTGGGATGCCGACCTCCAATGGAATGACTGTTTCTGTGCCATAAGCCATGGCAAAGGGGGATTCCCCTGTTGATCTTCTTGGCGTAGTCCGATATGCCCAGAGTACATTGGGCAATTTGTCTACCCACTTTCCTTTTGCTGCCTACAGCCTTTTCTTTATCCCATCCAGAATTACTTTGTTGGATGCTTCTGCTTGTTTGTTGCTTTGTGGAAAGCTTGGGGTTGAAAAGTAGTTCTTGATCTTGAACTTTGCACAGAAGTTCTTAATTAGCTTACTGTCAAACTGTGTTCCATTGTCGGCAACTATTGCTCTTGGAATCCCAAATCTGGTGATGATGTTTTCTCATATGAAGTTCTTGACATCCACATCTCGGATCTTGGCAAGAGGTTCTGCTTCTATCCACTTCGTGAAGTAATCTGTTGTTACCAGCAGGTACTTCCTTTGCCTAGTTGCTTGGGGCAATTGCCCAACGAGATCCATGCCCCATTAGGCAAATGGCCAAGGACTGGATACAGGGTTCAGATCAGCAGCTAGCTGGTGTATCAAAGGTGCAAACCTTTGGCATTATTCACACTGCTTCACGTAGGCTTCTGCATCTTTTTGCATGTAGGGCCACCAATACCCCTGGGTAATGGCCCTGTGAGCTAGTGATCTGCCCCCAGCGTGGCTTCCACAAATTCCTTCATGAATTTCATATAAAAAATCTTCAACCTGTAGAGGGTGTACGCACCTTAAAAGGGGTCCAGTGAAGGACCTTCTGTAGAGATGTCCTTCCGCTGTCAGACTGAATCTTGCCGACTTCAATCTGACCTTGTGTGCCTCCTTGTGGTCTTCTGGCAGCTTTCCTTCTTTCAGGAATGCAACAATTGCATCCATCCAGCTTGGTCCCATGTCCACACACATTACTTCATGCTCTATGGTCGGTGGTTCTATGCTCGGGCCTGACAAATAGTCAATCATTATTGTCCTTGTTTTTCCAATTTGTATTGAACTTGCCAGGTTGGCCAACGCGTCGATGTGGCTGTTATCATCTCGGCTAACCTGAAGAAGTCGGCAGTTTTGAAATAAGGCTGCCAATCTGATGACCTCTTTTGCGTAGGTTGACATCCTTTCATCTCTTGCTGCAAACTCGCCCGTTGTTTGGTTGACTATAAGTTGTGAGTCACAAAAGACTATTACCTCATCTGCTTCTGCTGCTGCTGCCAGCTTTAGTCCTGCAATCAATACTTCATATTCTGCCTCATTGTTTGAGGCCTTGAACCCCAATCGAATGGACTGTTCCAATATCTCTCCATCTGGAGATATCAGTACTACTCCTGCCCCCGCTCCCTATCGGTTTGAACTCCATCAACAAACAATTGAAAGGAGTCGCCGATGTAAATGTTACAGGGTCTGAGTTTCTCTTCTTTCCTTTGTTGTGTTGTATTCGGCTGTGCTTCTTTTTCCTTGCTTGGGCATTGCTCTCCTCGGTTCAACGAAGCCCGGTGTACGATGGATTCTGGCGTGAAGTCGGCCACGAAGTCGGCCAAAACTTGGCCTGTTGTTTGCTGAACTGTTCATCTGGCCTGGACCTTGACTTCCATGTCATACTGGCCCGCTCTACTCCCTATCATGGCTATTCTTCCTGTTAACTCTCCCTGCTGCAATAGGGACTTCAATGGATGCTCTGTCAGTACCACAATTTTATGGGCCTGGAAGTAATGGTTCAACTTCTTTGAAGCCATTACTAAAGTCAGTGCCAATTTCTTTAAGGGTAGATACATTGTTTCTGCGTCGGCTAGGGTTTTACTTACATAGTAAACAGCCCTTTGCTCCTTTTTTTCTTCTCGGATTAGTACTGCACTTATCGCATGTTCTGAAACTGCCAAGTACAGGAACAGCTCCTCCCCGGGTTCTGGATTCGAAAGAACTGGAGCTGTGGTCAGGTACTTCTTTAGATCGGCTAATGCTTCTTCGCACTCCTCTGTCCAAAGAAAGTTTGTGGCTTTCTTCACTAATTTGAAGAAAGGTTTGCACTTGTCTGAGCTCTGCTTATGAACCTGTTCAGATTGCGGCCCTTCCAGTTAGCATCTGCACCTGTTTTGCCGACGTCGGGCTCTTCAACTCTAGGATGGCCTTGATCTGATCTGGGCTGGCCTCAATGCCCCTCCTGGTCACCAGGTATCCTAAAAACTTACCAGATCCAACTCCAAATGCACACTTCGATGCATTGAGTCGGAGCCGATATGTTTTAAGGATTTCAAAGACTGTTTTTAGATCGGCGAGATGACCCTCAGGCTCCTTGGTCTTAACGACCATGTCGTCGATGTAGACTTCTACTGTTCGGCCAATTAGGTGTTTGAACATCTTGGTTACCAATCTTTGGTAAGTAACTCCTGCATTTTTCAACCCGAAGGGCATCACTCTGTAGCAGTATAGCCCTTTGGGAGTGATAAACGCAGTCTTCTTTTCATCCGCAGGGTCCATAGCTATCTGGTGATACCCCCTGTAGGCATCCAGGAAGCTCATCCTTCCATGCCCTGAAGTGGCATCCACTAACTGGTCAATCTTGGGTAGAGGGAAGGTGTCTTTGGGACAGGCCTTGTTTAAATTGGTAAAGTCTACGCAGACCCTCCATTTATCGTTCTTCTTCTTTACCACCACTGTATTGGATAGCCATGTCAGGTAGTGAACTTCTCTAATGGCCCTGGCCTCCAGAAGTCTGTCTACTTCTTCCTCTACTGCTTCGACGTGCATCAACGTCGGTCTTCTGGTTCGTTGAATTACAGGTTTGGCCGACCTGTCAACATTCAGTTTGTGGCAAGTGACCTCGGGGTCAATGCCAGGCATTTCGTAAGGTGTCCAAGCAAACACCTCAATATTTGCTCTCAAAAAGGTTTCCAACTCTTTTTCCTCTTCTTCGGCTAAGCCCGAGCCGAGAAGAAAGAAGCGTTCTTCATCCCCATCCTGGACGAGGATTTTCTTCAGTGCCTCTTCGCTCTTCTCGGCTGGCTCCTTGCCGATGTCTTCTAGGACTTCCACGTCCTCATCTTCAATTTCTGCCTTTTCTAGCTCTCGTATGCTGCAGGTAGACTTCATTGCTGCCATAGAGCAATTCTTCGCCTGCAGCTGATCGCCTCTGACTTCCTCTATCCCATGCTCTATTGGGAATCGCAATAGTTGATGCAATGTTGAGGGAACTGCCCCCATCGCATGTAACCATGGCCTTCCCAAGATGATGTTGTAAGGGGAGGGTGTGTCGATGATGGTGAATTCTGTCTTGATCTTCCTGGTGCCAGCCTGCACCTCCATGCTTACTGCTCCCAGTGGCCATGTCAGCGTTCCATTGAACCCAACCATTGGGCCATTGGATTGCTCCATGTCATCAAGGTGAAGGCCCAACTCCTTGTGACATCTAACATACATGATGTCGCAAGAGCTGCCTTGGTCAATCAAGATGCGTTTCACTTGGCACTCCCCAACCTGGAGGGATACTACCAAGGCATCATTATGCGGATGCTGGACCATCTCTAGGTTGGCTTCAGTAAAGGCTATTATCGGTCCCTGGCACTCGCCAGGCCGAGGTCTTTTTTGTCCGACATGGTTCACATGCTGTAGGTGTTTCACCCTCTGGGTCTCCCCCCGTATGTCGTTTTCGTTCACCTTTGAGTGAATTACATTAACCACCCGAGGTCCTCCTGCCTGTGGTTGTTGTGCTGGGGAAGGCGGAGCTGCTGGTGCTTGAGGCAATCTTGCCTGTTCTTCTCTTGTTCTGGCCTCGTCAACCAGATCTCTCAGATGGCCTTGCCTTACAAGTCTTCCAAGTGTGCTTTCAAGGCTCTGCAACCCTGAGTCATGTGCCCTTCTTCATTGTGGTAGGCACAACACCTGCCAACGTTCCTCCCTATGAATTCCCTTGGTGCCCTTGCTGGTGCTCTGAAATAGGGCTGGTTCCGAATTTGATCCAGGACTTTGTGAATTGGAATTCAGAACACAGTTGTCACTGCCTGTGCAGCCCTCAGTTCGGCCTCTTGTTTGAAGGATCCGTTGTTACCTCGGCCTCGCTTTGGCGAGCCGTTTCCTTTTTTGCTTTGTTTCCTTTGTCCCCGATGTCTTCTTCAGCTCTGGCATACTTTGATTCTTGCCATGAGCTCTTCCATGCTTTTTGGCAGTGTCTTTGCCAAAGACTTCCGCAGTGGACAGTTGTCTTTTAGGCCGTTCTTGAAAGACACAACCGCCACTTCTTGATTACACTGGTATTCAGTTGATCTTCAGAGCCATTAATGCGTCCACCCTTAATGGCTGCAGCTTGTTTGTCACGAACCTGGCCACAAATATCTGGGCCAGGCCTTCCCAAGTCTTCACGCTTCCCTTTGGTAGTTTGTGGAACCAATCTGATGCAATCTCCCCGAAGGATGAGGGGAACACTTTGCAAAGCAACGGCTTGTTCCCACTATACAATGCCATTGAGTTCAAATATAATCCGACGTGGAAGTTGGGGTCTGACTTACCATCGTATATTTGAAACCTCGGCATACTGAATCTCTTCGGTGCCTCAAACCTGTCCAATTCCACCGAGAATGGTGTCCTCGGCTTATCTGGGGAGGTTACCTCGGCGTCGGCATTCTGTTTCTTCTTCTTGAGGTAATCTCTTAAGTCCTCTTTTGTCCTCCTAGGAGCTCGGCTATCTCCTGCTTTCAGTCTTTTTGGTGCACTACTTTCAGCTTCGTGGTGAGTCCTCTTCGACCCCTCTCCATGAGTTGTGTCGAAACATAGCGCCTGCCCCTGAACATGCCGATGTCCTTTGGGGTCTGCCTCCTTTGTGTGATGCGTCCTCCGTGATTCTTCTCTTCTTGACCCCCTTCGTCCGACCTCCCTGGAAGTTCGGTGAGAGTGTCTTTCACTCCCGTTGTGCTGAGGGGCTACGGGGATTGTTTTCTGCCCTCCCTTCTAGGCATTGGCCGCTGGAATCGGTGTGTCCTGCAGCGGGAACGGTGGTTGCATGACGTTATTTTGCATCATGAAATTGACGACCGACTGCAGGTCTGCCAATTTGTTTGCCATCTCTTTCACCTCTTCGTCCCTTCGTAGGCACTTGTCCTTCCATACCTGGAGGTCGCCTTCATTGCAGTACCCGCTTCGATCAGGTTTCTTTGGTACGTTGCCAGTCGGGCCGACGTCTTTTACTCCGTGAGTTTGCTCATGAGTTTCTGCATTGGACCTGTCTCATTCGACATCAAGGTCAATAGGTCTCCCACTCCCAGCGGGAGTGTCGTCCCCAATCTTTTCCTTCTGTCCGTTACTGGCCATCTATTCTACTTTCTTTCCCACAGACGGCGCCAAATTGTGTGAGTGATTTTCCGACCACACTACCAACTCAGTAATCAGCTGGAGAGAACTGGCAGAATAAATGACACATGGCTAACCTGTAACAGAAAGAGAAGATTCTGACGGTGGTTCATCCACCCGGGGGCACTCCGACGATCAAGTCAGTATATCTCTCAAAGATAATCAATAGTGCTAAACTCATTGTTCAGAATATAAATTGCGTACCTTAGACCCACGAGGGTGCCTTTCTTTTATAGTTAACTCAATCCTAGTCCCGATAGAAGCCTGACTTTTATGGACTCCCATTCAGTGCTTACTTTGGACTCCTCAAGAGATAAGGATAAACTCTCTAAGAACATTATCCTTATTCATCTTGAAGTCTTTCCTCATTCTAGGACTCTTGTCCCTTATCCGCTTATCTCGGATTCCGATATCTTCGCAGATAACCTCGGCCTTGCCGAGATCACCTCGGCGTTATGACCAAGACACGTGGCACCTTGGCTGACACGTCGGCGTCACCTTGCCACGTGTTGGTACTCAGAAAATATATCCCCACAATCTATATATACCAAACCTAATTGAGCTCCATCTCCAGCAAAGTTTAGATAGCGTTTGATAGAATTTTTTAAATATGATTTGAAAATAGAGTTGCAGTTTAAGTTTGTGAGTTTTGGAATTATGATTTGAGTGTAAAAAATTTGTTTTGTTATGAATTTTGAGTTGAGTGTTGAATTGAGTTTTTAATGTTTGATGTGACAAGTGAAATAAGAAGATTTGTTTGGTTATAAGTTTTGGAAAGAGTTTTCGAAACTTAATTCAAATTGTTATAACTCATAACCAAACACACTACTCAAAACTCTATTGAAAAATCTGATCAACACTCATAAGCAAACTCTTTTTAAAATTCAATTAAAAAAATTAATTATTAACAGAAAATAACATTAATCAATTTTTTTAATTGAAAATATTACAAAGGAAATATTTTTTTTTCAAAATAAATATTCAATTACTGATTTAAAATAACTTTTGATTCTATATTTGGTTCGAATTATTTTTTAATATTTTTTAGTTAAAATATTTTTATATTTTTAATAATTACTGTCACAAATTATTTGCTATTTATTGTATTGTTATTTTCAAATAAATGGCCAAAACATTTATCAAGTATTATCTATGTGGGAGTCAGAAAAATTAGAATATCATTTTGTTAGCATTTATGCATTTTGCCACATACAATTCAATTTTATTCGAATTTTTTTATTTGCTGATTTTCATCAATTTCGTGGGAAATGCATCTGTGGATGCTGATTTCTGACTACACTGCTAAACAGGAAACTCAGCTGGGGAGCACAGGCAGAATAGATCACACCCAAACAACTTGTCACAGAAAGATAAGACTCCGGCGGTGGTTCGTCTACCCGGGGACACTCCGACGATCAAGTCAGTACTCAGTTATCTTTCAGAGATAGCAAGTAGTGCACTAGCAAGAATACAAAAAGCATACCTTAGACCCACGAGGGCGCCTTACTTTTATAGCCAGCACTAACCTGACCCTTGTAGTAGCCTAGCTTCAATGGACTCTGGCTCAACGCTTATCTGGGACTCCTAACTAGATAGAGATAAATTCCCTAAGAGTTTTATCTTTATCCAGTTTGAGGTCCTCCCTTGTTCTAGGACTCTCGTCCCCTATCCTCTTATCTCGGATTCCGGTATCTCTAAAGACAACCTCGGCCTAGTCGAGATCATTTCTCACACGACCAAGCCACGTGGCACTCTGGCTGACACGTCAGCGTCACCTCGACCACGTGCTGTCATTCAAAATATGCCTCCATAACTACGCCCTAGGTCCCATTACCTCAGCATCCTGAGGTAATGGAACCTACATCGTTTGTCCACATAGTACGTCGGCTAAGACTTACTCTATCATTTATGACTGGGATCCTCACCTGTCGGCTTCACATGACCAAGACTCTGCAGTCTATTTCATCAATGATCAAGAATCAAGAACCAAGTTCTTCAAGTTCCTTAACCGAGATCGCTCCTCTAGCCGAGGCTTTTGCTTCATTAAATCAAGAACTCCAAGAGTTTTATCTGCTCGTGAGCTATCACGCATGGTCTTCTCAACCATTTTCGCCACGCGTCCCTCTCTCATTGATTCGTACCTGACACGCACTATCAAATCGCGTTGCTTCTACGCACGTCGCTTGACAAACATGTCGTCCAAGGTAGATCATTATGGTTTGCCACCCTTTCAAATTTTTAACAAAAACAATTCCTCTTTCTCTATTGTTTCACTTTTGCAAAAAACTCAATCTCCCTCGCTTCACAGATTCTCTCTCTCCAAACTTACATTCTTCTAACCGCCATTACTGTTTCTTCAAAGCTCCACATCCATGCTTCATCTCTTCCGGTGAACTTTTCATTGCCTGGTTGCAGTCGTCATCTTCATCCTATTCCGGCGAACCTCAAACCAGTGTCTTTGTTCTTGGCCTCATTCAGTAAGTTCTTTGACTTCTCTCTCTTTTACTTCAGTCTTCCATTGATCTGAATATGTTCCTTCTTTGCCACATGTCTCTTCTGTTATCATTGACCCCGTTATCATAGTTGTATTCGGTTTTTTCTTCTATTATGAATCATTTCTTGAATCTATTTTTGTGTTTCGAAGTTTGTCATTATGTCTCTTGAATGTCAATTTGTGTTGCTTATTTGTACGAATCTTGTTGCTGTATGCTGTTCAATATATCCCTCTGCAAATTGTTTATGATTCGTAGTGTTCATAAATTTGAAGCTTTTAACAACTTTGCCACTGTTCTTGGCCTTTGCACACCTGCACACACTTACTCAGTATTCTTGATTTTCTGTTTGCTTGCTTGAGTCTAAACCATGTTCTTTTCTGTTTTTCTTTGTCTTGTTTCCAGATTCTTGCCATTGATTCTTTGTTTCCATATAGATTTAGGCTTGGGATTTGATAAAGAAATCACATATTTAGGAAAAACTGAACCAAAACCCCCCTTAGATTTGAAAAAACCCTAGAAGCTGCCAGATTAGGGTTTAGCCGAGGTCCTTAAACCCACACCAAACATTCATTTCTGAAATTTTGTCCTAATCTTCATCAGCCGACATCATAGGTATGTTCAGGTGGAGAGTAGACACCCCAGAAAAAAATAGAGTATTTCCATCAAGAGTTCTCCACCCTAGACGATGTTCACCTTAGGTTGGCTGGGGAGGAGGACTTCATCATGCCTAATGGGGATGCCATGCCCTTCCCAATAGTAGCCTTCATAGAGTATGGACTCTGGTTTCCCTTAGACATTCTCTTTAGGGAGGTCCTTCACTATTATAAGCTCAACCCTATGCAATTAGCCATCAACTCATACCGGGTTATCAATGGCATAATTGAACTAGCACACCGAGAAAAGCCTAGGATCACTTTGGCCGACATTCAATTTTGCTATACTATGTGTGGCCTCAAGTCCGAAAAATGCTACATATACTACCTAAAGCCCAGATCCACCGCCTTCAGACTTATTGCCGACCTCCCAGACTCCAACAAGGGTGCTGGAGATGATTACTTCATCGTCTCGGGCAACTAGGAGTTCTCACCTGATGACGACCTCTATCTCTATTTCTTGAGCCAAACAGTGTTTAAAGAGAGTGATGGTAAAGACTGAGTCATTCTTTTAATCACATTTCTATTTAGGACTTGTCAAATTGATATATCTTCGTCTAAATACTTTGGCTTCTTACTCTTTTTTGCAGCTCTTCCCCAGCTGACAAAGAGATTTCTACAATCCTTCGTTCCCAGCCGAGATCAAAAGAGGCTGTTAGATCTCCCTGTGCAGAAGCGCAAGGCGCCCCTTCTACTGAACTACATACCAACCTACAAGTCGGCCTTGCCCAACGTACCTCACCGAAGCAAGACTCCCCCTTCTGCCACAACTCCACCAACAACTTCATCTCCAAGGCCAGATCAGGCCTCCACTTCTGACCCAGCTGATCAACCATCTACCTCAGCTCCTCAACTAATTCCCGCATCCCAGCGCCAACGCCAACGCCGACGCCGAGTTCCAATTTCTGCCCCTACCGGTAGAACCTGCAGCTGCAAACGCCGACTTTCTGAGTCATCGGCTGTAGACAAGCCCGCAGGGGACCTCGCTACAGTTCGGAGTCGATTTGTGTCACGGTTCTTAATCTGAACCAAAGAGTCCAAATCCGGCAAATCGTTTTGAGAAAACAGATTTTTTGAAAGAAGTGCCAAACATGGACTGCTTTGCCAGATACAGAGTCGCCACCTAAATATTTTATTTTTGGAAAATTTAGGAAACCATGACTCGTTTGCCTAAGGCCACGTGTCCGTCATCACCAAAGTTGCCTCGGCTCGGGAACTTGGGTACGATTGGGGAAGGTCACTTCGTGAGCACCCCCGCTCGCTCGATCAAAGATCGGCCTCTACTAACCATGATATTTAGTTTTGAAAACAATGTGTGCTCTTATTCCGGTTATTAGCCTAGATTTACTACGTGATGCGCACAGCATACAAGTATAGACTAGGTCGCCTGAATTAGAACAAAACATTTCATGTTTGTTTATTTGAAAATGGTTTGATGGTGCTACTCGCAAGTAGGCTTGAAATGCAGATTTTGCCACCCTCGGATGGGCTTAGAAAAGATGGTTTTGCCACTATCTAGTGGGCTTAAAACTCGCAGTCAATGATTTGTCCCAATCCAAATAACCCAACCTCCACCCACAGGCATTCAGGCAGTTATATCACATAAGCACATAGCCTCATGGTAAGCATGCTATCATGGCAGTCACTCACACGCATGTAAGGATGCTAAAGCATAAAAACTCACCGAGTACTCCAAGCCAAAACAAAAGCTAGTTAGAAATCCATGCACGATCCTAATTATACAGAAATGCCTAATGCAACACATGCAAAAATGCAACTATAGCAGGCTCGGCTATTCTAAACATGGCATGTGAGATGCAACAGCTAACATGTATTCAACTCGGAATTGAAATACAAATGCAGTTAGTATGGTGCGCCGAGCCCGGTGCATGCAAAACAGATGAATGAATGCAAACATGCTATCATACTGTATGCTAATTGAAACATGCCCTAATTCTAACCATCATAAGCGGGTAAATAAAAGGGAAGAAAGACGTGGGGTTGGAAGACATACATCACAATCACGCACACTTATTACAATTATGCCCTCGCGCAGAGGGTCTGAATAAAATAATATACAGTCCCAAATGAATAGTACAGTCCGAATGAATAATACAGTCCAAATATGTACAAATCCCTAATTAATTACCAAATTAACTAAGAAAACAATAAACTGGCATGCAAGCCAGGGACTGCCTTGACTCTTCTTCAGATGATGAATGATGCATATCCGGGTTGCCTTTGCGTGGAAATCCACCGCGATGCCCCAATTAGCCTCTGTTTGTAATTGTTTCTTGGAAAGCGCGCCAAGCTCCGGAAGGCTGTTGATTCTTAATTTGCTGCAACAGAGAGCAGGAAAGGAGCATGGCAATGTATTTTCACATATGTATGCATACCTCGATCCTCGTGCCACCAATCACGCATCTCGATGCATGATGGCCGTGGAGTCGAATCGTACAACTCAATATGAAATGGATGCACATGAAAACACAACAAGACCTAACTCCATCATGGATGATCCGGAGTGTCGGTGACTGGGGAATTGAGACACGTTCCGTCACTCGGAGTACGAAACGTACCTCGTTTCTCGTGCTCGGGCTAACTCCTATCCCAAACATAATGCAATATGCATGACATGCATGAATGCAACTAAGATACAACCTAACATGCACAATGCTATGAAATGGCATACACGATGCATAATGGACTTACACCAACACAAGTGGACCTCAGCCACACTCACATAGGAGGCCATCAGATGAAAATGAGACACTCGAAACGCGTGCACACGTGCACGCAAACCGAGGACCGACCCTAAGGCACGAAATGCCACTCTAACAAGACATGGCAAAACATGGAATATGGCATATTAGCATGCAAATTTCAGAGGCAATAAGTGATGTGAAACGGCCCCGAAAGATGGCAAAATGTCACCCGATGCATGAAATGAATCCCAAAACACGAAATTAGGCATACGGAATGACCTATGACTATGCAATGCATGCATTATTCGAACGTGGAGTGTGAAGACAGAATCAAGACAGCCCAAAAATAAGCATATTTTTAGTTCTAAGCAAGGCCAAACAGCGAGCGCAAATGGGGCTAAACTAGCATGCAAAAATGGCCCCGAAAGCAAGATAATGAAGCAAGTGACAGCTTCTGACTCTAAACAGAGAAGGGCTCTTCTACAATGTCGAAGAGGGGCCCAAAATATGGTACTTTACAGTTTACCACAAGCCACAAAAACAGACACAAGTATGGCAAAACTCTCATGCAAAAGGTGGGCCTAAAGGAGGACAAAGAAGTAAGTGATGCATGCTGGCACCAAAAAGATGAAGGTCCTTCAACAAAGTTGAAGAGGGACCTAAAATATGACCTTTTACAGTTTATGATCAAACCCAAAACAGTGCACAAGCATGCTCAAAATACTATGCAAGATAAGGCCAAGAAGAGAGCTATAACACAAAGTATAAAAAGGATGCTTCAAACAGTAAAAGACCCTTAATGAAACATGAAGAGGGGGTTAAAATAAGGTTATTTATAGTTCGGACCAGATTCCAAAAACAGAAGCACAAGAAGCTAACAAATCATGCAAAAATGGGGCCAAAAGAGGGACACAAAGGCAAGTGACAAAAGGAGGCCCCAAACAGTGATGAGCCCTTCAACAATGTTGAAGAAGGGCTCAAAATAAGCTACTTTACAGTTTACAACATACCTCAAAACAGCTTACATATAGGCCAAAAATACTACACAAGAAATAGGCATACAAGAGAGGTAAAGAAGCAAGTGCAAAGAGGAGGCCTCAAACAGTGAGAGGCCCTTAATCAAACATGCAAAATGGCTCAAAATAAGCCTATTTCTAGTTAGGGTCGGAGCCCAAATATGCAAGCACAAAGGGCTAAGATATTGAACAAAATGAAGCACAAAATAGGGGAAATGGAAGTCACCCTTGTAGACCAAGTCTTTGACAGTCTTTGGACCAAGAAATGTTGCCTCCTAAGCTCTGGAAAGATCCTCCAAGATTCTGGAATGGAGTGGTGGTGTGGTGCTAGGTGATGGTGTAGAAATGGTGTGAGGTTTAGGAGGTTTGGATGCTTGAAGTGAGGGAGTGAGGGAGATGTAATACAAGGCTCCAAAGGGAATTTTTCTAACCCCTAAAACCAGAGCTGGAGGCTGGTTTATATAGACAAAAAAGAGGGGGGAAAATGGAAGGGGGGGAAACAATTCAAGTTTCCCCCCAAAATGGCAGCCCCCCGGATACAAAAAGATTTGTGATGTACCAACTGTAAAGAATCAGGCCGGCCAGGTATCTAGGTCACAGGTGGCCGGCCGGCTCTCCCCATGGCCGGCTGGCCAGGGGTCAAAAGGGCCAAGTGTAATTACTAGCCGACCACCACAAATTGGTGGCCTCCCATGTGTTCTCAACACAACCTTGTGGTCAAAAATTGGCAACAGTGAACCAGGAGAGAGAAAGGGCTACTTTTAGGAGGGGTTCAAAAGGGTCAATCACAATTACTAGCCGACCATATGATATTGGTGGCCTCCCAAGTGTGTACAACACAAATATGTGGTTTGGAGTTTGAAAAAGTGGCCTTAGGGTGGTCAATATTGGCTTTCGAGTGAGAAAAACGGGCGACGGAGGGTGATGGAGGAATAAAACTGGTTGCTGAAACAATTACTGGCCTCCCACCCTTCTACGACCTTCCTGGTGATGAAACAGAGGTCCCTGCCAAAAATGAACGCAAACCGATGCAAAATGAAGGTTCGGGGGCCGAAACACGCAGTCCGAGGCCCCGAAAACTGGCTGTTAGGCACCGGGAGTGGTGTTCGACCATGAAGTTGGTCTCTCGGATCACAGTGTCCCTCAAAAGGGAGGAAATAAGATGCATGCCAAAAATCGGAGCGAACGGAGGTGGTTAGGCGGTCCCGAACTGAGGCACTCGGCCTGACGGCTCCGAAAATCGGGAACCGGGCTCCGAAATGGGCAAAATGGCCTACGACCACGAAATGTAGCCCACGGCCACTGAGCGATGATCTACGAGACCTCTCCCTCCCTCTGGAAAGAGAAATAGAGAAAACCGAGTCTGGTTCGCAAACCGAGGTAAAGCACAAAAAAGCCCGGAAGTCCGGAGGCAAGGCTCGCAGCCGAGACTCTGAAACTTCGGAACAAGCACAATATGCAACATCACCAAGTGCTCCATCGGTGACGTCTGAGTCTTAGGGTCGGTCAAAAATGGGGTGTCTACATCGGCCTACGACTCAGCAAACCCACCTACTGCACTTCTAGCTATCCGCTTTGGCACCAAAGTAACTGTAGCTGCCACTGCTGAAGAGATGGGCCGAAAACCAGCCGTTGTTAAGGATCTCCTTGCCGATATCCCCAAGGTTGTGACAGTGCAATCCTCACATTCTCCATCCCAAACAAAGCCAAAGCCAAAGCCAAAGCCAAAGCCAAAGCCAAAAAGGTTAAAGAAGGCCAAGGCCGAGGCCATAGTGACTTAGATTGACTCTGAGGATACTGTGCCAATTTTGAAATTGGCCGAGGTAGAGAAGAGTCAAACGGCCGCCGAGAAAAGGCCAGCCGAGGTCGATGCACCTGATTTCCAACCGCCTAAAATGCCGAGGTCTGACCAACCTGAGGGCAGCCAAAGCTTCCCTCGTAGTATGACTTGGGCTCCCAAGGTCATGGTGGACGACAGCCCTTTAATAGCCGATGACAGCGCAATGAATCTTGAAGTAAGCGCAGCCCTGTCAACGGCTGTCCTTCTACCAGAAGATATGAACCATATGGCCGAATTGCATGAATATGAAATTTTCGCCCTTATGATGCAGCACTCGGTCTTGGTAAGTCCATTTCTTCTCTTTTTTTTTGTAATCTTTCTATACTTAGTTAAATTCTCACTAATGTGTTTTTTCTTCTTGCAAGCTATCCAGCATGCTCACTCATATGTTGTCAAGACCAAGATAATAAGGAAGGAGTTGGCAAAAAAGACCAAAGAAGCTGTCAAACTCCTATCCTCACTTAACTACGCTAGGGCCAACAATTGAGCCCTATTAGATTAAGCTAAGGCTGCCAAAGCTGCTCAGGATCTGGCCGAGGAAAAAGCCAAAATGCCCAATGACGAAGTTGAGGCCGCCAAAGCTGATCTTGAATCTGCTAAGGCCAAGGTAACTAACTTAGAGGCCAAACTTCAGGAGGTCCTTGACTCAAAGGAAGCCGAGGTCAAGGCGGCCGATGAGAAAGCTTTTGAAGAAGGGCAAGCCGCCGTCCGAGATCAATACAAAGGGCAAGTCAACCTAGCTTATAATCGAGGTTATTACCTTGGTTGGATGGCGGTGCTCAATAAGCTATCTGTTCCAATGGATTCCGACCTCCGAGACATCAGTCAACTTCAAGTGCCTTTCCCTCCAGAGCCCAAGGACTCTGGTGATGAAGCCGATGAAGACGATGCCGAAGATGATAAAGCTGATGAAGTGAAGGAGGAGGCTGCCACTGATGCTAAGTCTCCCACCCTCAATGAGCAAATAGACTTGACTCAAGATGAGGAGGGTGACTTGGTTTCCAAGGTCGCCTCTCTTAAACCAACCACCTCTGAGGCTGAGGTCTAGTGCGTCGAGAGGAGTCTAGATCAGACTTTGCTAGAAATAGATGCCGAGATAACGGCCGAAAAGAATGCAACACTGCCAGCCAAGGTTGAGAAATCACAGACTAATCCTAGTACATAGGATATTTCATCTTTTCTTTGTACTATTTCTTCTTTCAGTTGTATTTTGTTTTGTCTGAACAATGTTTAGCATCATATTTGGCCGATGTGCCCCTTTTGTAATTGAACAAGTAATCTTTTTTGAATGCAAGTCTCCTCATTTCTTCTAAGTGTTGAGTGTTTGTAGGCTTTATTGCTTTCTTTCATGCCTTCCACATTTCCATACTTAGAATATGTTTGCATTTCTTCAAAGTATACCTTTAACTGTATAATAACTCTGGGCTACAATACCTCGGATACAAACCTTGACTGCTTGCCTTGGCCAACCATTGGCACACCTCGGCGAACACTCAAAAAATATCAAAAATATTTTTGCAAATGTTTATTCAGTATTGCTTTATAATTTTCACATGCTATCTTCTTTCAAGACTTCACCCCTTCCAAGCTTGGCAACTTGGTTGGCCATTTCGGCCAATATGTATACTTTTTTTGATATTACCTTGGCTAATCTTCAACTTGAAAATTTTTCCATAAAATTTCAACAAGTCCCAAGCACTTTAAACTTTTATTCATCATTCTCCAGCTCCTTGCCCCCAAATGTGAACCTAAGTTTCACTTATGTTCACATTAAGCACCTGTGGCCTTTCGCCGAAGTCATTGTCGAACAAAGGCTATCCGAGGTGTTAAACCTGGGTTTCTCTATTAATGTACTTAGTTCCATTCTGAGTTTGACTCAGCCGACATGGCAAATCTAGTTTCAATTTAACTTAGTTCAACTCTATTATATGCAAGTATAATTTAACTCTGCCATATAATAAGTCTAAATTACTCGTCATGTTTCAATCAGAAACATTGCCAACTTAGTTCAACTCTATTATATTCAAGTAGAATTCAACTCTGTCATATAATAAGTCTAAGTTATTCTTCATGTTTCAATCAGAAACATCGCCAACTTAGTTCAACTCTATTATATGCAAATATAATTCAACTCTGTCATATAATAAGTCTAAGTTATTCGTCATGTTTCAATCAGAAACTTGGCTAACTTAGTTCAACTCTATTATATGCAAGTAGAATTCAACTCTGCCATATAATAAGTCTAAGTTATTCGTCATATTTCAATCAGAAACATCCCCAAAGGACCGGTCAGTCTTATCACACAAATTTCAAATATAAAGATTGCACTAAAACTTTATTATTACTTCGGCTAATGACATAAATTTCGAAAAACAAAAATATAATGATAGAAAAGCTTCAAGTTGCAAATGTTCCAGGGTCTTGGCAACTCTTTGCCTTCATTGTCCTCAAGCCGATATGCCCTATTGCCGGTGACCGAGATGATTTTATAAGGCTCCTCCCAATTCGGGCCCAGCTTTCCTTCCCTAGGATCCTTCTTGTTGCCGAACACTTTCCTTAGCACCAGGTCCCCAACTTTGAACTCTCTCGAGTTGACCTTTTTATTTTAAACCCTAGTAAGTTGTTGTTAGTATGCTTCCAGCCAAATTGCTACTCTCTCCCTTTTCTCCTCAAGTAGGTCTAGATCTCGAGCCAAGAATGCCTTGTATAGCGATCTCGGTTTCCCTATCTTTGTTTATTGTATTCCAGACTCGGTTCCGTGATTGTGTTGTTGTCGTATTCTTATTTCTATCCTTTACTCTTGGTACTTGAGTTTTAGGTTGTGTTGGGCAATTTTCAAACAGGTTGGTCGAGCTTTGGTCCCCGTTCTTGTCGCCCAAGTTTTTGGTGATCCGCTCGAGTGGGTCTTATTGCACTCGAGCGGCGTTTGCACACTTCCAGCATTTTGTGCCTCTGCAAAAGTACTGCAGGTTCGTTTTTCACGCTCGAGCGGATTTCCTTACGCTCGAGCGGGCTCTTTTGCGCTCGAGCGGGTGTTTAATGTCTGTAAAAAATACTGGAATGGGGTAATCTACGCTCGAGCGGGGCTCCCTTTGTGCTCGAGCGGGTGTGTTTTGCAGTTGTATCTTGGCGCTCGAGTGGGTATTCTTGCGCTCGAGCGGATCCTGTTTTTGTGCTTGACGCTCGAGCGTCCTATTTTCCGTTCGAGCGAACTAGTCGTATATCAGATGGCAGCTGGGTGATTTTAAATCACTTTTCACACTTTCTTTCTCTCTCTTACTTTTCAAAACCTCCATTGGAGAGCACCTTACTTTAAAACTCCAACTTCTCTCTAGGGTTTGATCTAGTAAGAGTGGTCTTCTACCCTTGGGCCTTTGTAAAAAGTGTAAAGCTTGTTGGGGGCTACATTTTGATCCAAACATATTGGGGTTTGGAGCACTTTCAAATTTTTTCATCTTCTCCTTTGAGCTCCGAATTTGAGGTAGGGATATCCTACTCCATCTTATGGGTTTTGACATAAATATTAGTCACTTTGATTAGTTGATGTTGTTGGGTACTATTGGGAAAGTTAGGGTTTGTTTGGTGGTTAAAAGAAAGAGAGGTTTTTAAATGTTAAACTCCATGTGTATGAGAGACTTTGGAAAATGGAATTCTTGTTGTCAAATTGATGAAATTGAACCTTAGGATTGATATTGAGAAAGAGGGAAAAATGCCCTAATTATGTTGAACAAATAATTTGAATAATTAATTTGGGGAAAAGTGAGATTAAGTTAAGAATAGTGGAATTGGGAAATTGTGGGAGTAAATGGTGTAGTTGGATAATTTAATCACTCACCTATGAAAATGTTGAGATTTTATCTGTTGATAAATTTATTATCTGTTTAGAGATAACTGCTTTGGGCTATCGGTGGAGGATAGTCTTGATTGTTGTAGTTACTGTATGTTGATTAGGGAAGACTGGAACAACTCGAACGTGTTATGCCATTGAATATGACGGTTGGAACAATACAACAAATATGTGTATTGATTGATCATTGTATGTGATGAAGCGCTTAAATACATTATATATATATATATATATATATATTTGTTAGGGATGAGATAGGGGATGTACTCCAGTGTGTTGGAGGAGATAGGGGATGTACTCCACACACATATGTGTTCATATACTTTAACACATTATTTATGTATCTTTGTTTGGGAGGAGATAGGGGATGTACTCCATATGTGTTCATATACTTTAACACATTATTTATGTATCTTTGTTTGGGAAGAGATAGGGGATGTACTCCACACACATATGTGTTCATATACTTTAACACATTATTTATGTATCGTTGTTTGGGAGGAGGTAGGGGATGTACTCCATATGTGTTCATATACTTTAACACATTAATTATGTACCCTTGTTTGGGAAGAGATTGGGGATAGGCTTCATAGATAATTAAGCGGGCCGGAGTGTTCGGGGTGAGAGTTCCGAAACCTTATGAATTGAGATGCATGAACAAAGTTGTCAAGTGGAGTATTAGTTACATGAGTCGTAGTCTCATGTTGAATTAAGGATAATGGATGTGTTAGTAGGTCGAGCGCTGTCTCAACTAAATTGTTTGGTTAGGTAATGAACCATGTTTAGAAATTGAATTGGCTAACTAAGAGAAGTGGGTGGTAGCATGGCTGAAATTGTTGTCGGATTATGAGAAGGACGTTAATCGGTGTACATGTGTTATTCATTTGTCGAATGTTAATGTTTTAGTTATTTCTCATATGGGGTTTAGTATATCTCTACTGAGCTTTGGCTCACCCTACTTGGGACACCATTTTCAGGTACAGGAGGCGTGTTAAGTTCCAGATCTTTGTTTCGGGGGTTTTCGGAGTTAAAGACTCTACTTCGTCATTTGTTTTATTGATCACATGTAAATACAAGCCGAGGGCTTTACTTGTAATAGAGTTAAAACTCTTCTTTTGTGTAACCAAGTAACAACTTGGAAAGGTGTAAGTCCGCAGGGCATTTTACTCTGTTTGTAAACATTTGTAATTTATATGAAAGACCCATTTTGTAATATTAACTCTGATGTAAGTTTGGAAATGTGATCTATCTACCATGTATATAGAACTGTTAGATATTGGGATTACTTATTATTTTGAGGGCGTTACACCTTGTTAGTTCCATTCTCTACTCCTTGGGTTCTGATCCTTGGGATGCTAACTTCTAGTGGGATGACTGCTTCTGTGCCATAAGTCATGGCAAATGGGGATTCCCCAGTTGATCTTCTCGGCGTAGTCCGATATGCCCAAAGTACATTGGGCAATTCTTCCACCCATTTCCCTTTTACTGTCTCCAGCCTCTTCTTGATCCCATCCAAGATATTCTTATTGGATGTTTCTGTCTGACCATTGCTCTGAGGAAACTTGGAGTAGAGTAGTAGTTCTTGATTTTATACTTTGCATAGAAGCTCTTGATTAGTTTACTATCAAACTATGTACCATTGTCTGCTATTATTGCCCTTGGGATCCCAAACCTGGGGATGATGTTCATCCATATAAAGTTCTTCACATCAATATCCCGAATCTTCGCGAGGGGTTCAGCTTTTACCCACTTTGTGAAATAATTTGCTAAGAGCAGAAACTTCCTTTGTCCAGTGGCTTGGGGCAGCTGTCCTACAAGATCCATGCCTCACTGGACGAACGGCCAAGGGCTGGATACTAGGTTCAAATCTGCTGCTGGTTGATGTATCAAGGTGCAAACCTCTAACACTTCTCGCACTTTCTAACGTAGGCTTCAGCATCCTTCTGCATGTAGGGCCACCAGTACCCCTAAGTAATGGCCCTATGAGCAAGTGATCTGCCCCCTAGCATGGCTTCCGTACACCCCTTCGTGTATTTCGTACAAGAAGTCTTTAATCTGGGAAGGATGCACACACCTCAAAAGGGGATCAGTAAAAGACCTTCTGTAGAGATATCCTTCTGCTGTTAGGCTAAATCTAGCCAACTTTCAGTCTGGTCTTGTGTGCTTCTTTGCGATCATCTGGCAGCTTCCCATCTCTAAGGAACATTACTATTGCATCCATCCAACTTGGATCCATCTCCACACACATTGCTTCATACTCTGTGATTAGTGGTTCCATACTTGGGCCTGACAAATAATTAATCATTATTGTCCTTGCCTCCCTGATTTCATTGCACTAACCAAGTTAGCCAAGGCATTGGCATGACTGTTGTTATCTCGGCTAACTTGCTGTAATCGGCAATCCTGAAATAAGGCTAACAGTCTGACAGCCTCTTTTACATAGGCTATCATTCTTTTATCTCAGACTGCATACTCGCTTGTTGCCTGGTTCATAATAAGTTGGGAGTCACAGAAGACTATCACCTCATCGGCTTCCATTGCTACTGCCAACTTCAACCTTGCGATCATTGTTTCATATTCTGCTTCATTGTTTGAGGCCTTAAATCCCAAACGAATAGATTGTTCTAACATTCGCCCATCTAGCGATACTAGTACTACTCTTGCCCCCGCTCCTTGACGGTTTAAACTCCCATCAACAAACAGGCAGAAGGAGTTGCCGATGTAAATATTGCAGGGCTTGAGTCTCTACTTTCTTCTGTTCTGCTGTGGGGTTTTTTATTCCCAACTGGGTCTTTTCTTGTTCCCCTGGACATCCTAAGCCGCAGCTTATCGGAGCTCGACGTAAGATGGCACCAAGTGTGAACTCGGCCATGAAGTCAGCTAGAACCTGACCTTTGATTTCCGTTCTGGGTCTAAACTCTAAATCGTATTAGCCCAATACCACTGCCCATCTGGCTACCCTGTCTGTCAGATCTCCTTGTTGTAGCAGGGATTTCAATGGTGTTCAGTCAACACCACAATCTTATGAGCCTGAAAATAATGGTTAAACTTCTTGGAGGCCATCATTAAGGCCAATGTCAATTTCTCCAAGGGTAAATACCTGGTCTCTGCGCCTGCTAGGATTTTACTCACATAGTATACTGCCCTTTGTTCTCCCTTATCTTCTCTGGTTACGACTGCAATCATTGCACTTCTCTGATGATCTCTGATTACTCACATAGTATACTGCCCTTTGTTCTCCCTTTTCTTCTCTGCTTTTAGGGCTCTACAATCCTGAGTTAGATGCCCATCCTCATTGTAGTAGGCACAGTGCTTTCTAAGGCTTCTTCCCATAAATTCGCCAAGCATCTTCTCTAGCGCTCTATAGTAAGGCTGGTTCCTGATCCTTTCCAGGACTTTGTAAACCGGGATCCGGAACACTGTGGTGACTGTCTGTGCAGCCCTTAATCCTGTTTCTTGTTTGTTATATCTAGTATTACCTTGGCCTCGCTTCGGCCAGCCGTTTTTCTTCTCCTATTTCAACACCTTTGTCCCTAGCATGTCTTCTTCAACTCTCGCATATTTCTTGATCCTGGCCATGAGTTCCTCCATACTTTTTGACAGCGTCTTTGCTAGTAACTTTCGAAGCAAGTAATCATCGTTCAGGCCGTTCTTAAAAGATACGACTGCCAACTCTTGGTTGCACCCTGGTATTCGATTAAAAACCTCATAATACCTTTTGGCATAAGCCCTGAGGCTTTCATCCTCGCCAATTCTCAGAGCCATCAGGGAGTCTACTCTCAACGGCTATAGTTTGTTTGTAACGAACCTGGCCACAAACATCTCGGCTAGGCCTTCCCAACTTTTCACAGTTCCTTTTGGCAACTTGTGAAACCAATCTAATGTGATTTCCTCAAAGGATGGAGGAAACACCTTGTAGAGCAACAGTTCGTTCCCAGTATACAGTGCCATTGAGTTCAAATACAAGCTGACGTGAAGTTAGGATTGGACTTACTGTCGTGTATCTGGAATCTCGGCATGTGGAACCTTTTCGGGGCCTCAAACTTATCCAATTCTACTGAGAACAACGTTCTCGGCTTGACTAGAAATGTGACCTCGGGCATCTTGTCGCTTCCTCTGGAGGTAGTCCCTCAAATTCTCCTTAGTTCGTCCAGGAGCTCAGCTGTCAACGGATTTCAACCTTTTTGGTGTGCTGCTCCCGGTGTCGTTATGAGTCCTCTTGGACCTCCCTTCATTCATCGTGTCAAAACAAAGCTCCTTTCCTTGAATATGCCGATATTTCTTGACATAAGTTCTCTTAGGACGAGGTGTCTTCTAAAACTCTCCCCTCATCGATTCTCCTCGCCTGACATCTCATGAAGGCCGATGCAAATGCTCCTTTATCCTGTCATGCTGAGCAATTGCAAGGATTGCTTTCTGTCCCCCTTTCTGGGCATTTTTCTTGGCCGCTGGAATCGGCGTGTCCTCCAATGGAAATGGTGGCTGCATGACATTATTCTGCATCATGAAGTTGACAACTGATTGTAGGTCTGCCAACTTGTTTGCCATCATCTTCATCTCGTTGTCCCTCCTCAGGCATCTATTTTTCCATACCTGGAGGTCGCTTTCATTGTAATACTCGCCTCGGCATGCCTTCTTTGGCACGTCACCCTTTTGGCCGACGTCCTTTTCCCTGGGATTCTGCTCCCAGGGTTCTTCATTACAGTTCTCTTCTTCCACGTTGGGATCAGTTTGTTTACCACTCCCACTAGGGATGTCGTCCCCAATCTTCTCTTTCTGCCTGTTGTTGGCCATCTATTCTTCTTACATTTCCCACAGACGGTGCCAAATTGTGGGTGCTGATTTCTGACCACACTGCCAAATAGGGAACTCAGCTGGGAAGCACAGACAGAATAGATTACGCCTGAACAACCTGTCACAAAAAAGATAAGACTCCGGCTGTAGTTCATCCACCGGGGGGCACTCTGACGATCAAGTCAGTACTCAGTTATCTCTCAAAGATAGCAAGTAGTGCTTAACTCACTAGCCAGAACACAAAAATCATACCTTAAACCCACAAGGGTGCCTTACTTTTATAGTCAACACTAACCTGACCCTTGTAGTAACCTAGCTTCAATGGACTTTGGTTCAATGCTTATCTGGGACTCCCAACTAGATAGAGATAAACTCCCTAAGAGTTTTATCTTTATCCAGATTGAGGTTTTCCACTGTTCTAGGACTTCCATCCCCTATCTGCTCATCTCGAATTCCGGTATATCTAAAGATAACCTCGGCCTAGCCGAGATCATCTCTCACACGGCTAAGCCATGTGGCACTCTGGCTGACAGGTCGGCGTCACCTCGGCCACGTGTTGTCATTCAAAATATGCCCCCACAACATCCTTCATGTACTTCATCATTTATATCATCTGTTCAACCACTAACTTTTATATCAAAGGCTAAACAACCAACAACTTCACCATCTTCATAATTAATTTCATAATTTACAAATTCACTCTATATATTAGCAGATGATATCGGTGTAAAACAAGAAGACCAAATAGAGCTGTTTTGGCAATTGACACCAAAAAAAAAAAAAATCACCACAACAGTCAACCAGCCGGACATCGAGAAGAATGTCCAAGGGGACGACCGAGTAGACTAAAAAATTCAAAAACTGTACAAAAATGTGAGAGCTTTGGTTTGAAAGTTTGTTTTGGAAAGAGCTCTGTCAAACGTGAAACAGAAATGTGTTTTGAAATGTGTGGTGAAATTAATTTTTGAAAACCCCATCCAAACGCTTTGTTCACGTGAAATGATGGAATTGTGATTGGAAAGCTTTATTAAACACAGCTTAATTTCTTGACTTTATTTTCACTACAAGTCTTTAAACTTTTATAAATAAAAAATAATTTTTTTTCGATTAATGAAAAAAAAAATAATAATAAAATAAAAATAAAAATTCAACCATTAATGAAGCTTAATTTAATAAAAATTATTTAAATGATAAGAATAAAGATGGAGAAATATATTTTAGGTGTCATACATAACAAATTAATTGAGTACTTTATTATTCTCAAATAATTTTTTCTTTTAAGTAAAGTTTAATTGTTTGAATTGTTTATTATTTTCAATGATTTATTGATTCTTCATTCAATATCAACTAATTTTAATTTATTGTGACAAGGCTTCATTTGGGAAGCCAAGTTTGGGGCTTTTTTTTTTGCTATTTTAGCCATAAAAAACAAAATAGGCTTTTAGTCTAATAAGACAAAATATCACATCCAACTCATAATCATTGCAATCTTCCTCTATCAAAAAAATCAAAAAAGCCAAAAAAAAGTCAAAAGCCCTTCCCAATCAAGGCTTTTTAGCCCCAGGCTAAAATAACCAAAAAAGCTAACAAGTCAAAAAAACCAACCCACTTCCCAAACGGACTTTTTCACTTTTATACTTATTTTTTAATTTTTTTAAATAATGTGAAAAAATCTTGACCTACATTTTTTTAAAATATGCATCAATTAAAAGTTTGAGGACTCAAAGATAAAAATTAAAATTTGTGAATAATATATGACTACGAAATGATAATTTTCTTACATATAAATAAATAAGTAGTACAAATTATTGATAAAAAAATAAATCCATTTGTTTCAACTTAAAAAAGAAAATAAAAAAGAAATTCAAATAATAAGTGTATTAATTAAAATAATAAATTGCATGTTGTTTATATAATGTGGAATAAGTCTTATATTAAATTTGAATTTGTTACACTTTATACCCTTAAACTATCATCAAAATGTCTATTTAGTTCCTAAACTATCGATTGAGTCTACTAAGTCCCTAAAGTATTTAAATCAAAGTTTATTTAGTCCTTAAATTATCAATTGAATCTATTAAATCTCTACAATATTTAATTCAAACCTATTTAGTCCCCGAAAAAATAATAAAAATAAATATAAGTCCATAAATATTGTAAATTAGTAAAAAATCCTATCTAGTTAAAATTTTATTTCAAAAAAAATCGTATTTTTTTTTTCTATCTTTGAAAAGTGGGCATCAAATCCTATGGTGAATTTCCTTTACAATGGTAAGGGTAATTATTTGTAGTATTTTTTTACTTATCTTTTACAATGGCTATGTGATTACTTTTATCTAATAATATATGTCAAATTTCATTTATAATTTCTAATTGGTTATCTTTAAGTTTTTTGGTAAGTTCATTTTATGACTTAATTCATTTATTATTTTATTTTATTATTACTTGTAGTGAAGTGTTATTATTTAAATTGTCTAATTTTACTTCTTCCATATATCTAATATTCATATAATTTTATTGACAAGACTAATAAACCAAATTCTAAAACTAATTTAAACACACAACGAAATAAAATACTTTTTAAAGAAAAAAATTAAGATTTTTCTGTAATAAAATCTTAATTAGGTAAGGTGTTATCTAACATTAATTCTAGATAGATTATTTCTTTTTTAAGTATTTTATCAATGAAAATTAAATTTTGTAAAATTAAATATTTTAATAATATCTTAATAATTTAGGGATAAATAGTTTTCTTACATATGAATAAATAAGTAGGAAAAATTGCTAGGAAAAAAAATTAATCCATTTGTTTCAACTTAAAAAAAGAAAAGAAAAGAAAATTAAATAATAAATCCATTAGTTAAAATGATAAATTTCTCGTTGTTTGTACAATGTGAAATAAATCTTATAAGTATTATATTAATTATTGGGATATTATATTAAATTATTAGGGTGTTATGTTAAAATATGCATGAGTCTTTAATAATATATATACAAAATCTCAAAGGAGGTGAGTGAAAATTTTCATTTAAATAGCTTCTTGATTGATTTGGTAATTTTCATCACCTCAAACTCAATTGAAAGAGTAATATGGCAATTTTGGATAGCCAAGTGTCGTCTTTGCTAAATTAATGGATTGGGAGAATTTTAATATTGTCAGCAAAAGTAGAAGAGGTTTCAATAATCATTAAAACCGCAGAAGAGGTCCCTACATTTGTCAGAAGCCTCAGGAGAGATAAATGTAATTTGTCCATAATTCTAACATGATATTAGACTAGTTCAAATGAATCCTGGTTTGAACTCTCATTGTTACCTTTGTCATTGTGTTTTCTGCTCTCTTAAGTCTCAACAATTTCTCCCAATATTTTGTTTTTATTTTAAATTTAATTAATTTGAATTAATTTTGTCAATGTAATTAGAAATCTATGTAAGTTATAAAATATTATGTGAATCTGAATGTGAATGTTAATGTTAATGTTAATAGGTTGTATATGTTGAGTTTTTTTTTTTTAATTGGCAATCCCATTTGACAAAATTTCATTCAAATGTAATTGCATTCGCTCTTTTGTATCTATGAGTTTGTGATAGTTTAGATACGAATCCAACAAAATTTGTGCCTGAGTAGAGAAGTTTGTACTGAAGGAAATGTGTGCTTGAGCAGATATGCTATTGAGCTTGTTAAACTTCTTGGACTGCTCGAGCGGTCAAGTGTGTGCTCAAGCACTATTTTGGATCATCTAGTATCTTAGTCTAATTTTAGAGATATTGAGAGTTGTATTTTACTGCTAAAGCAAAGTGACATGTGGAATTTTGTTAGCACCGCCTTACTAGTCTCACCGTTCGAGCAATCATTCTTGCGCTCGATCAGTTTTTGCGTCGCTGTTTGTTATAAAGTGCCTCAGTTGCTCATTTTAGGGTTTAACCCGTCCAGAATTCTCTTTGAAGAGATAAGGTTGATTGTTTTATATTGGAAGGTGTTTCATAGTGTGTTTACCTTGATGGATTGAGATTGATCACTGAATCAACAAGTGCATTATTAAAGATCATCAAGGGATTTCTTTCATTCAAATTTATTCATTGAAAGACGTTCATCGATGGATTTCGGGGAACTTGAGCTTAAAACTTTGATGGATTTCGAAGTAGCTCATCATCGTGAATTCGACATCTGCGTTGTGGATTCAATATTGGGCAAAACAATTCAAAGGTGAAGATGATGGTGGAAGAGGCACAACGGATTCGGTTCAATTTATGCATGGATTCATTAGGTAATTGAGGATTCTCTTGTGTAATTCATTTGTAACCTTAGTGGATTGTTTTGTGGTTTTGGCCCTTGATTTTTCATCGCAATTGGCTCCAATTGTGATTTTTTTCCATGTTATATCGTTGTATCGATTTGTCGTTGTTCGTTTATAGATATAATTCAATTTGTTAAGTTTTTGTAATTGACAAGCCTACTTGACAAAACTCCTTTAAGTTATAATTTTATTCGCTATTTTGTTTCAATGAAGATGTGAGTGTTTAGATGTGAATCCAACGAAAATTATGCCTATGTAAAGAAGTTTGTGATATTGAAATTTTCATGTTTTATAACTTCACTAACTATGTATAGGGATTGAGCGATCATTTGTGTGCTCGAGCAATAAATAGGAGCATCTAGTATTTCTGCGTGCAAACTAAACTTCTGGGAAGTAAGTTTTACTGTTCGAGTGGTGGATGTTGCGCTTGAGTAATCGGCCTATATGTTTTTGCACTACCTTTACTCACATCGCTTCACAATCTTGTTTATTATAAAGTGCGCTATTTGCTATTTTTAGGGTTTAAGTCATTCAAATTTTAAGAGAGCAGAGATATCAAGGTTTTCTATATTGGAGGCTATTTTTATAAGTGTTTCCTTGATGATTTGAGAGTGATCGGTTGATCTACGAGTTTCATATTGACATCATTAAGGAGTTTGTCTTTATTCTTTTATTCACAAAGAGAGATGTGTTCTTTAGTGGATTCCGGGAAACTTGTGCCTGAAACTTTGGAGGATTACGGAGTGGCTCATCGTCATGGATTCGATATTAACATTGTGGATTCAACATTAGGCAAGACAATTTTGTGATGAAGACGGTGGTGGAAGAGGCACATCGGGGTTGGTTCAATTTGGGCATGGATTTGCTAGGTAATTGAGGGTACACATGTGTAATTCTTTTATATATTCTTAATAGATTATTTTGTGATTTTGGCTTGTGATTTTTTTTATCACAATTGCAGGCGCTCCAATTGTAATTTTTTCCACATTAAATCGTTGTGTTGATTTGTTATTGATTATTTAATTGTGATTGGTATTCACTATTTAAAATTAAAACATAATCACGAATTAATATATGGAGCATTTTAGATTTTTCAAAATTCTTATTTAATTGGATTAGATTTATGATTTTTTTACTTGAGAATTAATATTCATCACTAAAATTCTAATTGCGAATCACTATCTTGGATTTTTAAGTTTTTGATTATAGAACTAAAAATATAAAATAATATTGATAATGACTTGTTGAATAAACTCGTTGATTGAAGTTCTTAGCTACGCTCTTATTTAAGATGTAAAATTAGTTACAAATTAACAATTATATATATGAAAAATATTATATAAATTAGTGTTATATATTATTTTACAAATACTTGATAATTATTTAAAAATATTTTCCAATCAACTAACAAATTAAAACTATCCCAAATCACAATTTAATTATTTATCAATTCACCATTTAAAATTTAATTTATAATTTCATCTCATATTCAAACCGCATTACGCACACCTAATCCCTAAACATAGATTTTATATTTGATTTAACAATTAAGAAACAAAAGGCCACGTCACGTGCCACCAATAAAGCAGGGTTCTCTCCTTACATTTGCTCTTTACATTTCCTACTTGCAAGTCTATTGGGCCTACTTTTAGGCCCAATTTTGATTATCTGAATCGTTCATATTTTAAGATTTATTCATTATATCATACCTGTAAAAAAATCAAATTGATCGGATATCAGAAAGTATGTGTTCGGAAACTCGAACTAAAAACTATTTTTTTAAAGAATTTAATAAACAGTTTTCCGAACACATACTTTCTAATATTCGATCAACTTGATTTTTTACAGGTATGATATACTGAACAAATCTTAAAATATGAACGGTTCAAATTATCAAAATTGGGCCTAAAAGTAGGCCCAATAGGCTTGCAAATAGAAAATGTAAGGAGAAAATGCAAGGAGGGAATCTTTGCTCTATGAAATGCTCTCACTCTGACGTGAACATTGAGAATGATGATTCAACTTTCCAACTTTGTTTGTATCCTCATAGCACGGCCATGCACCACCTCTCTCCTCCACCACACCCTTATATAAGCCCAAATTTTTCACAACAAATCAAAACCAAAAAACATGAAGATTCACACTTCCCTCAGATGGGCAATTCTCACCCTACCCATCTTGATCTCTTTCAAATTCAATCACTCTCTTGCAAAACAAGCACAACCCATCTCAGAATCACCAAGATTTCATCAATGGTGGACTCACCACCACCTCCACACACATCTCCAACAACAAACCCAACTCAAATTCTCATCCCCTTTTTTGATTTCAGGACTCCTCTGTTTCATAGCTGCCTCAATCTCAAGTGCTGGTGGTGTTGGTGGTGGGGGTTGTTCATACCCATCTTAACCATAGTGGCTGGTTTAGAACTCAAAACAGCCTCAAGTTTCTCTGCTTTCATGGTCACAGGTGGCTCAATTGCCAATGTCATGTGCCAAATGGTCATGTCATGCCCTAAGTTTGGTGGCAAGGCTTTGATTGACTATGACATAGCTCTTCTTTCTGAGCCATGCATGTTGCTTGGGGTGAGTATTGGGGTGATCTGTAATCTTGTGTTCCCAGAATGGCTCATCACCATACTTTTTGCTGTTTTTCTTGCTTGGTCTACATCAAAGACCTGTAAATCTGGGGTTATGTTTTGGAAATTGGAATCAGAGGAGGGGAAGAGAAATGGGTTTGGGAAATTGGAAAATGGGTTGGTGAGAGAAGATGAGATTTGTGATGGGAATGAAGTGACCAAACAGCCCCTTCTGGGTGAGGGATTGGAAAACTGTAAATTGGGGATTCCATGGAGGAAATTGGGAGTGTTGATTTTGGTATGGTTTTCTTTCTTTGCTCTGTATCTTCTCCGCGGAGATCGGTTTGGACAGGTATGGCTTTGATATCTTCATATAGACACAGAATTCGTACACAAAAAAATATTCAGAAAATTTAATGTGTGGTACAGATTTATTTTGCTGGAATTGAATCTGATTCATAAATTATTTTTCCGGGTATATTTGTGTATATAAATTATACATATCTTTACTATTTTGCTATGTTTATTGTGTTATCTCCGATTTCTTGATTAATCACCTTCACAATGATGGGAAAAAGTAATCACTGCCTAGAATTTAATGAGAAGTGATTTTGATGTTTCCTTTTTGCTTTGATACGTGGTTGTTTTTTAGGCGATTCACGAGTATGTTTTAATAAGTAGATTTATGGACGACTAATGTGCAGGTCTTAACAGGAGGATTTATTATTTAATAGGATCTATGATAATTAATGGTGTTTTTTTATCAAATATTATTAAAAATAATCACTAATTGTTAATTTTTAGCGACAGTTTAAAAATTTTGTTATAAAAAAATGTCATTAATTATAAGTTTTAGCGACAATTTGAAAAAATCATCACAAAAAAGTCACTAATTTTCCACTTTCAACGACAATTTGAAAAATTTGTCACAGAAAAATGTAATAATTATAAGTTTTAGCGACAATTTATAAAAATCATAACAAAAAAAAGTCATAATTGTCAATTTTTAGCGACATTTGTAAAAAAAAATACAATTTTTTTTAGCGACGATTTTATTAAGATTTATTTTCAATAAGATCTTATGAAAATTAAATTCAACTATTATAACGTATTGGTAATCAATAAACTTCGGACCCCAGTGGGGATGTTGGGGTCCCTTCCCATTGGTCCAAAAAATAGTTTTTTTTTTTTTTGATTTTCAGCCAACCCCAGGCCGACACGTGACAGGGGGTTTGATTTTCAGCCAACCCCAGGCCGACACGTGGCACGGGAGGGGGAGGGGGGGGGTTCACTGGGGGTCACCCCTGCGGGTATGTAGCATTGCTGATTGGTAATTTACTCCCCTCTCCCTCTTTTTTTTTTCTCTCTCTAATTTATTAAAGTTATCCTTGACATGGACTCTTGGTTTACCTAACACTATGTACATAGAGGAACCCCCCCTCTCTGGGTTTATCTAACAGTATGTACATAGAGGCTTACTCCCCTCTCCCTGTTTTTTTTTTTCTCTCTCTAATTTATTAAAGTTATCCTTGACATGGACTCTTGGTTTACCTAACACTATGTACATAGAGGAACCCCCCCTCTCTCGGTTTATCTAACACTATGTACATAGAGGCCCCCCCCCCCATCCTTTTTTTTTTTTTCTCTCTCTCTCTCTCTCTCTCTCTCATCCTTTTTTTTTTTTTTTCTCTCTCTCTCTCTCTCTAATTTATTAAAGTTATCCTTGACATGGACTCTTGGTTTATCTAACACTATCTACATAGAGGACTTAAGGTAAATCTGGACCACATCAAATTGATTCGTCACTGTCTATGTAGGAAAAGGAAATTTCCATATAATGACATAATTCAATGGAATTCTAAACTCGAAAATCAGCAATAGGCTGGGATGGCTGGAGATGCTATGTTTCCAAATACTTCCCATCACATGATGTGGTGGAAATCTGAAGATATAATCCTACAATTAGGGGTGTACACAGTGCGGTTTAGACAGTTTAAGAGTAAAATTACAAACCGAATAGTGGGTTAGCAAATTGACAAATTGCGATTTGGGTAATTTTTTGCTGAAGAATATTCTAACTAATTATCAAACATTTACATAATATATAACACTAACTTGTATAATATTTTTTAGATATATAACACAAAGTAATTTTATATAATATGTTTCATATATATAACCACTAATTTGTAATAAATTTTATATTTTAAATCTCTCTCATACTCATTTTTATAATGATATTTTATTGAAAGTAAAAAAATATATATGTATTAATTATAACGGAGCGGAACGGTTCGGTTGGCGGATTATAAATTTTAAAGTTTAAACCGCAGTTAGAGCGGTGCAGTTTTAGTGGATTGGGCATTATTTTGCACAGTCCTACCCATAACTGAAAATCCACTAAAACCGAGAGATTTAGAAATGATCTTACAAGTGAAAATGCATTGAGATAAAGAGATTTGGAGACAAATGATCTCGTGGTGACTAGAATGAACAAGTTTTATTGTTGCCATAATGATGACATATGTGATTCCATCTACATGATTGAGAGCTTTATTAACTTCCATTTATCAAAGTATTTAAATGGTTAAACTTATCTTGGGAATTTTTAATGTGTGGCATAGAGTACTCCTACACAATTTTTTTTTTTTATTATCAAAGTTATCCTTGACAAGGACTCTTGGTTTATCTAACAAGAAGTCTCAAGTTGTATGTACATAGAGGACTTAAGGTAAATCTGAACCACATCAAATTGATTTGTCACTGTCTATATAGGAAAAGGAAATTTCCATATAATGACGTAGTTCAATGGAATTCTAAACTCGCTATAGGCTGGGATGGCCGAAGATGCTCTGTTTCCAAATACTTCTCGTCACACGATGTGATGGAAATCTCGAGATATAATCCTACAACTGAAAATCTATTGGAACTGAGAGATTTAGAGATGATCTTACAACGGAAAATGCATTGGGACAATGAGATTTGGAGACAAATGATCTCCTGGGGACCGGAATGGACTAGTTTTATTGTTGCCATAATGATGGCATATGTGATTCCATCTACATAATTGAGAGATTTATTAACTTCCATTTATCAAAATATTTAATTGGTTAGCAATCAGAAAAGTTAAAAGGATTGTACATTGTTTATTACACATACTTTTATGTAGAATGTATAATATTTTTAAGGGCATACGCCAACAAAATTCAAATATATATAATCATTATCATTGTTGAAAGGTTAGCTACCTTTGTAGTTTCCATCTTTAAAGTTCTTGAAATTAGATCTCCTATTTTATTTACCATAGTTATTTCTTGTAATCAGATGGTACCTGTGGTATTATTGTGACTTCTGAAAAATGGATGCAGAGTATAATACCAATAGAGCCTTGTGGAATGGGATATTGGATTCTCTCAGCATTACAAATTCCTCTTGCTATAATTTTTACTACTTGGATATTGCACGGAAGAGAAAGCCCCCAAGATCAAACTTTCTATCAACAGGTGCTTACTGAAAACACATAATTTCATTCACTTGTTTGTCTTACATATAAACAGATGTGAAATTTCTAAACCCCTGTTAAATGCTCGAGTTCTTCATGATAGGAAGGAGGCCAAAGTAAAAGTGGGCCATCAAACAAGCTCATTTTCCCGGTAATGGCTATGTTTGCAGGGATTTTGGGTGGAGTTTTCGGAATTGGTGGTGGAATGCTCATAAGCCCACTTCTTCTTCAAGTTGGAATAGCACCAGAAGTGAGTTAATCTGGTCTTCTGCAAAAGTTAGTATACATATACAAAATTAAATTATATAAAAATACTAAGGACGTCTATGTCAGCATGATCTGTTCACCTGAGGTATCCTCATGCGCTCGTATATCTATATCCTCATCATTTCACAAGATGTGAGTTCATTCTTAGTACTTTTTTCTAATATACTCCCTTCAAGTTTCAACTATGCCTCCCAAAATACTTTATACCTCTTCTTTCCCTTTCTTTTTCTTTACAACAAAATCCTTACAATTTTCTATTATAAATGTTTTATTTTGCTAAAACCTTTTCTTATGAATTTTATATTATTTCTCTCTCATGTCTTCTCCACCCCTCACCATCTCTTTTTCGAGTGTATATTGATGTAATTTTGTTTGTCCTTCTCAATTTTAATGGAGGCATGCAATCACATTTTGAATTGTGATGATCATCATGTTCAAAAACTATTTGAAAGTCATCGCCGGGGGGGGGGGGGGGGGGGGGGGGGTTGGTGGTTTAGGGGAGGGAGAGAAAGAAAGAAAGAAAGAAAAAAGACCCTATAACTCAAACACAACTCTAACATATAATTTTGGCATCACACTGATCTTTGGTCATCCTATTGAAAAATGAAATAGGATTCAGTCAATTTGTGATTGATATCACTAAAGATTGAATTCAATTATGCTGTGTTTGGTTGGGAGATTTGAGGAGGGATTTGGAAAAGGAAAGGGAAAAGGTGTGTGAAACTAGGTGAAATGTAGGTATATTTTATTCACATTTCACCTAACTTTTTCCTTTCCCTTTCCAAATCCCTCCTCAAATCCCTCAACCAAACACAGCGTTAATGTTGCCCTCCGTGAATCAAAATCCTGACTTTGCCACTGCATTTAACAATTGAAACCACATATTCTTGTCATGGTGCAGGTAACAGCAGCAACTACTTCATTCATGGTGTTCTTCTCATCAACCATGTCTGCAATGCAGTACTTGCTGCTAGGCATGGATCACACATATGGTGCCATTGGCTTCACCTTGGTTTGTTTCGTTGCGTCACTTGTCGGTTTGATGGTACTGCAGAGAGCTGTGGAATTGCATGGAAGGGCTTCCCTCATTGTGTTCTCAGTTGGTACTGTGATGGCTCTGAGTACAGTTCTAATGACAAGCTTTGGAGCCCTTGATGTTTGGAGTGACTATACAAATGGGGAATACATGGGGTTCAAATTGCCTTGCTGAAATAAAATTAAATGCTTTCTTGGTAATCAGGTTTTGAAACCTAATGTCCTAACGAAGTTTTGAGTTAGAAATTTGGATTTTCGAAGTGTCATGCATCAAAGAGACACAGGAGAGATGTTGTAGGGAGATCTGTGCATTTTCTTTTTTTTCTTCTTTTTTTTCATAGAATTGTGTATTTTTGGGGAAATTGTTTTATAATCCTGAAATAACATATTGCCTACATGGTCATTCTTAGCAATGAAAAATCGTAACACACATTTAGTGGGTGTTTGGCATACACTTGAAAAAGTTTGAATTTTTTTGAACAATATTTTTTGTTAAAAAAAAATTATGTCAATTTTTTTACTTTTCCAATTCGTCTAGTGTAAAAAAGAAAGGGCAAAACAGCAGCAGCAGCCAAAAAAAAAAAAGCCCAAACTATTTTTTACTATTTTTTTGTTTGTTATTTTTGGATTTTTTTTCATTTTTTTTTATAACTTTTTCAATTCATCTAGTCTTGCAGAACTCAAAATCTTAAAGTTTCAATTTTTTTTTAAAGCTTAGTAAAAATTAAAAAAAAAAAAAAAAAAAAAAAAACGAACAAACAAAAAAGTTACCAAAAAAGCAAATGGCACTTATCAATCAATTTTATTAACTATACGTATTTATTTACAGGTCCTCACTGATAAATTTATTAATAAAATTTAATGAATAATAAATTTCAAAAGTAAGACCTACTGATAATTTTTTTTTCTCTTAATACCTAACAAAGGGGAGTAATTCACTATATTTCATCTATAAAAAAATTTGTTACACGATTAGTTTGAAATACACATTGGTTTGGAATAATTACGTCCATTTTATGGTAGGGATATATCACATCCATAATTAATATGGATTTAGAAAGGGATGATATTGTCTCCCGTTTACCGAAGAGATTCTGATGGGTTAGATTCATTTCAAAGTTAATTTCGTTAATTCGTATCATTCATTTTGTATTATGCTAAAAAATAAATAAATAAGATAATCAGATATCAGTAATCATTCAAATTTTATTTTTCTTTTAAGTATTAATAGAATGTGAACATATTACAAATTTCAAATAGTCCTTATGAGGAGAAAAATAGTAACAAAAAACAAATTTATGGGGAAACATAATATTACAACCATCAAAGACATGTAGAGTTTAAAAAACAAAAAACAAAAAATAAAATCAAGCATGGGGAGCTTGGGGATTCATCTTTCTTTTATCTTCACGAGCATAGGCTGAGGCAGAGAGATAATAGGCAACCATGAAGATTCCATGAATGAAGCACACAATTCCTCCTATTGACAGAAGACGATGATGTGCCAGCGCACATGTTTTTCTCGACCTCAAATTTGCCAGTGTCCCTATGATCAACATTGTGGATGCCATTGCTAATATAATCCTAATTGTCCATCACCAAAAGGTACTAATGTCATTTTCTAATCATTCAATAATTTTGTTTTATTTCACTATTTTATTAGGGGGTCGTTATTTCAAAACTTCACTTTACTCCAAATACATTTCATTATTTGTTTTTGTTAAATATAATTACATTAAGGGTAAATTATAAATACACCCCTAAGGTTTGCTTAAAATACGAATATTCCCCTGTGGTTTGAAAAATTACAAATATTTCCCTGTTAGAATTTTTTATTTAACAGAATTAATTGAAAAAATGAAATTTCTAATTGTTTACCTATACAATAATAAAATTATTTGAATTATTAATTGAAATAAAATTTTGACATTATTAAAAACTATTAATTAACTTGATTTATTAATAAAATAATTTATTTGTTATGAAATTAAAAACCTTAGGGGGCATAATGTAATTTGTAGAACCACAGGAGGTAATTTGTAATTTAAGTAAACCTCAGGGGTGTGTTTGTAATTTACCCTTACATTAATTGTCTTTCACACAAAATATACTCTCTCAAAAAATCAAAATTATAAAAGTATTAATGTAACTATGTATAATAAGGACAAATAAAGAAGTATATTTGAAGTAAAATGGAGTAGAAATAGAAGCTCCCTTTTATTAAAAGGGATAGGATTGTCATTGGCCCTATGAGACCCGAGTCCAATTTCTACAATTGCAATCGTTTATTTTGTCAGGTTTTATGCATAGATCATTTATGTAAAAAAATATATTAATCTTATAATCACTACTATATAGTGATTACATTTGTCTTTAAAATAATGAATGGTTTATTTTGGAAATTATTATTTTTCATTTTTGATGATAATTATAATAAAATAATGTGTCTATAATTATTGAATCAATTTGATTTTGTTTTAAATTTTTTTTTTGTATAAATAATCTAAACATAAGACCTTATAAAATAAATAATTTAAATTATCGAAACGGGATCTATGGTGAGTTCTATAGTGTCCAACAATACTCATCAAGACAAACCTCACCTTTACTGAAAATAAGGGTAAAAATACAATAGGAATGTTTGGTTTGTCTCTCAAAGCATATTTTTGGAGAAAAAAATTCCAAAAATATGTTTGGTCGAAATTTTTTTTAAAAAAAATCTAAAATCACTTTTCTCTCTACTAAACATCAATCAATTACTTTTTCTCTTTCTTCTCTTTTTCTCAATCACTTTTTCTCTTACACCTATCTATTCAACTACAAAAAAAAAAATTAAATAAATAAATAAATAAATAAAAATTCAAATCAAATCAAATCAAATCATTCAAAAATCTAAAACTCCAAAACTATTTTCAAACTATACAATCAAACAAATTTTTAAATTTTCTAAACTGTCTCAAAAAAATTATTTTTAAAATAATATCTCAAAACACAAACCAAAAAAGGCCAACAAATCTCATAGTTATAACATAATTACTTTCATTTCCTTTTATTAAGATTAAATAAACCGGATTTAATATAAATATTGTGAAGACACAGCGATGAGCCCTAAGATTCGTAGGGATGATAAATGAACCAAACAGTTCAAATTTGACTCATGTTTAGTTTTTTAAAAACTTGTTCGAACTCAATTCATTAGGTAAACAAGTCAATCTTGAATATATTTTGAAACCCCGTTCAGCTTTTCAAACCAAGCTTGAACAATCAATTGTTTGTTTGGCTCAGTTCAATAAGCCTAAAACTATGTAACAATACCAAACTACTTGAACTCGATTCAACAAAAAGCATATTTGAGATTGGCTCAATAATTTAAAAAATCAAACTCAAATAAATTTTGAAACTCGTTAAAATTTTTAAACTAAATTGGAATAACTAACTGCTCTGTTAGGCTATCACCCCTAAAAATTCATAGTACATACCAAGAGAAAATGAGGAAGCCCACTGCTAATGGCTTGTTAGCTGTTGCTCTTTGCAGATCTTGCTTTGAACAAATGCAAACGCACCCACCAAAGAAGTTAGCAATGATGTGGGCAAGGAATAGAAGTACTAATGCAGCCAACCCTAGCTTGAATGCTTCATGGCTTGGCTCTCTGCAATCAAATATCCACACCCTCTGATTTTTCACCTGCCGAACACAAACCGTTTACATCAATACTAACCATATACACTTATAATTTTCTATTTATATTTATAAAAAATTAAAAATTCTAAATAATATTTTTTTTGTATCTATTTTTATTTTTTTTAAAAAAATTGTAAATAACTTAAAAAACGAAATTGGCTTGTCCTGGGTCCTCTATAAGGATTGGATAGTCTAATTTTGGGTCTTTGTGCTCATTGGGAGTTTCATTTTAATAATTCAATAACATTTCATCTTTTAGGTAATTGTGTATAGATAATTCTTGAAAGAAAAAAAAAATCAAATCGATCTATTAAGTGTAATTATATAATTTTATTGTGTTTATTTTTAAAAAAATAGATATTATATTTTTAAAATTATATTTATCATTCATTTCCTAAAGACAAATAGACTAAGGGCTGGTTTGGCAAGTTTTAAAAAAGTTAAAAAGTCAAAAAGTCACTATCTTATTTAAGTCACATCACATCTCTAACATATCACTTCAAATCCAATCCAAATCCAACTCATATTTCATAAAAAGTCAAAAAGTGCACTTATTTAGATCATCCTAAACAACCCCAATGTAACTATCTTTAATGGATTGATATAATTGTTATAATTTATACACAAGTACCTAAAAGATAAATCGTTCAAATTTTGTACACTGACTGGAAACAACCTTAGTTCTTACAAATTTTACTAAATGTAACAAAAATAAAAAATACAAAGGCGTTTTTTTGTTTTGAAAACAAATATTTATTCAGTTCCCCTCATATATCCTCCGTCCACCACCCACTGCTGACCACCACATTCAACCACCACCAACCTTCGGCCACTACCACCAATCACCTCTTCGCCAATTGCCATGTAGCAACCACCTCTAGCAACCATCTCTAGCCACCATCCACCCCACTCGTTTTGAAAATATGATTTTGAAATACATGTGCCTATTAAACATGCTTTTCGCTTCATTTTTTTTGCCAAAAATAAATCTGAAAATATTTAATGTATTTACTAACAAAAAAATTAATAAATAAACAATAAAATGTAAAGTTATCAAACGTGCACCTAAACATATAGTTTCATTGTTTTTTTTCATGGATGTGAGTTTCCAACACATACATATATATATATTTACCTTGTTTTGAGTTATCTCAGCTTGAATGCCAAGTATGCCAGCAACAATGTCCAACATCATGATCAAGAGACAAACAACGGGGCCAATGTGCTTCGACATTTTAACGAATTCGGAGTTCTCTCGGACAGATCAGATGGTTGGGACGAAACAGAAGATTGGACACAACAAGTCATACATACGGAGACAAAACAAGCACAAAAGGAATGAATTAATGCATGCATGCATGCAAGATTATATCTCAAAGTCTTCTTTTCTTCTCATTCTTTTCTTTATTCTACTTTTGCTTTTGTAGATTTGGATTTCTTTCCTGAAGAACAAGCAAAGAAGGGTATCAAAGGAAAGTGGAGGCATTGATCCAACGGCTTGGATTGAGTTGTCATGCGCAAGACATGTCAATTTTTCATCTGTTACATAATAAAAGACATTGATACAAATTTATAGTTTGAAGTGATAAAATATAACATTTTTTACTTATGCAGTAAAGTGATATTGAGTGATAGTTCAAAGAGATAAAGTGTGATTTATCTTATAGCTGAATGGGTTTTTTTGTCATAAAAATTCATATTGCAAAAAATTAGTAGTTGAAAGAGATTAAGAGTTGTTTTCGATATGACTTATAAGATTACTTTTTTACTTATTACAAAAGTACGTTAAAAAAAGGGAAAGGTGATGCGATTTTAATAAGCTAATAAACTGACTTTTTTAGATATTGCCAAAAAGAGGGCTAAGTGTTAAAATTTGTAATTGAAGGAAGCAAGTGATAAAAGACAATAATTGAGAGGAAAAACTGTAATTTAAACCACATGAAGAATGTTTAGTATATGTATTAACAACTTTAAAGTGTGAGTTTGGGATAGGTTTCAAAAGTCACATTGTGTTTAGAATATTTTTGTTTTTAGTCATTTTATTTTGAAATTTGAATTAAAAAAATTTATTGTTCAAATTCTTAGTAAAATCTTTTAATTTTTTTTAAATTCATTAAAATAATTAAAAGTAAACTATTTTATATTTTTAATTTTAAAATTTTCAATCTGTCTATTCAAATACACCTGCAAATATAAAGCTATTTGAAATATTTTTAAAAATCATTAAAAAAAGGTGAAAAAAGTATTATAATAATAATAAAAAAAGGTTCAATCTAAGGCCCTGTTTGTTTTGGGGTGTAGAGGGTGAAATGAGATTAGGATGAAGGTGAGACCCATTTAGTGTTGTGTTTGTTTGTAGAGTTAGAGAAGGGATTGAGATGGAGGGGATTAGGATGGAGGAGATGGATGTGGAAATGGTATTAGAAAAATAATCCGCCGGACTAGAAATTTTTTTTTTATTTTTTATTTTTTACATGTTGGGCATTTTTTTTTTAACATTAATGTTTAATTTTTTGTATTTTTTTATTTGTTTTATTATTTTATATAAAAATAATTTAACAATTTCTACACTAACAACTATCATCAAAACAAACACAATTTTGCTTAATTCCCTCCCTATCAATCCACTCACTATGAATCTCCTTTATTCTACCTCTAAAAACAAACTGGGCTTAAACACACACCAGATACATTTTAGTTTAACTATTTTATTTAAAAAAAGAATAAATTACAAATACACCTCTAAGGTTTGTTTAAAATACGATTTGTCCCATATAGTTCTGGAAATTACATTCTGCCCTTTGAAGTTTCTAATTTCATAACAAATTGTATTTTTTAGGGATTTTTGGTGAAAAGCCCCTTCTATGGGGGCTTTTTTGTGTGAAGCCCACCGAATAAAATAATAGTTTCAAAAGTCCCTCAAATAAAAAAATATGATGCAAAGGCTGAAATACCCTTCCATATAATCCAAAACCCTCGCTGAACCATTTATCTTCTTTTCTATCTCCACATTATTGGTATCCTCTCTTTTCCCTTTATTTTCTCTCTTTCTAAACCCTAAACCCTTTTGATCTCCATCTTCAATCCATCTCACAAAATCGAAATCTTGAAATCGTCCATTGAAATCCATCACCATCTCAAATTTGATGCCTATGAATTCATGTTTGAGATTAATAATTTCAGATCTAAGATAAAATGACCTCATATATGTCAAAAAAATGATTAATTGATATATTACAATAAAAAATCGAGAGTTTTTTGTTTGTTTGTTTATAGATCTAAAGTAAAATTCAACTATAATTCATTTATCTAGTATGTACTCTGTTTTCGCAACAGTAAAATTTTACTCTGGTTAATGAAAAATAAAGTTTATTCTCTTATGCATAGACAAACATTCAACAACACAGTAAAATATTACTTTCAATTCAGAGTAAAATTTTACTTGAAGATTCAGAGTAAATTTTACCAGAAAACAAATCAGAAACTACATAGACAAACATTCAATAACACAGTAAAATTTTACTTTAATTCAGAGTAAATTTTACTCTGAAATACAGTAAAATTTTACTTGCATGTTAAGAAAACAGAACAGATAACACCAGAGTAAAATTTTACTCTCATTTTATCAAACAAAAACAGAGCACATACCAGAGTAAAATTTTACTTTCATTCTGTCAAACAAAAATAGAGCACAAACCAGAGTAAAATTTTACTCTCATTTTGTCAAACAAAAACAGAACACAAACCAGAGTAAAATTTTACTCTCATTATGTCAAACAAAAATAGAGCACACACCTGATTGAATTTGGCAAATCAACAAAAATAAATCAAAAATAACAACAGATTTATACAGCTTTGCAACGTAATCTCTCATTTAATTGAGAGTGTTGATCTTAGATGGAGAGATCGTGTAGTGTTGACCAAGGGTGAGATCGTCGGCGGTGAGATCTTTAGACTTTGAGATCGTCTTCATGGATTTCGTAGATCGTCTTTACTTCGCAGATCGTCTTCAAGATCGGTGTATGCATGAGCTGAGATTGTTCAAATATATGATATATATATATATATATATATATGAGTGCAATATGGCCCAAAAAAAAAAAATACAAATTATAGAATGTCCTTATTGAACTGGACTTCTCTTACTCAAGGCTTTTTGAAGGAGAATTCATTGAGTTGTCATTTATCTTAAAAAAAGCCCCAAAAAAGGGGAGTTTCACCAAAAATCTCTATTTTTTATTAATAAATTATCAAGCCAATTAATAAGTTTTAATGATGTTAAAAATGTATTTCAATTTATAATTTAAATAATTTTGTCATTCTATAACCTAGAACTATTTTCAGTTAGATTTTTTATTTTTAGTATTTTAAATTTAAAATTTTTTCCATTTGTCTAGTCAAGCCAAATACATTTTAATTTAACTATTTTAGTTACGCTTTATTTATTTATTTATTTATTTATTTAGAACTCTAGTTACTCTTTATTTTGTTGGGAAATTTGAGAAAAGATTTGAAAAGGAAAAAGAAAAAAGATGTAAAATATAAATATATTTTATTCATATTTCATCTACATTTTATCTTTTCCTTTTCAAATCCCTTGCAAAATCCCCAATCAAACACCGCGTTAAAGAAAATGTGCGTAAAATGTATTCGGTGATCGTCCGGAGAAGCCTCACTCTCTGCGTGCTTTTTCGCTTCAAAAATTTTCTTCTCTGATTCTTCATTTTTAAATTTTCCTGTCAAGTTCAAATTTTGAGGGCTTTCATTATTAAGTAATTAAATAGAGTGATTTTATTTATGTTGGTTTTTTTATGATCAATAGTCTCACTTTGGGGATTAGCTCTGTAGAATCATCTCTGAATTTTCTGACTTTTTTTTTTCTGAAACTCTCCTGAAATGAATCTGAATATTTTGGGTAATTCAGTACTTTATTAGGACATTGTTTTGGTTTTAGAATAATGTCTCACTAGAAATTAAATGAATTATAATACCCTTTTGGTGTTTGATTGACATCCAATTTCTATGGCCTGGATCAATTTTGCATTTTCCATGAATTGAATTTTTAGATGGAAACAACCCACAATAATTACAAGATGCAAGGGGAGCTCTAGAGACTCTGACTTGCACCCATTTGCACTTTCATGACAACGTAATTATTTTGAATTATTTCTACTTGGACCATGTTTGAAGTATCAAATGCCAACACTTCTGAGTGGTTCATAAAACAATATGGTCCTGTGGTATATTTTGTTCTTTCAATAAATCCTTTTCATTGGGTAAGCCATTTGCCTATTTTCTCTCAGATGTTTGTCACATACATACTTATCATTGGCTGGGATTTTCAGGTGAACCTTTTTGTGGATCACTCTCAATTGATGGATCTGGAGTGCCTTGGAGGGCTCAACCTTGGTAAAGACCACGGATCCGTTCTTGGTTCTTTCTATTTTCATCTAACATATATAGTAACACCATTGAAACTTACTTAAAATTTAACTTTGAACTTGCATTGTTGGCCTTCATTTTCTTTAAATTTAACTGTTCTTGGTTCTTCGTATTTCGTTTTCTTTTACCTCAGGGATAAATGCAAGAATCCCAGATCCCAGAAAGAATAAAATTTAAGAATTCTGGTATATTATTAAATATTATTCATGATACAAGCCCAAGATGGCTTACAATGTGACATATTTATATTACATAGCTTATTATTGCATAAACTCTTTTCATAAACAACGAATACAATAATAATTTGTCAGCTAACCGGTCGGGTTTGATATGAATTTGTGTGTGAACAGGGGTTGTAATAAATAATCTAGAATTTGACAAGTCATTGTGTTTTATCAAAATATACAACTTTCATGTGGGTCAGATGCTAGACAAAACGAGTGAGTTTGTTGTATAGCATTGTAGGTGAAAACTACACATACCTGTTTGCTGAGAAGTCAAAGAATTAGAGGGAAAATTGTGGATTTTATATTATTGGGAATCTTAGGGACTTTATTTCCTAATCTATCTACTCAACTTTGCTTTGATCTTTAAAACAATTTTCTGTGCCTAAGATTCTATAATTTTCTTTATTTGATATACAGCATCACTATTAAGAAAATTTGGTAAGTTGGGTAAACGTTGTCATCATTCACAAAATGAAAGAAACATCGGGATTCACTATCTAACAGGTTTCAGCAGTTATATCGAATGCACCGGCAATGATATTGATTTGATCATTAATTGCAACCGGTTGATTCTAACCAAATCTTTGGATAGTTGAGGTACTCTGTAATTGCTTTAAAAATCCATTGCAGAGTATATTCCTTGTGGATTAAACAGTTTAATTCAACTGTAGGACCTGTCAGATGATTGAGTTATAACCCAAATCAAATTGTGTAACAAAGAAGAAATTTAGACAGCAATCACAAAGTCTTCAGGTTTGAATTATTTGTGTAGATCCACTGAAAATTTACTACGGCATTCCCAGTAGTAAGCCTCTCAGCATTAGTTATTATTAGTCCTCATTAATTTCTGTTTTTTAGATTCAACATGGCGCTAGGAAGACCAAGTACTGCCTTCTTCATTTATTTACATCACTGATCAAAAAATTTCAGCTCACATGTCCTAACTCCAAAGGTACTTCATTTATTTACATCACTGATAAAAAAAATTCAGCTCACATGTCCTAACTCCAAAGGAATTGACCAAGAATTCATTGCCTTATCTATGTATATATATATGTCCATGCTTACTCTTGAGTCATTTATTTATTTTGAATTGTATTCTTTTATGTTACATTGTTGTCTGGTTCTGACTTCTGAGGCTATCTTCATTGTTCTTTCCCTTTCATATGAACCCCCATTTAAGAACTTCTCTGGCTTATGACCAGTATTGGTATTAGTGCATGGAAGTTTGAAAAAAAGTAATTTTTTTGTGGGTTTTCCTCTAAACACCTTTTAAAGTTGCCTTAAATTGAGATTGTATAAATATATGTTAGGTTGGGTTACTCCAAGGAGGGAAACAAGTTGCACATATGGTGAGTTTTGTTTTTAAAAACAGAAACAATATTAGAGTTGGAATTACTTTCCTTGATATTTTTTGGTTTTCCTTTGCTATTTCAATGTTTGAAAAGCTGTGCTATAGAAAGTAATGGGCTCTTAATAGAGAGAGAGAGAGAGAGAGAGAGGAGGAGGAGGAGGAGGAAGATGCCAGCTCTTTGGTTTGCTCTAAAGAGATCACTTCAGTGCAGATCAGAGCCATCAGATGTTCATGATCCAAAGGTCAATGGTAATCTCAGCAACATGTTGACAAAGAAAGCAGGCAGGTCTTCAGGGTGTGCAAGGTCTATTTCAAATCTGAAAGATGTCATCCATGGAAGCAAGAGATACATGGAAAATCGAGCAACTTGTAGTCCAAGATCCATTGGGAGCAGTGAATTTCTAAATCCAATAGCCCATGAAGTGTTCTTGAATGATTCAACTTGCGAGATTAAGATAATAGGGGTTGGTGCTTCCCAAGAAAGTAATGGTGGGAATGGTTCTACACCCTTTGTGGGCACATTGAGGACTGGTACACCTGGCCCTGGAGGACACCATGTGGTGCACCATAACAACCCTAGGGTTCCAAAAAACATAGCTAGGAGCTTTTCCAGGAGGGAAGGCTATGGATTCAATGGTATTCCTTCAAATCCTAGGGCTTCTTTCGGGAAAGATTGTCTTCGTGGTTCAACTTTGACTTGCCATAAATGTAGTGAACAATTTGCCAAGTGGGAAGCTTTTGAAGCACATAATCTCTCCAAACATGCTGGTAATAAAAGGAACCCTTCATTGATATTTTGTTTATTTATTTTTTAAACGTTGCTTGGTTTTGTTTTTGGCTATTTCTTCCATTGTCTCTGCTTTCTTCAAACTTTTTGTTTGTATATTTTTGTGCTCGTGTCAACTTAAGTTCTCCCAACTTCAACCTTTCTAGAATTTTTGTTATTCACCATGACGGTTGAGCCCCTGTTTATGGCCCAGGATTTAATGTCTCCAAATTTCTTTGTCCATCTGTCTTAATACATTATCAACAGTAGGATTATGTGAGAATTTTGAGATGTGAGCATATGGGCCCGTGTGCATTGGGAACGAGGAATAGAGGGATTTGGGGATTAAAGATCCCGAGCACCCCTTTATTCCCAATCTATTTTCTTGAGGGACTTCTTATTCTGTGATTTTAATTTTCAAATCTAACACGGTTTCATGATAGCAAAGGAGCAAAAGCAAAAAACCGTGTCTTTTCAAGTGGTTATCTTATCAAGTTACAAATTAACAAGTTTGTGGAGGCTCATTATTTGCCTCCTTATCTTTGTTAAATTTTTATATTTTGTGCTAGTTATATCATTCAAAATTGGCTTGTTTTAAAGATAACTCTCGAGTGTCCTCTCTTGTTGTGCAGTCACTGAACTTGTTGAAAGAGACTCATCAAGGAAGATTGTAGAGATGATTTGCAGAACTGGCTGGTTAAAGTCTGACAACAATCACGCACCTATCAATAGAATTTTAAAGGTCCACAGTATGCAGAAAACAATTTCTCAATTTGAAGAATACAGAGAAATAGTGAAGATCAAAGCTAACAAACTTCAAAAGAAACATCCCCGTTGCCTAGCCGATGGGAATGAGCTTTTGAGGTTCTATGGAACTACTCTTGAATGCCCTCTTGGCATAAATGGCTCATCTAACCTTTGTATATCAGATAGATGCAATGTGTGCCAAATCTTAAGACATGGGTTTTCAACAAAGAGCTCACTCAAAGGAGACATTGGTGTTTTCACTACTTCCACAAGTGGAAAAGCATTGGAATCCATCGAACTACATGATGAAAATTTATCACTTAGGAAGGCTCTAATAGTATGCAGAGTGATCGCCGGGCGAGTCCATAGACCTTTGGAGAATTTTCATGAACTCGAAGGTCAATCCAGATTCGACTCGTTGGCTGGAAAAATGGGCCTCTATTCAAATATTGAGGAACTATTTTTACTGAATCATAGAGCTCTCCTTCCTTGCTTTGTGGTAATCTTCAAACCCTGAAAGTGGAAACATGTAAAGTGACTGTTATGGGTCATGACTTATTTAAGTAGGTTTAGTGAAATTTTTTCCTTTTTTAATTGCCACTATAATAGTTCCTTGAGTTCCCCCTCCATGTCTGCTTCATTTTATTTGAGAATTGTGCGGAAGATCTACAAATTTTTTAATCTGTCTTGAAGCATATTTCTTTCTTCCTTTTCCATCTATGCATTTTGGTAGAAGTGTCTTGGGGTCCAATTATACACAATTAGTGGTTTTAGGTACCATACTTTAAAATGAGTAATAAGTATGGTCACATTTGGTGGTGAAGAAAGTCAGTTTTAGTGATAAGGAGGACCAGTTCTAGTAATAAATGAGTCATATTATATGATGAGTAAGATCAGTTTTAGTGATAAATAAAATTTCATATTATATTGTAACTTATAAGTTGGGTCAAATCTATTGATAAGTAGAGTTATGTTATGCGATATGTAATTATCAGTTTGAGTGGCAAGTAAAACCAAAATCACTTCGTTATTTAAAAGAAAATTGACTTATTTTTTGTATCTGATTTTGGTCGATATCAATCCCAGGCTAGTTTGCTCATGGGTCAGCCTATCCGTCCTCGGCCATCCGTTTTCGGCCTGCGCTAAGGCCGAGGATGGTCAGCGTACCCATCATTGGCCATTGGTCTTCGGCCTGCTAGGCCCAAAGATGGGCGACCAGCAGCTTTGGCCCAACCTAATGGGTTTTCAAAGCATATAGCTCATTCCAGGGGCCATGCATACAAATTTTAATGACATAATCATAATAGATGTAATATTTATTTTAATAAATAGTGTTTTTATTTTTTTTTATTTTTATGATTCAATAAACTATTCTAATTGTTGTGCTGCACCCTAAAATTTCCTCTCGTGATATATATATATATATATATATTTTTTATGAATACTGAATTTAATTAAAGAGTTCACAAAGCTCAAATTAAGCTCATATGTGGCAAATCTGGTCCAAAGATCACATAAGCTAATGTTTTCAGTTTATGGGTAGCGCTTAGACTTTACAAATATAGTATGGGCCGGCCCAATACTGTGGGTGTTTGGGGCTTGTGTTTTTTATTACTTTTTTGTTCATTTATTTTCGTTTTAGAGAACTTAAAAAATATATATATATAATAATAATAATAATTTATGTTTTCTAGATTTTACCCAACAAGACGAACCGAAAAATTAAAAAATTTCAAAAAAAAAATCCAGAAAACACAAAAAAATAAGTCAAAAATATTAAACTTGTTTTGACAAAATTTTTTTTTTTTTTTTGGGTTTTTTTTTCTAAAAAAAAAAACCTCACTCTTTAGATTCTTATACACAATATGGACCGGGAAATTAAAAATGACATAAGTTAAATAAATAAATAAATAAAGTCACTAAAGACTAAAAAAATCAAAAAAAGAGGTAGTTTATTTGGGAGATGACAAACAAGTCAAAATCAACCCATTAATTAGGGCAACGTCGTTGTCCTAAAAAAAAAGTATTGGTAAATATCAATGGCTGTGATCAGAATATCACTGACCTATGTACGGATATATATACATATATTATCACAAAGAGACAACAATGAATTAGATGCTTGTATTTATTTTCATGAAAAATATTTGAGTACTACAATTTTTGTGGTTCAAATGATTTAAAATTGTCAAAATGACGTCGTTTTGGTAATTTTAATATTATTTTGTACTCAAAACGATGTCGTTTTGACAATTTTAAACCATTTGAACCACAAAAATTGTGACCTTCTACCATTGCTGTATTTTCATTGCTCGGAAGAAAAAATGTGCAAGTGGTCCTCTATGTTTGGTTTTTGGTAATGAGAAGAACAAGAATGCAGCAAGATTTTCAATACCCTACAACCACAGATTTGTTCAGAATTTGTCTTGTCTATAGCTATTTCATAAAGCTACAAATTCTCAACTCATACAAAAATTTATCTAGAAAAAAATTAAAAAACAAATATCAAATCAGTGGTATTTAAAATAAAAAAATAAAAAAAAAACCTACGAATCAGTGATAAATTTAATAAAAATTAATAATTAAAATCTTATCAGTGGTATTTTCAAAAAAAAAAAAAAACTACAAATTAGTGATGAATTTGATAAATATTAATAATTGAAATCTTAAATTTTCTCATGAATCTATAATTAGTTTTTAAACTTTCCATTGAATTGTAATTTTTCGAAAAATGTATGGGTGATCCATTTAAAAATAATAAATATCGAACTACACTCATTTATATAAGACTTATATATATATATATATATATAATGTATCAACCTTACAATGCATATGTTGGTGTCAAACCATTAACTCAACAAGGTAAAAATACTTCTGTTTTATTATGTTTAAGAGATGCTCGTTTTCTTAATTACAATGATAGTTTAATGGGTATGATGGAAACTGGTCTTCATAAAGGTCCAGTACATTTTAATTGTTTTCCTGATTTTACTCTTAGTTTACGAGATCCAAATATTTTACATGCATTAACATTAAATATACAATTACATGGTTCATTTACCAATATGATGAATAAAACCCATAATATTGCTTTAATTTATCGTGTTCATTATAAGTGCATGAAAACTAATTTAAATGTTCACGCATTGCACAAGTCCCCTAAAGATAAAACTTTACTAATCCAAAGTAGTAGTACTGATACCCATATAAATGTTCCCCAAATGATTGAATGGAAAAATGTAGATTTACCAGATCAATGGATCACTGTAAATGAACATTACAAACATAATCAACAACAATCATCTATCCAAGATATTCAGGATATTCAACAAATTCATGATGGTACAGTTCATATTAAATTTAATCGTAGTCAATCATCCAGACATAGCACCTCTAGTGTACCTTCTGAAATTGAAACTGAAGATGAAATATTTAATACTCCACTGTTTCGGAAAAATAGTCAAATTCATTTAGGACAAACCTCTAAATTAAAAGGTATTGATAATACTGCTACTTCTCAAATTAGTAAACCTGTTTACTCTACACACACACATTTACCTGAAGAAGAAACTGCTTCAAATAATTCTCCAACTCAAACTGATTTTGAAGAATTTATACCGCCAGTCAATCCTCAACTTATGACCATTAAAAAGGATTTTAAACCTGATCTTGATAAATTATTCATTGAATTTAAGTCTTTTAAAAATAAAAAACTCAGACATGCTTATTATGATACCTATGATAAACAACACCAATCCAGAATCACTAGACATTGGTATGATTTTATGATTGAATATAGTTTTGAATTACCCCTCTTAGAATATGTTGAAAAATATTACAAGAACCTAAATACCATCACCAAATACAAATGGAAAACTTCTGAATCTACAACTGTTAGTTCTAGTCACCCTCCTCTTGAGAAAATAATTATCAAACAACAAGGTTCTGACATTCCTGCTTCCCCTTTCAAATTACCTGGCGATGATGCTGAAATCAAAAAAGTCATTGAACAAAATAATTATACTAATCAATATTTAAACACCATTGGTAAACAATTAGATAAAATAGAGACAAACTTAGAATCTGTTACATCTACTAAACCACAACCTTTAGATCAACCTTTACTTAATCTACCTAGTCATCGCTCCAAAAGAACTAGTTTGGTAACCACTGATCAATCTACTGTCAAAGCTATTGAAAAATTATTCACTAAACTATCTACCACTGATAATGCCTCACCTTCTAAAGATAAAGGTCTTACTGTTTTAAATCAACAACCAAATATTGACACTGTTTCTACCACATCTGAAACTGACACTACAATTAGCAATTCCAATTCTAATCTTAATAAAATTCATTATCCCAAAGTTAATCCTCAAACTACCAAAAACTGGTATTCTCGACCTACTCCACCTGACCTTCAATATGAAGAAAATAATATTAGTAACCAATTTTCTGTTTCTGCTAAAAAACTCTACGAATGGAACATTGATGGTCTTAGTGAAGATCAAATACTTCAAAAATTAAATCATTTATCTATGGTTTCAAATAGTTACCTCTCTAATTATCCCCAATATTCTCAATCTGAAATTGTTTCCTTAATTACTTCTGGTTTTACTGGTATGCTCAAATCTTGGTGGGAAAAATACTTAACTGAAGATCAACGAGACTCCATCATATATGCTAATCAAACTGATGATAATGGTCTCCCTATTTTTGATGAGACTATTGGATGTTGCCACCCTGATGGTATTAATACATTAATTTATACTATTGTTCGACATTTTATTGGTACACCTACTAATATTTATTCTCGCATACATGATCAACTTAGTAACCTTACTTGCCCAACTTTAAGTGATTTTCGATGGTATAAAGACGTATTTACCTCTAGAGTTATGTTACGTGAAGATTGTACTAAATCATTTTGGAAGGAAAAATTCATTAATGGATTACCTAGTCTATTTGCTCACAAAATTAGAGATGTTCTTAGTCAACCTACTGGTGTTATTGAATATGACAATTTAACCTATGGAGACATCATTAGCACTATTCAAAAAGAAGGATTAAAAATGTGTATTGATCTTAAACTTAGTCAAAAAGCCACTAAGGATAAACATAAAGCTAAATATGAATTAGGAAATTTCTGTGAACAATATGGTTTACCTCCTGTTGCACCTTCCCGTAGAAAATCACACAAATATTCTAAACATAAACATAAATCCAAATATTCTAATAAATATCGAAAAAATTATTCACCTTCCAAATCCAATGATAAATTTTATACTAAACCCAAAAAGAAATATTATAAAAAATCACATCCCAAATCTAAAAATAATAAAGATATTACCTGCTATAATTGTGGTCAAAAAGGACATTATTCAAATAAATGTAAAGAAAAGCAAAAATTAAAGGATAGAGTTAACCAACTTCAAATTGATGATAATTCCAAAAATCAGTTATTTGAAATCTTCCAATTAAATCAATCTGTTAGCGACTCCTCTTCTGATCATCCAAGAACTTCATCTGATTATCATTCACCTAGTGATGATTCTGACAATCATATTAACCTAGGATGTACTGATGTCTGCTGTAAACCAGTCAAACAACTAACTGTTCTTACTAAAAACACCCAAGAAGAATCTGCTCTTATTGAATTAATTAGTAAATTAGATGATCCCAATTTAAAACAAAAATATATTGATAAATTAAAATCTTTATTAATTCATTCTGATGATAAACCTAAGATTGATAAACCTATTATCAGCTTATCTAAGACTTTAGAAAGATTTAAAAATAAAACTAAAGAAATTACACTTCAAGATTTACAATCTGAAATCAATCAAATCAAACAAACTATTAATGAATTAAGACAAAAAGATCGAAAATTAGAAGATGAAATTATTACATTAAAACTTAATAAAAGTTTAGATAATTTCCACAACTCAGTCCATGAATCTCCTAATGAATCTCAACATAATTCTGACCCCGATTCTGATCACACTAATCCTGATAGATTAATATTTGACAATAGATCACAATCCCATACTCTTGATGATAACAGATTAAATCTAATCAATAAAATCTATATGCAAAAATGGTATTCGCGAATTAAGATAGTTATTAATGATTTTGAATTGAACTTAATTGCTCTAATAGATACCGGTGCTGATTTAAACTGTGTACAAGAAGGTTTGCTCCCTACTAAATACTATGAAAAATGTCATGAGAAATTAACCTCTGCTAATGGTAGTAAAATGCGTATTAAATATAAATTACCTAATGTTCATGTTTGTCAAGATAATGTATGTTTCAAAACCTCATTTGTTTTAGTAAAAAACATGACTGATAAAATCATATTAGGTACTCCATTTATACATTTACTTTATCCATTCACTACATCTGCTGAAGGAATTACCACTCATGTTTTAGGTCAACCTGTTACTTTTAAATTTTTATTTCCACCTGAGATGTTCGAATTAAAACTATTAAAAGAATGTTCTATTTCCCATACTATTAATCGCTTAACTAGACAAATCAATTTTCTTAAGAAAGAAATCAATTATAAAAGAATTGATCAACAATTAACTGATCCTGTTATTATTTCTCAAATTAATGATTTTAAATTAAAATTAGAATCCACTGTCTGCTCCCATTTACCTACTGCATTTTGGCACAGAAAAAAGCATGTAGTTACTTTGCCATATATTAAAAATTTTAATGAAAAACACATCCCTACTAAATCTCGACCTATTCAAATGAATTATGAATTACTTGAAATGTGTAAGAAAGAAATTAATGAATTATTAAAAAACAGAATCATTAGTCCAAGTAAATCACCATGGTCTTGTCCTGCTTTTTATGTTAATAAAAATGCTGAATTAGAACGAGGTGTCCCTCGCTTAGTTATTAATTATAAACCACTCAATGCTGTTTTAGAATGGATTAGATATCCTATTCCTAATAAAAAAGATTTGATTAAAAGACTTAATCAAGCTGTTATTTTTAGCAAATTTGATTTAAAAAGTGGGTTTTGGCAAATACAAATTCACCCTAAAGATCGATATAAAACTGCTTTTAACACACCCTTTGGTCAATATGAATGGAATGTAATGCCATTTGGTTTAAAAAATGCTCCTAGTGAATTTCAAAATATAATGAATGATATTTTTAATCCATTTAGTCATTTTTCTATTGTTTATATTGATGACATCTTAATATTTTCTAAATCCCTTAATGAACATTGGAAACATTTAACTGCATTCTTTTATACAATTAAAAGTCATGGCTTAGTCGTCTCTGCCCCTAAAATCAAACTCTTTCAAACTAAAGTTAGATTCTTAGGATATGATATTCACCACAATACTATTTGCCAATTAGTCGATCAATTGAGTTTGCATCCAAGTTCCCCGATGAAATTCTTGATAAAACCCAGTTACAAAGGTTTTTAGGATCCCTTAATTATATTGCTGATTTTTACAAAGACCTTAGGAAGACTTGTCAACCATTGTTTGATAGGTTAAAGGATAATCCTCCTCCTTGGTCATCTGTTCATACTTCTATTGTTCAACAAGTCAAACAATATGTTAAATCTCTTCCTTGTCTTGGTATTCCTACTGAAAATTCATTCAAAATTATTCAAACTGATGCTTCTGATATTGGTTATGGTGGCATTCTTCTTCAGAAAGTCACTCCTCAATCCCCTGAACAGATTGTCCGTTTCCATTCTGGTGTCTGGAATAAAGCACAATTAAATTATAGTACTATTAAAAAAGAGATTTTGTCTACTGTTTTATGTATTCAAAAATTTCAAGATGATATTTTAAATCAAAAATTTTTACTTCGTGTTGATTGCAAATCTGCTAAATATGTTTTAGAAAAAGATGTTCAAAATCTTGCTAGTAAACAAATTTTTGCCCGTTGGCAATCTATTTTAAGTATTTTTTATTTTGATATTACCTATATACCTGGTTGTCAAAATTCCCTTCCTGATTTTCTCACCCGGGAATTTTTACAGGGGGGTAAGGATGAGTGCAACTCCACATACTCCATATTTAAAAACCCAAATTACCCATTACCAAACCTGATTAAACAAGTCAACCACCGAATTAATCGCCTTAAATCAACCAAACCCACTACCAAGAGAGCCCAATACATCATTCACCAACAGATTCAAGCTCGTCGCATTCTGCGTCATGACTATTACAATGATTTACACTACTACCAAAATTATCTTGATCTTCTTTCTGGTTGTTAATCCCTGCTGATAATCATTGTTTCTTGTTTAAACAGATGTCTCGTCCAAGGCCTCCTTCCAAGGCTTTGGTTTCTTCTAGTCAGCCTTTTGTTCCTCCTCCTTTGGAGTTAGTAGGACAATACCCTCAACCCATTCAAATGATCAACCGTTACCAACTCCTTGGTAACATCCCCAGGCCTAATTACTCCACTGCTTTGGCTACTGATCCTTTTGCTTCATCAAGCCAATCAGTCTCAGTTACTCCATTTCCTGCCAACCCAGTTAAGTCATCCCGAACTGATTATATCAAATCACACACTACTAATCTGTTCTATAAAGAACCCAGTCATCCTAAAAGTCAATTGATCCATGAAATTGCTAAATCCCATTTTGGCTCTGGATGCCATTTCATCCTCTCACATCCAGAGAAAACAATCACCTATTACAAAGATATTTTGATCCATCATCAATCAGTCTTGATCAAACCCATTTATGATCGAACCTACGCCAGCAAGGTTCTGTATCATTCCATTTACATCCATAGTATTGTTTCCCAAGCTGAATGGGGTCCTCCCTATCAGCTTCGAGATTTGCCTGGTCATTCCATTCAGTATAATTACCATGACTATGTTGATGCCTGGTTCAAGATTTTCCTGTACCAAAATGAAACTTTTAGTCACTCTTGGTACATCTGCTTTGATCAAAAATTCAAATCTGAATTACCTACCTGGTTTCTGAGATGGTGGACTCATTATGGTGCCATTTCAGACATCCTCCCTGGTGATCTCATTGAACTAGTTAACTATTTCTCCTCTGTTTACCCATTCACCACTCATCAGAGACAATTTCCATCTTTGCTAATTTTTATATCCAAATATAAACTCCCATGGATATTTAAATGGCAATATGGAATTGATGGTAACATAATCACCCGTCAACATTCAGTTAAATGGTGGGCTAAGTTCAATGTGCCCCGAATATTTGAAATTGTTCAAGAAGAATTTCCTGTTGATCAATATGCTCCAACTCCTTCTATGATCAAAGCCCAGCAGAACCCAACTGCTGCAATCAGTCAAGGAAGTCAGCCCAGTCTTCCTCCAATCAACCTTGGAAGCCCCTCATCTAGCGGTTCCAAGCCCAAATCCAAATCAGTTCAGCCAACCCAATCAAAATCCAAGGCTAAGTCCAAAGCTCCTGCAGTTCTGGACCAGCCCAAGGAACATTCACGGCCCAAATCAAAATCCAAAGCTAAGGCTAAGCCCATTTCACCTCCTGCTCAGCCCAAAGCTAAATCAAAGGTCAAGCCCAAGTTATCCAGAGATGAATTGCTCCAGTTAGCCCGCCAAATTACAGATCAAGCTGAAGCCCAGTCAACCAGTTCAGAAAATCAGAAGACAGTTCAGACCATTCACAATCTTCTGAAGGATCAACTACTCAACCAATCTCATATGGCAGATCTGAGTTCCAAGATGCTCAGGACCCATTTGCCTGATCAAACATAGGATTCCCTATAAATACAAATTAGCTTCAATCAATACTCTTTTGAGAAAAGCTGCTAATTTGTATCTATATTGATTCCTATATTCACGTGTTCCACCAAAAGTAATGAATAGTAAAAGTTACTGTTCACTCAATCAACTTTTGTTAAAGCTGCATATTCGTGCTATCACTCCACCGAAAGCTACCGACAGCATCTTCTTTATCCCATGCGCTGCCAGCTGCTTTCATCAATCAAAGAAGTCACAAGATTACTGTATCAGTCACAAGAATACTGTATTAGTCACATGACTACTGTATTTTCCTTTTCTATATATTGTAACGAATTCATTCAGAAAGCTTCAAGTTTTTCATTCTTCAGTCTAAAGAAAAAACAGAAAGCTCTGAGTGACAAATACTCCTCCTTTCCTTTTGTAACCCAATTAAAGATCCTTGCAGTTGCTACAATTGTAATTGTAAGTTATTTTCTGTATTTTAAGTTATGACAGTTTTATTTTATGTGCATTCCAATTCTGTTGTTCAATTTTAGTCATATTTGATTTCGTAATCCATGTTCTTCATTCTACTTGCTGCTTCCGCGGTCTTGGTATTATTATTATTTCCATAAAAAAAACACTTATTATTTTTTATTTTGAAAAAATTACAAAAAGTCTTGTAACAAAATAAATTTTGGGTTTTTAATTTTGTAAATTTAAACCATAATCTTATAGAATGAGCATACTAATCTAAGTATATTGTATAGACAATTATCAAAATTATGAACAAAATATAACATATACAAACTTTAAAATACAATAAATAAAATCTTAAATACATAATGTTACCAAAAAGAAGGAAAAAGAAAAAAAAAAAAAAGAATAAAGTTTTTGGGACTAGTTTCCTATGCTGTGAACATCCTGTATAATGAGAAAGATAATATTATTCATAAAAATCATTCATGCTTCATGTTGAAAATGTGTGAAATTTATTTCAAATGAAAGTGACTTTTACCTTAGTGTTTTGATCCATATAGAAATTGCATAAATAATTTCTTAATATTTATAGATCCATTGTTATGATTGTATTCAACTTCATTGTCAATTTACATTATCAAATCTTTTATACGAATCATAAATAATTGTATGTTAAAATTTATCACAAAATTAATGTAATGGACTTACTTTTACACCATTAAGTTTTGGTCATGATATTTAGCCATCATTTGATTTGTCCTTTATTATTGTGAGTAATATGGGTATCCGAATAGAAAATAACAATTTTTTTATGCAACCGTACTGAACCACATAGAGAGAATGAAACAAATTTTCCTTGCAGGCAAAGTTTGTTTATATATCAAACTTTGTATACTTTTTTTTTTTTGGTATAAATAAAAAGTATGTCAATTGTAAGTTGTAATCGATGCACTAGTTTGAGTCTAAATTTAACCCCTTTAGATTATATTATCATATATATAAATAGTGAAAATATTTTTTGGGTCAATTTAATAAGAGATATAAATAGAAATATATTCAATTGAAAATAATATATTAACTAAACACTATTTGGTTTCAAACTCCAACAGCAAACGATTTTTTTATATATAAAAAATAAAAATAAATATAATAAATAAATAAAGGGGTTAAATTTCCACTGGCTTCTTGATGTTTGTTCTAAATCTGGTCACAAATGCCTCTGCAAGTTGCGCCCATGAAGCTATGCTGCATTCTGGCAACCTTTCAAATCATGTCAGACCCAGGTCGCCTCAGCTTAAGGGAAACAAGATACACATTAGAGCCTCGTTCCGTCGGTATACAACCATGACCTGGCTCAAGTGGCTCAAGTGCATGTAAGGGTCTGACTTTCTCTCATAAGTTGTGAACTTAGGCTGGTGGAAGCCTAAGGGTAATGGTGCATTCTCTATAGCTGGAACGAACGACGAGCTCTGCAACCTTGCTAACGCTTTGTCTGCTAGTTCATAGGCAAGGCGTGGTACTAGCATTCCAATCTCGACACTGTCATGTGTCCTAGGAGTAAACCGTTGTAGAGTAGAGACCCTCCGACCTAGGCATCTCCGTGTGCCTTGATGTCGTCTGGTGCGTATGTGAGGGCCTATAATTGCTTCCCTCTGTACAAGACCTTTCAGTCTCACTCTCTCAAATCTGGAGTAACGAGTTCTGGAAGTCCTTGACCGTGTCTCGCTTGTCCTAAGGCTTCTATTTTCAGTCTATGATGGTGTGACTTGGCTGTTACCATCTTCTGAATGGCAAGAGTGCGTTCTGATTTTATCAGTCTTTTATTCCACTCATTTCCCTTTTATCTGGCGCTTCATCATCTCCATGTCAGCCGCCATTCTCTTTATCAATTCTCATGCTCCTTTACGTGATCTTCTAGAACCTGATGATCCATCATCCGCCTTTGTCTATCAGGGCTTTAAGAGCGGCGTAGACTTAAGCCTCGTCTTTCTCGCGCGTCTCTCCGTAGGTTCCGTCGCTAGGGATCCAATTCTGCCATGGGCGAGACAAAAGGCAAACCTTCGCGCCTCCCGCTCTCTTCTGGGGTTTGCCCATCGATAGCAGAATTTGGCAGGTCTTCATTGTGCACCATTGGAATTAATCGAAGAAAAACTCGATCAAAAGGTTTGTTCTCTGTTAAAGCTTCCCACAGATGGCGCCAATTGTATGAGCACGAAATAATCTTCTCTTATAATCCTGTCGATCAAGTTTGCACTCCTCCAAACGTCGTCGCTTTACTACCTGAAAAGACAAATATGAACTAACTGGCGGGGGTGTGCCGGAAACCCCTCCGATGCCTAAGTCAGCAAAGTAGACAATAAACACAAAAGCTCTATGTATTTGAGAATAAGAATTGTGTTACCTATACAAGGGTCCTGTCATGAGCTTTTATAGATTCCATCTAGCACAATCCTACTAGGACTCCAATCTCTTCTTATAAGAGTCTTCCTAGGAATCACACTCCTAAGGATAAAGCCTATCCTGAGCTCGCCCTTCTCACAACCAAGTGAGATGGTTCTAGTCCATTACCTCGGCTGGTAGCATAGTCAACCGAGCTAGCCTAGTTCAGTTCTGTGCTGGACAGAACCGAGATGGCATTCTACCAAGTTGATTCCAACTCGGCTCTATTTACTGGAAAAAAACTCGGTTCGTTTCTGGACTATGCTAGGCTGCCTAGTTCAGGCCCTAGCTCAATGCCTGCACGGTCAACTGAGCTACACTTGTCTTTTCCTCGGCCCATCATGCGGCCCAGCACACAAAGGAGACTCTGCCTAGTTCGGCCCAATTTGTACACAAATTACCCTCTAAGTTGCCCCTTAATTCCATCTGCGAATCATGATTGAGATTATTATCCTCAAGTTGTGCAAAAATATCCAAACCATCCGAACTGGAACAGTCAGGCCAGCTGAGCTAAAACTCACTCGGTTTCCACGCCTTCGAGATCGTACAGCCTGCTCACCAATGTTTTTGACACCACGTCCTTACTGGGACACGTGGCCCCACACGATTGCCTCTATCACTGTGACAGCCGTCAATCATTACTCTGAAATTTGAATAGTCCTGCCATTTTGCCTTCATTTCATATTCATCCCCTTAGTCTTCCCTGTTATTGTTCATCTTCTAAGCCAAAAATAAAAGGCGAGCAAAACTCCAATCCTACATTTGCCCGCATTCAAACCCTGGTACCATCGGCCAAATTGAGCTCAACACTGTTGCAGGAACATCATTTGCTTATCAACGTCACACCTTCCACTAAAAACTCATAAGTTCCATGTTCTTTTAAACACTTTATATGATGCGCTTTAGGTTCTTGATTCTTTTAGCGTTAGAAATCGATTATATTGATACTGTAAAAGTATGTATAGTTTTTGTTTATGCACCAAAAATGAGCTTAGAACTGAGTTAGCTTCCCAAACCCCACGCCTTAGGAAGAACTCCTACCTAACTGGAACTGAAATCACACAAGAACTTTGATTTTGATCCGGAATTCATACTGAAACCGAGCTACAAACAGGTTTGTGCTCACTTAGATGTGCCTCACCGAACTAGGAAAACATCGCCTAGCCATGACTAGTTGCAACCTAGCCCATTTCATGGACCGAGATAAAAATCTCACCCTTTCCCAAGACCAAGTAAAAACCTTGCCTCAGTTTTTAGCCGAGCTATACACCGTCTCTTATCTCAAGACCGAGCAAAATAATTTACACTGATGCCTTAGCTCGATCACCAGCTGGCCATAACACATTCTATGTTCTTCACTATGTAGACTTTGATTAGGTTTATTCAGGCATAACATTCACTACAAAGTCGGGCTAAGGAGCCGAGCAGATATTTATAAACAAAAGCCATACCCATGGGCAAATACCAATTCCTTGTAAGTTCATCTGGTGCCATAGCCGAGTTCTGAAGGGAATATAACATCCCTAACGATGTACAATTCAAGCTAGCCAAACTGGACACCACGCTCTGGGGCAAACCGAGCTTCGTCCCTTTTACCCTTATATCCATCGTAGAGGCTGGGCTATGGTTCCCTGCCCAGCCCCTTATCTGCGAGTTTCTTAGGCAAACCAGATTGTGTCCCACCCAATTATCCACAAACACATACAGAATAATAAATGGAATCACTGTGCTGAACCGCCGACTTGGTTTCAACCTTGGATTGGCCGAGCTATTTCATCAATACTTGCTCGGCCAAAATGACGACGGTTGGGTCCATTATCTACGCATCAGAAAGGGTCGAGAGAAAATCGTCAAGAGTACGCCAGACAAGGATTTGAATGACGACAATTTTATCTGGGTCTTTGGTAATTTTGAAGATCAGGAGGCCCAAATACTGAGCTACAACATCAACTGAAATAAAGGAACCCCTGGTGAGCATAGCTCGGTCGTTCTAAAAATTGCATCGTTAGGCGGCCGTGCTAACACTTGCTCTTTTTTTTTGTGTGTGCATATCTAAACCGGTTGAAGACAAACTACGCCTACGCTAACCAAGCAACGCTACGAGCTGCCTTACGGTATCGCCATCGCGACTGGACCGAGATTTTAGGAGTAGTACCGACGTATCGCTACAGTGGTAAGAGGAAAAGCAGAGTCACAGACTTCCTGCTTGAGTCTTTGCCTGAACTGAATCCCAACCTACCTTAGATCAACCTTATTCCTCTCATCGAAGAGCAAGAGATGGCCAAAAAGAAGGCCGTGTGAGCTCTTATCACCGAACAGTCCTCCGCCGAAGTCCAAACCGAACAAGCATCCTCCGATTAATTGCGCCAGACAATGGTTGCCTTTCCAACCACCAGGGCAACCACATCTCGGCAGAACAAGCGAGCGCACACCTTATCAACCGAACAACAACATTTGGTGGATGAGGAAGAGACCGTGCTTCTTGATCTCGTGCTGCCGAACCCAGAGCCTGCCGTTTCTGGCTGAGCAAGCCCTTCTGAATGGGCACCAGCAATGTCCTACAAAAATCACACTGTGTCCACCAAGGATTTAGTGGTTGTTGAGAAGGACCACCTGCTCGCGTTTAACCTTTCAAAAAGCCTCTGCCTTCCAGTGGACATGGAGCATCACGACCACTTAACCGAACTAAAGGCCATTCGGTTGACTTCGAAGTCCATGGTGCTAATAAGTCCTCTACTTGCGATCTTAAGTCTACTGTGTGTAACTATTTGCTGGGTTTGCAGCCTAACACCTCTTCATTTAAATGCAGGCCCTGCAAAAAAACCATGTAGTGCACAAACGTGTGCTTGGACTGCGAAAGACAGCGCGGTCGGCCGTGGCTGATTCAAACGCCAAGGCGACTAAACTGAAAGAGGTAAAGGCGAAATTAGCCAAGGTGGTTACTGAAAATGAGCGATTGGCCGAGCTAGTCAACACGGCTAAAGCTGACAAGCAAAAAGCCTTGGCCAAGAAAAAAGACCGCTATTTGCTTGAGCTCGCCAAGCTAGAAAAGAAAAAGAATGCCGAGATCCAGGAGTGGAAGAAGAAGATGGAGGATGCTGAGGACCGGGGTTACAAAGACGGAGAAGAAACCTACATCCAACAATGTGAAGTGGCCAAAGCCATTTTCTTCAAATGCGGTTGGAAGATTGCGGCTGAAAAGCTCGGTCAAGGGCATGACTCTGAAATTTTTCTGAACCCTCCCCCTCCGCCGCACTTCATACTGAGCTATATGACGGACAATGCAAATGCAGTCCAGCAGAAGTTCCTTCAAGAGGGGGAAGAGGAAGAGGAGACCCTAATCCAGTTAATGTTCCTCTTGCCAACACTAACCTCGGTCGCTAGTCTTCACTACCAGCTCGAGTGGATCTGCTCAACTAAACCGTGCCAAGCACGGTTAACGGAGTGCCTATGACCGATCTAATCTAGGAAGCTGACGTCAGAACAGGCCTGCCCGGTGGCAAAATTTGTGGTGACCTAGACACTAACCTTGATAACCTTTTTTGTTTGACCAGAAAGCCTTTTTTCTTGTTTTTTTTGCCTATTTTTTGTTCTATGAAATGTAATCGGGCTATATGCCATACCTCTTGTAATTACCTTTCAATTAATGAAATTTTTTTTTATTCTTCTTGCTCGTTTACTGTGTTTTTTCTCTGTTGTAGTGTCTCATTTTAATTGTATACCTGGCCGGGCTCAATAGCTTTGTTTTATCCTGCCAACCTTCTTTAGCCGAGATACCTACCTCGACTAAAGAAAAAACCTGTTAGCCACACTTGCCAACTTTTTTAAGCCTAGATCCTTATCTCGACTAAAAAATGAAAAAGTATTAGTCAAACCTGCCAACATTCTTGAGCTTAGATCCTTATCTCGGCTGAGGAATGAAAAAGTGTTAGTCAAACCTGCCAAACTTCTTGAGACTGGATCCTTATCTCGGCTGAAGAATAAAAAAGTGTTGGTCAAAACTGCCAACATTCCTGAGCCTAGATCCTTATCTAGGCTAAAGAATGAAAAAGTGTTGGTCAAACCTGCCAACCTTCTTAAGCCTAGATCATTATCTCGGCTGAAGAATGAAACAGTGTTGGTCAAACCTGCCAACCTTTCTAAGCCTAGATCCTTATCTCGGCTGAAGAATGAAAAAGTGTTGGTCAAACCTGTCAACTTTCTTAATTGCCCCCCAGTCGGGTAATGAGTTCGAACAATTTTTACAAATAGAGGAAAGGATTTTTACTGAAAAAAATGTCTATTTGTTTTATTGATAGAAAAATTACAAGTGTTTAAGAAAGATCTAACAATAAAATACTTAGAGATTGGTCGTGTTCCATGGCCTTGGAATAGCTTGGTCGTCCACATCCTCTAGGTGATATACCCCTTTTCCTGCCAAACCAATCACTCTGTATGATCTTTCCCAATTAGGTCCTAATTTGCCATCTCCAGGCACCAAAGTGTTTTTCATTACTTTGCTCAATACGCAATCTCCAATCTTGAATTTCCTTGGGTGCACTACTTTATTGTATTTCCTGGACAACTCCTGTTAATATGAGACAATGTGTACCAATACCATTTCTCTTCTATCTTCTGCAAGGTCTAGTCCTAGGGCTATGGCCTCGCCATTCAAGTCTGGATCAAAAGTTTCGCTTCTAATGGTGGGGAGGCCAACTTCCAGAGGGATTACTGCCTCCATGCCATAAGCCAAGGAAAAATGTGTTTCGCTAGTCGACCATCGAGGTGTAGTTCGGTAAACCCATAGAACGTGGGGAAGTTCCTCAACCCATTTGCCTTTTTCTTTTTCCAACCTCTTTTTCAAACCATCTAAGACTACCTTGTTGGAAGTTTCAGCATAGCCATTGGCTTGGGGGTACACCAGCGTAGAGTTATAAAATTTTATCTTGTATTCTTCGTAAAAGCCCCTAAAGATTTTTCCATCAAACTGAGTGTCGTTGTTAGATATCAAGCCTTGGGGATTCCAAATCAAGTTATGATGTTTTGCCAGACAAATTTCTTGACATCTTTTTCTTTTATGGATGCGAGTGCTTCTACCTCTACCTACTTTATGAAGTAGTCCGTTGCTGCGAAAAAGAACTTCTTGTTGCCTGATGTGGTTAGGAGTGGTCTTACTATATCCAACCCCCATATTGCAACGGGCCAAGGGCTGGTCAAATGTAGGAGCTCTCTAGCCGGTTGATGTATTTGATGTGCGAACTTCTGACATTTCTCACACTTCTTGACATATTTCTCTGCGTTTGCTTACATGTATGGCTACCAATACCCTTGTGAAATAGCTCGGTAGGCCAGGGATCGCCCTTCTTGATGACTCCCACACACGCCTTCATGAATTTCAAACAAGAATGCCTCGACCTTGTTAGGATGGACACACATCAAGTATGGTCCTATGAAGGATTTCTTGTACAATGCCAAGGATGGAGAAAGCCAAAACCGCTATGACTTGGCGCAAATTTTGTTTGCTTCTTTCTTTTCTTCAAGTAAAATGTCATCTTTTAAAAATAATATGATAAGGTCTATCCAAGAAGGACCTAGATCAGCGCAGCATGCTTCGGCCATTTCAGTTCTTTAATACTTGGTCTTGGCAAAAAGTCTATTAACAATGGATGTGGGATAGACGTATCTGCCATTGATGCAAAATCGGCCAGCTCATCTGCATTACTATTTTCCTCTCGGCCGATTTGCTCTATCCTAACAACTTCAAATTTCATGATCTCCTTTCTGACTAACTCTTGATACTTGGTCATTTTATCATCCTTTGCTTCATAGTCGCCTGAAATTTGGTTGACTATAAGTTGGGAGTCATTGTATACCATCAGCTCGGTGGCCTCCATGCGAAATGCTGACTTCAAACCCGCTAATAATGTTTTATACTCCGCCTCGTTGTTGGATTCTGGAAAGCCAAGGTTTATTGCCTGTTCAATGGTCAAGCCATCTGGTGAGATGAGAACTATGTTGAGTCCTGCACTATGTCTGTTGGACACTCCATCTACAAAGAGTTTCCACATCTCTCCTACAAACAACTTCCAGCAAGTGGAGGGATCTGATGACGCCTTAGGGTTAGGGACGTCGGTGCCGACGCTGTCTTCTTCTAAGTTGTTATCCATTATTATGATTTGGTCCTCACTGTCTGGCTGTCTTAGGACTTCACTTTCAGTCGAGTCCTTACTTGTCGTACTGCGGTTTGCTCCTTCTTCCCTTTCTGTAAAGCTGAATGGTTCGCTATGTAGTTGAGTGACCTGCTGTAGGGGCTGCGCTATCCTTGCAGCACCTTTCCCCCTTTCCTCGGTTAAGTCAATCAAGCAAACCTGATGACTTCCTAGGGAAAACTTGGCCATGAAGTTTGCTAAAGCTTACGCTTTTATGGCGGTTCTTGGCTGGAACTTAATGTCGAACTGTCCTAACTCCAATGCCCACTTCAAAATTTGCCCAGAAAAATCCGCCCTTTCGAACAAGGCTTTTAAGGGACAGGCTGTTAAAATAATCACAGTGTGGGCGTGGAAGTAGTGCGACAATTTTCTAGAAGCCATCATCAAAGCTAAGGCCAACTTCTCTAATGGTAGATACCTTGTTTCGGCGCCCAGCAATGTCTTACTAACATAAAAGATGGGTAGGTGTTATATTCCCTTAGCTTGTACCAACATTGTGCTAACTGTATGCTAGGAAACTGCTAAGTATAGAAAAAGTTCTTCTCCTAGTATTAGGGTTACCAACAACGGCGGAGAGGTCATGTATGCTTTCAAGCTTTTTAGAGCACGGTCGCATTCGTCATCCCATTCAAATTTGGCCTTCAGCGCTTGGAAGAACGGCTAACATTTGTCTGACGACTGACTTATGAATCGGTTTAGCACTGCGGTCAGGCCTGTGAGATGCTTTATTTCTTTGACTGTATTGGTCGTCTCTAGGTCTTGAATGGATTTGATCTGAGACGAGTCGGCTTCTATACCCCGGTTGGTTACTAGAAAGCCAAGAAACTTTCTTGACCTCACACCAAATGCGCATTTGGATGCGTTTAGTCGCAGTCCGTGGGTTTTCAAAATTTGAAACATCTCAGCTAGGTCCTTGAGATGATCCCCTTCATTCTTACTTTTGACCACCTTGTCATCTCTGTAAGCTTCCATTGTTCTGCCCAACAATAGTTCAAACATTTTGGTGATCATCTATTGGAACGTTGCCCCTGTATTTTTTAGGCCAAAGGGCATGACCTTGTAGCAATATAATCCCCTGGGTGTTGTAAACGATGTGACCTCCTAGTCCGATTCATATATAGCGATCTGATGGTAACCACGATACGCATCAAGAAAGCTAAGTTGGTTATGACCTGCAGTTAGGTCCACCAATTGGTCTATTCGTGGTAGATGGAAGCTGTCTTTTGGGCATACTTTATTGACCGTCTTGTAGTACACGCAAACGCGCCATTTTTTATTCTTTTTTGGTACCACTACTGTGTTGGAAATCCATTTAGGATAGTGTACTTCTTTGATTGCCCCTACTTCCAGCAGGTTTCCCACTTCACTATCTCTACGTGGTGAAGTACCGATCGGCAAGTTTACTGTATAATTGGTCTGGCAGTTGGGTGGATATTGAGTTGATGACATATGAAGTTAGGGTCAATGCCAGGCATGTCATACGGCGTCCAGACAAACACTTCGATGTTAGAGGTCAAAAACTCCATAATCTCTATTCTCTCGGTGCTCGATAGAGTCAATCCGAGCAAAAAGAACCTCTCTGGATTTTTCTCATCTATTCTTACCTCTATCAAGTCTTTTACTGCTTTTTGTTCAACTGCTTTGGCGACGTCTACGAACAGCTCGTTGCTTTCTAGCTCCTCTACCATTTATACAAACCCTTTTGCAGCCCGGCTACCGTTTACCGTTACAAAGCACTGCTTGGACATGATTTGGTCTCTTAAGACCTCTTCAATCACTGTAGCTTCATTAGGGAACCGTATGACCTGATGGTAGGTTAATGCTACCGCCCGTATGACGTTCAACCACGCTCTTTCCAAGATTATGTTGTAAGTGGAAGAGACTTTCAATATCCAGAATTCCACTTGTTTTATCATCGTTCCAGCTTTAACTGGCAAAATTATCTTGCCTACCGGCCATTTTGGCATTGAGTTGAAGCCGACCAAAGGGGATGTCACAGGTGCCAAATCTTTGTCCACCAATTTGAGTTGCTTAAAGGTCTCATAATATATTATCTCGCATGAACTCGCTTGGTCAATCAGGATCCGCTTGATGTCGAAATTCTTGACGCGCAAAGTAACCACTAGTGCGTCATTGTAAGGGCTTTGTAGCCTTGCTAAGTCTTTATCCGAGAAGGTGATGACGTTTGTTGCCTTTGTTTTTCCTTTTTTCATGGGAGGTTGTGCACTCAGTACCTCTCTCATGTGTTCAGCCTTCTTGATCATCCCTTTGAGTTCACATACTCATTCAGGCTTGATGATCCCATGTATTACATTGATTATGCCTTGGGGCAGACCGTCGGCTAATGTCCCATCTGGCCTGTTGTGGCCCTAGGGGGCTGGCTGCGCTCCCCCTTCAATGTATTGGTCCAGATGGCCGGCAGTAACTAACTCCTCTAGATGTTGCCTTAATGGTGCATAGTTTTCACTTTGGTGTCCCTTTCGTCACGAAAGGTGCAACAGTACCTATCATCGTAGCCCCTCTGTGCTTCTCCCAATTTGGCTAGCCGCTAAACAAAGGGTTTGTCGCGTATCTCACTAAGAATCCGGTAGATAGGTTTATTAAACATCGTGGTGATGGCAGTATGGACTCTTAACTTCCTTGCCTAGGAGTCCTCACCGTTGGCTTGTCTGCCCGACCATTTCTGTTTGGTCGTTCTTCCCGCCCAACTGTGTTAACTTTTGCCGTAGGTTTTTTGTCTAATATCGTTGTTGCGCCAAATTTTGCTTTGGCATAAGCGCCATCTTCTTCTACCCAGATGTGCTTATGCACTTTTTCCATTAGGGCCTCCATTGTAGAGGGTGGCATCATTGTCATTGAATCTCTCAATTTACTGCCTACTGGCAAATCTTGTTTGTACTACGCGATAGCTAGGTTTGTGGGGCAATCTCCAATCTAATTAAAAGTTTTCCAATACCAATTATTGTAAGACTTCAATGTTTTCTTCTTGCCCATGTCTATGGAGAGTAGCTGGTCCATCTCCACTAGTGTCTTGGTGTTTGTTCTAAACCTGGTCATGAATGCCTCCGCAAGTTGCGCATATGAAGCTATGCTGCCTTCTAGCAACCTCTCAAACCATGTTAGACCCAGGTCACCTAAGCTTAAGGGAAACAAGATACACATTAGAGCCTCGTTCCGTCGCTGTACAACCATGACCTGGCGAAAGTGGCTCAAGTGCATGTAGGGGTCTGACTTTCCATTATAAGTTGTGAACTTAGACTGGTAGAAGCCTAAGGGTAATGGTGCGTTCTCTATCGCCGAAACGAATGGCGAGCTCTACAAGCTTGCTAACGCTTTGTCTGCTGGTTCATAGGCAAGACGTGGTACTGGCATTCTAACCTCAACACTCCCATGTGTCCTAGGAGCTAACCGTTGTAGAGAAGAGAACCTTCAGGGGTCGCGTGCCTGAGTGTCTTCTCTCTTTTGAGCCCTCTCTTCTAGCACTGCCCGCAAGTCTGCTGACCTAAGCATATCCGTGTGTCTTGATGTTGTCTGATATGTATGCGAGGGCCTATAACTGCTTCCCTCTGTACAAGACCGCTGTAATAACCCCGACCCTGCTTAACGCTAATTGGGACTTAATTACGCCTAATAATAATTAAGGAAAAAATCTGGAATTTATTTGCATGTGCATTGCGTGACTTATGTGTTTTTATCTGTTCGTGTTCAAAACTTTAAACTGCAAATTGGAAGCCTTATCAGCACCCGATTCTGAAATTGATTAGTGTTTTGAACTCGTTAGATTTTATGTGAATTTATGGTAGGTTCAATTAAAATTCGATTTGGAATGCTTAAATCAGATTAAATAACATTTTAATGATGAACCTAGCTTAATTACATTTATGCCACTTAGTGGCTTTACTTGGGGCAACACTTGGTCTAAGGTATTACACTTAGAATCATTATATCAGCCATCCTCATGAGAGACCAACGACTAGAGAGAGAGGAGAAGGGAAAATTGGTGTAGTATTGGGAATTTTGAACTCAACAAGTGATTTGGCTTGATCTTGGAGAGGATTGAAGAAGTGTGTGTGTGATAGAGCCTCTAAGCTTGACATTCTAGACTTCAAGGTGAGAATTCATCCCCTCATTCTTGTGATTAAACTAGTTCTTGCATATTTTCATGACATATTGAAGATTAGAGTCTAGAATTAGCTTGAATTGTTGAATTGGGTAGTGTAACATACATGCATGTACACATTCATGGAAATTGAAGTTGTTGGGTGTTAAATTTCTACATGCATGTACATATTTTTGCTAAAGCCTTTGAAGTCAACAAATTTCGGAGTTAAATGTTGCCTTGGACCATGATTTGAAGCTTTGAAATGCATTTGAACTCATGCATGTGTGTTTAAACTTGGTTCTTGGAAATCTTTGGCAATGGTGCTCAAATGGACTCACTTCTGGGCAATGATTTTATAAATTGGCTTTTAAAACTTGTTGTACTATGAGTTTGAAATGTTTTTCCAGAATTTGGGCCCAAGAGGTTGAGTTTTTGGTTGAAGAATGCTTGGTTCGAACTTGGAAGACAAATCTGGAAATTCCAGATTTTGCTTCCTCGCTCGAGCGAAGGATTCCTCGCTCGAGCGAGCACCTTTGTCCAGGGCTCCGCTCGAGCGAGCATCGAGCGACCATCGCGCGTAAAAAATCAGTATCCAGTATTTTTACTATTTCGACAGACCGCTCGAGCGAAGGATTTCTCGCTCGAGCGAAGCCTTTGATTTTGGAAGCTCGCTCGAGCGAAGGAAGGCTCGCTCGAGCGAGGCTCCTATTTTCAGCAACTTTTGAAAAATGTTTTCTAAGGCAATTTTGCACCCTCATTCCATCCTAGGCATTCCTAGGCCATGATTAAGACTCCATACTAAGGGTAAGGGGTTAGGTACACACTTAGAATCGTTGATGTAAGTTTTGTACGATTGGAGAGCGTGTTTCAAAGTGTGTATCCGTGATGTGTTATGTAGGTCACGTGCCGCAATCCGTTTGACCCTCTTGACTTCGTCTACTTGTATCAACGCCCACTGTGAGTAATAACTTTGTAAAGTTATGTTCAATGTTATGTACTTTCAGTATACTATGATACGAAATGGTTGGTTCTTGAAAAGCTATGATATGTTGGAAATGAATGAATGAATGTCCAGATTTCTGAAAAGCATTTGTGGCACCCTTAGTCCCGATGGCCCTCGCCCGGGGGTAACAATACCGTGGGCGATGGCCCTTGTCCGGGGGTAAGAATACCGTGACCGATGGCCCTCGCCCGGGGGTAACAATACCGTGGCCGATGGCCCTCGCCCGGGGGTAACAATACCGTGGCTGATGGCCCTCGCCCGGGGGTAACAATACCGTGGCTGATGGCCCTTGCCCGGGGGTAACAATACCGTGGCCAATGGATCTGTTAGCTAATGGGTGTACCACGTATGATCTTATGCAAAATATGAATATGAACATGTATCTGAACCTATATCTGATTTCAAATCTGAACCTGTTTCTGAAATGATTGTGTTTTTTATATAAACTCTTCTGATGGACATCATTCATTAAACCCCTTTACTCTATTATTATTCACTGGGCTTTCGCTCACAGTTTACTATATATATGTAGGTGAGCCGGCACAAGACCCTGGCCAGAGTTGATGGCCCTCTGTTTTTGTTTTTGGTCAGCCACCTGTTGCGCCTCCCGAGGAGGTTCCGCCTGAAGCCTAACACTGTGGCAGTTTTGTACTTCATGCTAGTCAGTGGTAGTGTTTTTGTAAAGTCGGATCTTGGGATGTACTTATGTAAATATTCTGTACATATTGGTGTACTTTGACTGGCATGCTATGTATATAAATAAGTTTTAAAATTTTTTGTCCCATGTATGTCATCACAGCTCATTGGACCTTGTTTATTTTACATTATTGCTTCCGCAGCCCCTTTATATTTGTTAATCTGTGTGGAGGCCGTAGGTAATCCACGGATTACTGGCCGGTTACGTCGCTAAACCTATAGGGGCGGGTTTGGGTCGTGACAGAGTGGTATCAGAGCACGAGTTGTACCGCACACACAGGTCCATATGAGCTTAGGATGTCCTAGTAAGAATTAGGGGCATTCCATTTGCATGTGTGAGTGTGTGGTAATGCAACTGAGTATTAAAACTGAATGTACATTTGAATATATAAAGTCTTGTTTATCTATAGCCATGGACAACACAAGGAATGATGATACAGCAGGGTCCTCCGATGCCCGAATGGGTAGAATGGAACAAATGCTGGCAACCTTGACCGAAGTGGTAATGCAGCAACAAAGACAACAACCCTTGCCCCCTCCACCTCCGCCAGTACAGGCTGAAGCCGATAACAGTGAAATCATTAATCTGACACAGAAATTCCTGAAAATGAAACCGCCAATGTTCTACGGTGAGATTGAGCCCCTGAAAGCTGAAACATGGTTGCTTGAGACGGAGAAGTTGTATGAGGTGTTCCCTTGTTCTGAAACTCAGAAAGTCTTGTTGGCTACCTACACACTGCAAGATGAAGCTCGCAGGTGGTGGTTACTGATTCGAAATGGTCACGAAAATATGACATGGACCCAGTTCAACGCAATCTTTTATGATAAGTATTTTCCCCAGTGCTTTCGAAACCGGAAAGTCTCAGAATTTCAAGAACTTAAACAGGGCAAGATGTCTGTAGCCCAATATGAGGCCAAGTTCACTGAGCTAGCCAGGTTTGCTCCCCATATGGTGGACACAGAAGACAAAAAGGCCCGCAAGTTTGAGGATGGATTGGATCTGGATATACTAGACAGGGTGGGAGTTCTGAATCTACCCACATATGTGAGCGTTCTGGATAGGGCATTAATGGCAGAATCCATTCTAGCAGCAAAGAAACAAACTCTTGTTCCACGGACTGATTGGACAGGGAAAAGATCTGGGAATAGCTTTAAAAAGGGGCGTTCATTCTCTGGGAATAAGAAGCAGAACACAGGGTCTTACCGTAACTCGAGCCAAGGTAGTGGCTCTATGCCAAATTGCCCCGATTGTGGAAAAAGGCACAAAGGTACTTGTCACCGAACATTAGGTGCGTGTTTCAGTTGTGGCAAGACAGGCCATATGATGAGAGATTGTCCGCTTAGATCTGAGACTACTAGCCGTCCTGCAGTGAGTTCAGTGGGATCTGCCTCTGTGGCCAAAACCAACGTCAAAGCCAATACCGGAAAGGAACCGTTAAAACAAGGCCGAGTGTTTGCTTTAGTGCCTGGTGACGTACCGAACACCTATACCGTGGTGTCAGGTACACTCTCTGTATGTTCTCAATATGCAAATGTGTTGATAGATTCTGGTTCTACGCATTCCTTTGTGTCGCATGCCTTTTCTCAAAAATTGACTAGGCCATTAGAACATATGACATGTGTATTATCTGTATCTACACCTTCTGGGAATTTTATGATGTGCACTCATGTTTATCCGGCTTGTGATGTTGTGGTTGGTGATATGATATTGTATGTGGATTTATTACCTTTGGACATTCATCATTTTGATTGTATTTTGGGGATGGATTGGCTGACTAAATACTGTGCTACCATTGATTGTGTAAACAAAACTGTTGTGTTTAGACCGCCGGGTATGCCTGAATTTACCTTTAGAGGAAATGGAGTAGTTCCTCCCCCATACTTAATTTCGGCTATGAAAGCTGTAAAACTACTTAGGAAGGGTTGTAGGGGTTATCTGTGCTGCATATTGACTACATCTTCTGCCAATACTACTGTAGAAACAATCCCTATTGTGTGTGACTTTCCTGATGTGTTTCCAACTGATTTACCGGGGGATTTAGTTGACAGAGAAATTGAATTTACTGTTGAGGTGTTTCCGGGGACACAACCTATCTCCAAGACTCCTCATAGAATGTCTATTTCTGAATTGAAAGAATTGAAAACCCAACTTCAGGAACTGTTAGACAAGAATTTTATCCGCCCCAGTACTTCACCTTGGGGTGCTCCAGTGTTATTTGTTAAAAAGAAGGATGGGTCTTTGAGATTGTGCATAGATTACCGGGAATTGAACAAAGTGACTATCAAAAACAAATACCCGTTGCCCCGAATAGATGACTTGTTTGACCAACTTCAGGGTGCCCAAGTGTTTTCTAAAATTGACCTCAGGTCTGGGTATCATCAGTTAAAAGTTAGAACCGAAGACATTGAGAAAACTGCATTCCGGACTAGATATGGACATTATGAATTCTTGGTAATGCCGTTTGGGATGACAAATGCACCTGCTGCTTTCATGGATCTTATGAATAGAGTGTTTAAATCATATCTGGATGATTTTATTGTTGTATTTATTGATGATATTCTGATATATTCTAAAGACAGGGAAGAACATGAAAAGCATTTGAGAACCACTTTACAGATATTGAGAGAAAATAAGTTGTATGCTAAATTGTCTAAGTGCGAATTCTGGCTGGACAGTGTGGCATTTCTGGGCCATGTGATTGACAAAAATGGTGTTTCTGTGGACCCTCAGAAAATTGAGGCTGTTGTGGATTGGCCGAGACCTACAAATGTGACCGAAGTACGAAGTTTTCTGGGACTTGCAGGCTACTACAGGAGATTTGTGAAAGACTTCTCAAAGCTTGCCTTGCCATTGACTCAGTTAACTCAGAAAAACATGCCATTTGACTGGAATGATCAAAGAGAGGCCGCTTTCCAGGAGTTGAAAACCCGGTTAGTGACTGCACCAATCTTAACTTTGCCAAATGGTACTGATGGGTTTCAAGTTTACAATGATGCTTCTTATAAAGGCTTAGGGTGTGTACTAATGCAAAATGGAAAAGTAATAGCCTATGCTTCTAGACAACTCCGACCTCATGAAAAGAATTACCCGACACATGATCTCGAATTGGCAGTCATGGTATTTGCTTTGAAGATATGGCGGCACTATTTGTATGGGGTAACTTGTGAAGTGTACACCGACCATAAAAGCTTGAAATATTTCTTCACCTAAAAGGAGTTGAATATGAAACAGAGGCGTTGGATGGAACTAATCAAGGATTATGACTTGCAAATCTTATATCACCCGGGAAAGGCTAATATTGTAGCAGATGCTTTGAGCCGAAAATCTGGTGCAACTGTGTCGTGTTTGTTATCTAGCTGAAAAGACTTGTCAACTGACTATGAACAAGATGGGTTGATATCTACTATCTCTGCTCAACCTGCTATTCTTGATGAAATTAAATAGAAACAATGTGAAGATGAACACTTGAAAAAGATTATAGAGGAGTTTGATTCGAAACCAAGGCCCGAATTTGTGTTTGAAAATGGTGTGCTGAAATTTCAGAACCGTCTTTGTGTGCCTGATTGCTATGATTTGAGGAAACGTGTTATGATTGAAGCTCACAGTAGCAAATTTGCTATGCATCCGGGGAACACGAAGATGAACCACAATTTGAAACAGAACTTTTGGTGGCCTGGAATGAAGAAGAGTATTGCAGACTTTGTGGCTAGATGTCTACATTGCCAACAGGTTAAAGCCGAACATCAACGACCTGCTGGTTTGCTACAGCCACTCCCAATACCAGAATGGAAATGGGAGCACATCACCATGGACTTCATTGTGGGATTGCCTCGTTCTTCTCGATGTATGGACTCTATTTGGGTTATAGTTGATCGTTTGACTAAGTCTGCACATTTTCTGCCTGTTAAAACTATTTATAACGCTGATAGACTGGCTAACATCTATATGACCGAAATTGTGAGACTGCATGGAGTGCCAGTGTCTATTGTATCTGACAGGGACTCGAAGTTTGTGTCAAGATTTTGGCAAAGTTTGCAACAGGCCTTGGGAACAGAATTGAGACTGAGCAGTGCTTACCACCCACAGACCGATGGCCAAACTGAACGAACTAACCAAACTCTGGAGGATATGCTCAGAATGTGTGTGCTAGATTTCCAGGGAAATTGGGAAACCTACTTGCCATTAGCTGAGTTTGTGTACAACAACAGTTATCACTCAAGTATTGGGATGGCTCCTTACGAAGCTTTGTATGGAAGAAAGTGTCGATCTCCAATGTGTTGGGCGGAAGTGGGTGACAGACCTTTGTTGGGACCGGAACTCGTGCAAGAGACAACCGAGAAAGTGAAACTGATACAACAGCGTTTGAAAACTGCACAGAGTAGGCAAAAGAGTTATGCCGATGTTCGGAGGAGAGAAAGGGAATACGAAGTGGGGGACCATGTGTTCATCAAAGTGACCCCGATGAAGGGCCAAACTAGATTCGGTGTGAAAGGAAAATTGGCGCCAAGGTATGTTGGACCCTATGAAGTTCTCGAAAAGATCAATCCGGTGTCCTACCGAATAGCCTTACCTCCGGTGATGGAACATATGCACAATGTCTTTCATGTATCGATGCTTCGGGAATATTTGAGAGATCCACTCCACGTCATCGAACCGACGCATGTACTTTTGAAAGATGACTACACCTATGAAGAGAGGCCTATTCAGATTGTGAATCGAAGAATTAAAAGGCTGAGAAACAAAGAAATACCGTTGGTGAAAGTTGATTGGCAGAACCACGGGGGAACCTATGCAACTTGGGAAACCGAGGAAGACATGAAGAAGAGATATCCGGATTTGTTTCCTCTAGACCCGACATTGGCTTCGAATGAAGGTAACTTGAGTTTGGGGACCAAACTCTCTTAAGGGGGGAAGACTGTAATAACCCCGACCCTGCTTAACGCTAATTGGGACTTAATTACGCCTAATAATAATTAAGGGAAAAATCTGGAATTTATTTGCATGTGCATTGCGTGACTTATGTGTTTTTATCTGTTCGTGTTCAAAACTTTAAACTGCAAATTGGAAGCCTTATCAGCACCCGATTCTGAAATTGATTAGTGTTTTGAACTCGTTAGATTTTATGTGAATTTATGGTAGGTTCAATTAAAATTCGATTTGGAATGCTTAAATCAGATTAAATAACATTTTAATGATGAACCTAGCTTAATTACATTTATGCCACTTAGTGGCTTTACTTGGGGCAACACTTGGTCTAAGGTATTACACTTAGAATCATTATATCAGCCATCCTCATGAGAGACCAACGACTAGAGAGAGAGGAGAAGGGAAAATTGGTGTAGTATTGGGAATTTTGAACTCAACAAGTGATTTGGCTTGATCTTGGAGAGGATTGAAGAAGTGTGTGTGTGATAGAGCCTCTAAGCTTGACATTCTAGACTTAAGGTGAGAATTCATCCCCTCATTCTTGTGATTAAACTAGTTCTTGCATATTTTCATGACATATTGAAGATTAGAGTCTAGAATTAGCTTGAATTGTTGAATTGGGTAGTGTAACATACATGCATGTACACATTCATGGAAATTGAAGTTGTTGGGTGTTAAATTTCTACATGCATGTGCATATTTTTGCTAAAGCCTTTGAAGTCAACAAATTTCTGAGTTAAATGTTGCCTTGGACCATGATTTGAAGCTTTGAAATGCATTTAAACTCATGCATGTGTGTTTAAACTTGGTTCTTGGAAATCTTTGGCAATGGTGCTCAAATGGACTCACTTCTGGGCAATGATTTTATAAATTGGCTTTTAAAACTTGTTGTACTATGAGTTTGAAATGTTTTTCCAGAATTTGGGCCCAAGAGGTTGAGTTTTTGGTTGAAGAATGCTTGGTTCGAACTTGGAAGACAAATCTGGAAATTCCAGATTTTGCTTCCTCGCTCGAGCGAAGGATTCCTCGCTCGAGCGAGCACCTTTGTCCAGGGCTCCGCTCGAGCGAGCATCGAGCGACCATCGCGCGTAAAAAATCAGCATCCAGTATTTTTACTGTTTCGACAGACCGCTCGAGCGAAGGATTTCTCGCTCGAGCGAAGCCTTTGATTTTGGAAGCTCGCTCGAGCGAAGGAAGGCTCGCTCGAGCGAGGCTCCTATTTTCAGCAACTTTTGAAAAATGTTTTCTAAGGCAATTTTGCACCCTCATTCCATCCTAGGCATTCCTAGGCCATGATTAAGACTCCATACTAAGGGTAAGGGGTTAGGTACACACTTAGAATCGTTGATGTAAGTTTTGTACGATTGGAGAGCGTGTTTCAAAGTGTGTATCCGTGATGTGTTATGTAGGTCACGTGCCGCAATCCGTTTGACCCTCTTGACTTCGTCTACTTGTATCAACGCCCACTGTGAGTAATAACTTTGTAAAGTTATGTTCAATGTTATGTACTTTCAGTATACTATGATACGAAATGGTTGGTTCTTGAAAAGCTATGATATGTTGGAAATGAATGAATGAATGTCCAGATTTCTGAAAAGTATTTGTGGCACCCTTAGTCCCGATGGCCCTCGCCCGGGGGTAACAATACCGTGGCCGATGGCCCTTGTCTGGGGGTAAGAATACCGTGACCGATGGCCCTCGCCCGGGGGTAACAATACCGTGGCCGATGGCCCTCGCCCGGGGGTAACAATACCGTGGCCAATGGCCCTCGCCCGGGGGTAACAATACCATGACCGATGGCCCTCGCCCGGGGGTAACAATACCGTGGCCGATGGCCCTTGCCCGGGGATAACAATACCGTGGCCGATGGATCTGTTAGCTAATGGGTGTACCACGTATGATCTTATGCAAAATATGAATATGAACACGTATCTGAACCTATATCTGATTTCAAATCTGAACCTGTTTCTGAAATGATTGTGTTTTTGATATAAACTCTTCTGATGGACATCATTCATTAAACCCCTTTACTCTGTTATTATTCACTGGGCTTTCGCTCACAGTTTACTATATATATGTAGGTGAGCCGGCACAAGACCCTGGCCAGAGTTGATGGCCCTCTGTTTTTGTTTTTGGTCAGCCACCTGTTGTGCCTCCCGAGGAGGTTCCGCCTGAAGCCTAACACTGTGGCAGTTTTGTACTTCATGCTAGTCAGTGGTAGTGTTTTTGTAAAGTCGGATCTTGGGATGTACTTATGTAAATATTCTGTACATATTGGTGTACTTTGACTGGCATGCTATGTATATAAATAAGTTTTAAATTTTTTTGTCCCATGTATGTCATCACAGCTCATTGGACCTTGTTTATTTTACATTATTGCTTCCGCAGCCCCTTTATATTTGTTAATCTGTGTGGAGGCCGTAGGTAATCCACGGATTACTGGCCGGTTATGTCGCTAAACCTATAGGGGCGGGTTTGGGTCGTGACAACCTTTTAGTCCTCACTCTCTCAGATCTAGAGTAATGAGTCCTGGAAGTCCTTGACTATGTGTTGCCTATCCTGAGGCTTCTGCTTTCAGTCTAGGATGGTGTGACTTGGCTATCACCATCTCCTGAGTGGCGCGAGTGCGTTCTGATTTTATCAGTCTTTTTTTTTCACTCATTTCCCTTTTATTTGGCGCTTTATCGTCTCCATGTCAACCGCCATTCTCTTTATCAATTCGTCTTGCTCCCTTATGTGATCTTCTAGAACCTGAGGATCCATCCTCCACCTTTGTCTATCAGGGCTTTGAGAGCAGCATAGATTTGAGCCTCGTCTTTCTCGCTCGTCTCTCAGTGGGTTTCGTCGCTGGGGATCCAATTCTACCATAGGCGGGACAAAAGGCAAACCTTCGCGCCTCCCGTCCTCTTCTGGGGTTTGCCCATCAATAGCAGAATGTGGTAAGTCTTCATTGTGCACCATTGGAATTAATTGAAGAAAAACTCGATCAAAAGGTTTGTTCTCTGTTAAAGCTTCCCACAGACGGCGCCAATTGTACGAGCACAAAATAATCTTCTCGTATAATCTTGTTGATCAAGTTTGCACTCCTCCAAACGTCGTCGTTTTACTATCTAAAAATACAAATGTAAGCTAGCCGGCGGAGGTGTGCCGGAAATCTCTCCGATACCTAAGTTAGCAAAGTAGACAATAGACATAAAAGCTCTGTAAATTTGAGAATAAGAATTATGTTACCTATACATAGGTCTTGTCATGAGCTTTTATAGATTCCACCTGGCACAATCCTAATAAGACTCCAATCTCTTCTTATAAGAGTCCTCCTAGGAATCATACTCCCAAGAATAAAGCCCATCCTGAGCTCGCCCTTCTCACAACCAAGTGAGATGGTTTTAGTCTGTTACCTCGGCTGGTAGCGTAATCAATCGAGCTAGACTGGTTCGATTCTGTGCTGGACAGAACCAAGATGGCATTCTACCGAGCTGATTCCAGCTCGACTCTATTTACTGGAAAACCCTCCGTTCGTTTCTGGACTATGCTACGCTACCTGGTTCAGGCCCTAGCTCAATGCCTGCACGGTCAATCGAGCTACACCTGCCTTTTCCTCCCCCCATCATGCGGCCCAGCATACAAAGGAGACTCCACCTAGTTCGACCCAATTTGTACACAAATTACCCTCTCAAAAAGTATGCCGATTGTAAGTTGTACCGATACACTAGTTTGAGTCTAAATTTAACGCCTTTAGATTATATTATTATATATATAAATAGTGAACATATTTTTTGGGTCAATTTAATAAGAGATATAAATAGAGACATATTCAATTGAAAATAATATATTAACTAAACACTATTTGCTTTCAAACTCCAACAACAAATGATTTTTTTATATATAAAAAATAAAAATAATAATAATAATAAATGTAATAAATAAAAGAAAAAGAAACTTTTATTCTTTTAGTAATTGTAAATAAATTCAAATTTTGAATTTCAATATGATTATAGAATAAATTATGTGTTTGTGAATGATTAAATTTGGTATTCTAATTTCTAATTCAATTTTTGAATAAATGAATGTGTGTTGTTAATCTACATAAATGAACACATTACAACATAGATCCATTTAAAAAGATTTTAATTTCTTAATTTTAGGTAAAAATAATCAAAATAAAAAAACTCAATGTAAACACAATCACATTGTCATAGTAAATACACAATTTTGATGAAGAAAACAACATAATTGAATCAAACTACGAGTTTGGAAGATCTAGCAAACCTAAGATTGAAAGAAGGCCATATGGGTACTGAGCAAGACAGAAAATCAAATCGCGTTGTTGCTCAGGATAAATCTGAACAACATCAAGTCCCACAATATTCAATCGGTGTGGCTCTTAGGAATAACATGTGTTATTGAATTCTTCCATGGTGGTAATCTCCAATTTTTGCGAAGGTAGTTACCGTACAATAGTTTCAGACGAACTTGAAACCCATGTCAAATCCAATTTTTGGGGATTTTGGGGAGCGTTTGAGTAACTCTCCAACTAGTCATGTCGATGAGGTACTGCTCATCGAAGGCGATGTGGTACTTGCCATGACAGCTCTTGAATCAGATGATGATGTCGACACCATCACTGCTAAACCTTGCGCAGCCCCCCCTCCCCCCGCCGTTGATAAATCACCTTTCTCTCTTGCACATCTTCCTCTCTACTTACTCACAACCGTATTATCTCCCCCCGTTGCAGCCCATCAAGACATCTCACATTTACTTGAGATCCGAATTCCGACTATTGTTTAAGGCAATCAGTTGATGCAATTTCCTTCAGTAACTTCTGATGCACGTCATGACCACTATATTCTAGCTAATCTTAATAAATATTAACCAAACTCTCACCAACTAATTTACAACCCATGCTCTGGTGCAACCATTCATACCTTCAATTATTTTATATCTTCATATTCAACAAAGGTTTTTTTTTTTTTTAAATTTTATGTGGTGAAATGAGTGAGGAATGGGCATATGGCAATAATCGATGCTGCACTGGCCACGGGTGAGGAAAGAAAAGGCAACAGCGAGGAGGGATGTCACCGAACATGATGATTACGAGAGACAAAACCATTTTCTTTTTTCTTTAATGCAGTCTAAACTGTTGAATATATAAAATGATGAAGTGGCATCATCTTATTTACAAGACTAGACAATCTAGTTTTTTGGTAAACTGCAATTAAGCCACTCTCTTATTATAATAGTAGATAGATGGAAACAACAATTTGTACATACCTTTTTATTCAAATGTGGCAATGCTTCATGCTTACCATTTCATTCAAATCCAATTATAAAGAGAGTATTTTCGAAATAGAAGAAAAGTAGTAGAATTATTAAAAAAATAATCATATTATGATATTTGAAGGTGTTTGATATTTAAAAATATTTGAATTCTGAAAGATGTTAAGTTATTCGATAAATGTAGATTAATATGTGATATTTAATAAGTTTGAAAGAATATTTTCGGAATAAAAAAAATAAAAAATAGAAAAACGTATTTGCTCTATATATTTTTAAAATAGTAGTACATTATTTTATTTTATTTATTTTATTTTATTTTATGTCTAATCATTTGCAGATACATACGTGCAGTTGAGAACTCTCAACAACAATTCAAAGAGTGGCACGTGATGCACCATCTAAAATCTGTGGTCAACAACCCCTCTTTTTACATGTACGCGCACAAATCCCACCTAACACAACTCCTTTTGGAAGCCTTTGCAATTCCATCTAACGTATGATTTTTTTCATACCACAATTCCCACCTAACCTATATAAAAAGGACTGTGTCACTAAACTAGGATTTATCAGCAGTTTAATCATCATATAGTATAGGAAAATGAGTGGGAGTCCTAATTAGAACTACACAGTTTGTGTTGTGTCTATTTTTTTTTTTTTTTTACTTTGTCACCTCATTAGTGGTGGATTTAGAGCCACTAAATTAGTGTTCTCTAACACCACCGTATAGTATAAATCAAATGCAACATTATGATTCTAATCATACTGTTTAATTTATTTTTTCACCAACTTTTCTTTCACACATTGGGAATTTTGTCATCACAAAGAAATTCCACAGTATAAATAAAATCAGTATGGGACACATTAATTAGTACAGTGATCTATTTAACTATCTGTTGGAATAATGAAAATATTAGAGATTTAGAGTTTGAATCGATGGCACGACTGCGGCTCTTTCATTCTAGTCTAACTTATTAACCCCTTAACATCATATCATATGTAAAAAGAAAAAAAAAAATCACTAATTAAGGGCTAGTTTGGCATGTACTAAATAAGTCAAAAGTTAAAAAGTCACTATCTTATTTAAGTCACATCATCTTATTTTAATCACATCATCTATCTAACACATCACATCAAACCCAACCCAAACTCACCAATAAGTCAAAAAGTGCACTTTTTTAGGACATCCCAAACCAACCCTAAGTTTAGCATATTTTAGATAGGCTTGGTCAGTAAACAGTGTTTTAGTGACCAAAATATGCACTTAGTTTGGAAAATTTTAAATAAATTATTTTTTAAAAATATTTTTGTATTTAATTTTTATACTTATGTAAAAAAAAAATCTCTTATCCGATCCATTTTGTGTAAACAGACAACTAAAAAGTAAAAGAAAATTGAAAACTTTTTACTAAAAAAAAAAATTTGAAAAGCCAAAATAAACTAAAAAATATATTTTTTACTTTTTTTTGCCTTTTATGAAATTTCTTTAAAATTAAAAAAAAAATCAACTTTCCAAAAGTATAAAGAATTTTTTTAAAAAAAAATTCTAAAAATAAAAAAAATAAAAAATAAAAAAAAGAGCAAAAAGCAAACCCTAAGTTCACCCTGTGGTTATTTATATGTATGAGTTGCGTGTATCAACACCACCCAACATACTTTTGGTGACGCAACATTGGGCCATGTCATGTGAATTTGTATACCTTTTATATATAAATACTTTATAAAATATGATAAATTCTATATTTAAACATATATTGTGTGAATATATGTTAAAAAAATAAAATGATAAAATTCATCGGAGAATATATCACAATCCTTCTGTCAAATTACATAGTTGGGACTTGCAGTGTTTGTGCCACGTACCCAAAGTTAAGAGATGACCATCTTATCATCCGCAAGTGGTCCAATAAGTTAAAATTGGTTTGGATGAAGATGTCATTCCCCTCCCCCTCCCCCTCCAAAACAAAACAAAAAAAAAAATGCTAATTTGTCCACACAATTACTTTGGATCCCCTCTATCAAAAAAAATATATAAATTTTATCCTATAGAAAAATGATTTTCCCCCTGAATCCCCCGACTGCCCAAAACGACGTCGTTTTGGGCAGTTTCCTTTTTCTTTTTTTTTTTTCTTTTTCTTTTTTCCCCTCTTTTATGTCTGAAACGCAGAGATGAAGAGAAAGAGGGAGAGGGAGAGGGAGAGGGAGAAAGAGAGAAAGAGAGAAATAGAGAAGGAAAAAGAGAGAAAGATGTTGATGGCGATGAGAGAGAGGGGCTCGGCCGCCGATCACTGCCACCAATCGTCGCCGCCATCGTCCCTGCCGATCGACGCCTCTGTCATTGCTGCCGCCTCCGATCGACGCCCCCTCTCTTTCTTCTCTCCCTTCTCCGTTTCAGAGAGAAAATGAAAAGAAAAAAAAATTCGATCTGTATACACACAGATCTGTGTATACACACAGAACCGTCCCCTTGATTTTGATTTTTTTTTTTTTTTTTTTGTGTGATCGTTGGTTGTTGTTGATGATTAAAGGGGGAAAAAAAATTGTTAATGATCTGTGTATACACACAGAACCGTCTCCTTGATTTTGATTTTTTTTTTTTTTTTTTTTTTTTGTGTAATCGTTGGTTGTTGTTGATGATTAAAGGAAAAAAAAAAAATTGTTAATGATAGTTGGGGTGGGTTTGATTTTTGGTTGATAATGGCGATGATCTCTCTCTTTGTCTCTCCTTGCTCTGCTCCTCTCCTTTTCTTCTTCTTTCTTTCTTCTTCTTCTTCATTCTTCTTCAGCCAGAAAAGAAAAAAATAATAATAATAATAATAATTCAAAACGACGTCGTTTTGAATTCAGGCTGATTTCGAGCTCGAAAAATTCGAGCTATGTAGCAGAACCGTATCCTATAAAAGGATTTCATTTTGGAGTGTTTTGAAAAATTAGTAAAAATGTGACTTTTTGTCTTTTTTAACTTATTTTGCCTTTTTTTGAATAAGTTACGTGAAAGGTGATGTGACCAAAAATTGATAAAAAGCAAAAAAACTAATTTTTTATCAACTTTCCAAAAGAGCACTCTGGTCTTTATTCCTAGCCTTCCAAATCTATCTTAACCTTATCCCACGGCCAACTCTGGCCACAACTAGTAGATTTAGTTGCTAGCTTGGCTACCACCACAACCCCAACTCTTCTTCCTTTAGCCTGTTCTCGCAACCACCTCACTTTAGGACCCCGCGCGACCACCGAAATCCTTACCTTTCGGCCCCTCTTCGACTTCATGCTCTCTCTCTCTCTCTCTCTCTCTCTCTCTCTCGAGCGTTGTGTGTAGGTCCAAAGTAATGCGGTGCAAAGAAATTGTCACCCAAAAAAAAAAAAAAAAACAGTGTCATTGGTTTTAATTTTTTTCATGTTTTTTTATTTTTAGTGAATATTTTTAAAATTTTAAGCAATTTTTTTTACTCTTTTAGATGCATCTTACTTAGATGTATTTAAAAAATAAAATATTTTAAAAAATTAATAAATACACAAAAATATTTAAAAATATATATATATATATACTGAGTTTTCTTTTTCTTTTTTTCTTTTTTTTTTGTATTTAGTGAATTTTTTAAAGATTTTTTTTCACAAATATCATACTATTTCAGTATATTTATGTTATGTGTGTCTAATTTTTTTTTAAATGCTTAAAATATTAAAAAAAATTCAGTGAAAACAAAAAAATACAAAAATAAAAAAGTAGAATTTTTTGAAAAATAAATTTTGGAAATCAAAACCAAACAGAGTGAGTTTTTTTTTTTTCGTCAACTATTTCTCATGTGAAATTTGGAATGCCAATACAAATTTGAAAATATTATTTTAGACCACAACGTGTAAATGATTCAAGAAAAAAAATCAAGTCAATCAGATAATCATAGTTATATTATTTTATGACATTTATTTGAAAAAAAAAATGAACGACAAATCCTATTTGAAAATTAGATCATTCAATTTTTTAGAGACAAATATAATAAATTAACATGATTATTGTCTAAAAAATGAACGGTTTAAATTATCGATATAGAACTCGTGATGAGCTCCACAGCCCTGAACAACACGATCCAATCCACAAAGGGCGTGTTTGATTCGTGGGATTGGAGGGGGGGGACTATCCACTATTTGGATTACAATCCAAATAGTGCTCCTTGTCCGCCGTTTGATTTTTTTTTAATCCGCTGGACATGGAGTCCGGCCGGACTCCGTATCCCCCATATGAGGGACTATTGTGTCCTGGGGGAGGGGGGGTGGGACAGAATGTGGCGGACTATCCACTGTTGGGATTAGATGCTAAAATGACCATTTTGACCCTCTACTATTTAATTATGTATTATATTTACTAAAATTCAATAAAATTTAAATGTCTCAATTTAAAAATAAAATAATTTTATTTAACTTTTTATTGATGTTTTATTTATTTAATTTTTTAAAATAATTTTTTATAGATATTTTATTGATGTTTTATTTTAAAATTTTGTTTATAATTTATTTAATTTCATTATTTAAATTTTAATAGGTGTTTTATTTTAAATTTATTTAAAATTTTAATTAAAAAAATAATATAAATTTTTTATACAGGTTATACAGTATTAAATGAAATTTTAATGATTTATTAAATAATATAAAAAAAATTAATGTCCTCAGTATTTTATTAAAACAAATTTATTTAATAAATCATTGTGTAAAATTTTAAAACAGTAATGGTGTAAAAAATTTTAACACAGTAATTCTTACCCACAAATCAAATTTTAATAAAAGTAATGGTTACACAGTAATGGTTACACAGTAATCAAATTTTACCCTTTTTATTTATTTATTTATTTATTTAATTTTAAAAAAATAAATTTATTTAATTGTGTAAAAAATAAAATAAAATAAAATAAATTTTTATTTAATCTAGCTAAAAATAATTAAAATATTAAAGATATGTTTAATATTGCTATTACTTAGTAAACAATTGAAAAAGGGTAAAATAGTCTTTTGTTCATTTATCCTATCCAGTCCGTCCAACCAAACGTTGAATTCACTAAAAATAGTCATTTCCAAACATCTAATCCCATGAAAAAATAAACACAGGATACATATCCAATCCAACCAAATAGTCCGGGGGATTCACAGTCCTAAGACTCAAGTCCGATGGATTTTAATCCCCCTTATCTAGTCCGTCCAATCAAACACACCCAAAGTAGACTAGTGACAAACTCATTCCAAGAAATAAATTAAAAATAGTACAAACAAATACAACTCTATTGTCCTGTTCATATGACTTTTTAAATTTGAAACTAATTTGTGAATAAAACATTTAAAAAAGAAGAAGAAGAAAATTCAGCTTCTAATTTGTCTTCTACTAATCGTTTCGTGTATTATGACACTACTTAGACTTGCTTTTAAACATGTCAACTTGTAAATAACACGATTAAGACGTAGTGTTCTTCAACAAATAGCAGATGCTTCGATTAAAGTTTTGATTAAATGTGGGGACATAATTTTTGAATGACAACACGTGGTCGAGGTGTCACCGAAGTGCCAGCCGAGGTACCACGTGTCCTGGTTATGACGCCGAGATCATCTCAACTAGGCTGAGGTTATCTGCGAAGAAACCGGAATTCGGGATAAGCGGATAAGGAACAAGAATCCTAAAATGAGAGAAGACTTCAGTTTGGGTAAAGATAAGACTTTTAGAGAGTTTATCCTAATCATACTGGGAGTCCAAGATTAACAGTAATCCTGAGTCCATTGAAATTAGGCTTCTATTGGGACTAGAATTGTGTTGGCTATAAAAGGAAGACATCCCCATGGGTCTAAGATATGCTTTTTATGCTCTGAATAGTGAGTTAAGCACTTTTGCTATCTTTGAGAGATAACTGACTTGATTGTCAGAGTGCCCCCGGGTGGACGAACCACCGCCGAAATCTTTTCTTTTTTGTGATAGGTTATTTGGGCAATCTATTCTGCCAGTGTTCTCCAGTTGAGTACTTGATTGGCAGTGTGGTCGGAAATTGACACACATAATTTGGCGCCGTCTGTGGAAACGAAAGGAGAATAGATGGCCAACGACAGACCGAAAGAGAAGGTTGGGGACGACACCCCTACTGAGAGTGGGAAACATATTGACCTTGGCGTCGAAGAAGACAATTACAACGAAGAAACTTGTGATAAGAATCACGGAGAAGAGGACGTCGGCCAGGAGGGCGACGTGCCGAAGAAATCAGACCGAAGCGAGTATTATAACGAGGACGACCTCCAGGTATGGAAAGAAAGATGCTTACGAAGGGACGACGAGATAAAGGGAATGGTGAACAAATTAGCGGACTTGCAAACGGTTGTCAATTTCATGATGTAGAACAACATCATGCAGCCACCGTTCCTGCTACAAGATACGCCGATTCCAGCGGCCAAGGAAGGTGCCCAGAAAGGAGGGCAGAAAACGGTTCCTGCAGTCCCTCAGCATGGCGGGACTAAGGGACATTCTCACCGGCCTTCGCAAGAGGTCGGGCATAGAGAATCCCAGAAGGCACGTCGAACAAAAAAAACCTGCACCAAAGAACATCGGGATATTCAGGGAAAGGAACTCTGTTTCGACACGACCAGTGGAGGGAGGTCCAAAAGGACTCACAATGACACTAGAAGTAGTGTACCAAAGAAGCTGAAATCCGGAGATAGCCGAGCTCTTGAACGAACCAAAGAGGATCTAGGAGATCACCTACAGAGGAAACAACAAGATGCCGAGGTAACCTCCCCGGTCAAGCCGAGAACACCGTTCTCGGAAGAATTAGACAAAGTTGAGGTCCCGAAGAGATTCAGTATGCCGAGGTTCCAAATATACGATGGGAAGTTGGACCCCAACTTTCACGTCAGATTATACCTGAACGCGATGGCGTTATACTCTGGGAACGAGTCGTTGCTTTGCAAAGTGTTCACCTCATCATTCGGGGAAATTGCATCGGACTCGTTTCACAAATTGCCGAAAGGAACTGTGAAAACCTGGGAAGGCCTGGCCGAGATGTTTGTGGCCAGCTTCATGACAAACAAACTACAGCCATTAAGGGTAGACGCCCTAATGGCCCTGAAGATCGGCAAGGATGAAAGCTTAGGGCTTATGCCAAAAGGTATTATAAGGTATTCAACCGAATACCAGGATGTAACCAAGAGGTGGCGGTCGTGCTGTTTAAAAACGGCTTGAAGGATAACTGCCTGCTTCGAAAATCACTGGCAAAGACATTGTCGAAAAGCATGGAGGAGCTGATGGCCAGGATAGAAAAGTATGCTAGAGCTGAGGAAGACACGCCGGGGACAAAGGCGTCCAAACAAGAGAAGAGAAATGGTTCACCGAAGCAAAGCCGAGATAACACTGGACACGAGAAGACAAGAGCTTAGACCAAGTGAGCAGATCCTAGATTCTAGAAGACAAGATCTCGGCGTAGATGATTAAGTCCGAAAAGAGAAGAGCTTGGCCTAAGTTAAAGCATTTTTTCCACAAAGGAGTATGTAGAAGCCATACAGGGGGCAGATTCCCTGCCCATAGAGCAATATCGTAGGGATTCTTTTGGCCTTACATGCAAAAGGAAGCTGAAGCCTATGTAAAAAAAACATGAAAATGCTTTGAAATCCACCTGCAACGTGCGATAGAACAAAGGGTTGAAGAATGATGCTTGGGAGTTGGAATTTCACAAGCCGATGTCATGTTTAACATTTGTTGAAACTTGAGAAAAGTTTACAAGTTGAAGTTAAACCGAGATGATGTTTAACACTTGTTGAAACTTGAGAAAAGTTTACAAGTTGCAGTTAAACCGAGATGATGTTTAACACTTGTTGAAACTTGAGAAAAGTTTACAAGTTGAAATTAAACCGGGGTCATGATTAAAGTAAGGAATGATATAGGTTCCATCGCCTCAGGATGCCGAGATAATAGAACCTAGGGGGGAGTTGTGGGGACATAATTTTTGAATGACAACACGTGGCCGAGGTGTCACCGAAGTGCCAGCCGAGGTGCCACATGTCCTGGTCATGACGCCGAGATCATCTCGACTAGGCCGAGGTTATCTATGAAGAAACCGGAATCGGGGATAAGCGGATAAGGAACAAGAATCCTAGAATGAGAGAAGACTTCAGTTTGGGTAAAAATAAGACTCTTAGAGAGTTAATCCTAATCCTACTGGGAGTCCAAGATTAACAGTAATCCTGAGTCCATTGAAGTTAAGCTTCTATTGGGACTAGGATTGTGTTGGCTATAAAAGGAAGACACCCCCATGGGTCTAAGGTATGCTTTTTATGCTTTGAATAGTGAGTTAAGCACTTTTGCTATCTTTGAGAGATAACTGACTTGATCGTCGGAGTGTCCTCGGGTGGACGAACCACCGTCGGAATCTCTTCTTTTTGTGATAGGTTATTCGGGCAATCTATTCTGCCAGTGTTCTCCACCTGAGTGCTTGATTGGCAGTGTGGTCGGAAATTGACAAACACATTAAACTAAGAAAAAATCAAATTAAAAGAATAAATAATTATGAAGGACCAATATCTGAACTTTAGCATTTGTGTTGTGGAGACACACAATATTATTAGATAGGGTGGGTTTAGAACGCGCACATACATATAAAGAAGAAGAAGAAGATGAAGAAGGAATGAATGAATAATATGCAACTTTAAAAAAACATAATGACTCTATGGTTTGATTTTTAGAATTTTTTTTTTTAAATCTTTTTTACAAAAAAAAAAAAGGAGATATTACGAATATATCCTTTGAGGTTTGATTAAAATACAAATCATTCCTGTAGTTCTGAAAATTATATTCCACTTCCTGAGGTTTTAATTTCATAACAAATCGCTCTTTTTATTAATAAATTATCAAATCAATTAACAGTTTTTAATAATGTTAGAAATATATTTCAATTAATAATTTAAGTAATTTTATTATTGTATAGAAGAGCAATTATGAATTTTATTTTTTTAGTTAATTCTGTTAAATAAATTTTTTTAATAAGGGAGTGTTTGTAATTTTTCAAACCACAACGGCAAACTGTACTTTAAGCAAATCTCAGAGGTTGTATTTATAATTTATCCCAAAACAAAACTAAAATCTAATTTAGTGAAAATAATAATAAATAAAAAAACACTCGCCATTTTTATATAGTTTTAGATTTTTTTGACTGTGAAAATAATTTTTTTAAATGCAAAATTTTCATTTAATATTTATTTTTTCAAAAATATTTCTGAAAACTAATTTTAAAATTGAAACTAAATAGAGCCAATATTACTTGATAGAATCAATTTAATATTTATACACCACATTAAACAAGTTAATTGCGTCAAATTCATGTTAATTATATGAGTTTGATACTAATATGATCTATAAAGGAGAAATTAAGAATACACCCCCCTACATATTTGTGTAAGAGTGTTAGGATATTAAAAACTGTTTAAAGCTATGTTTGGGAAGTGACTAAAATAGCCAAAAAGCCAAAAAGTCAACTAAAACACATCACATCACCTCTCTACTTTTCTGCACACCTTTTCGTAAAAAGTCAAAAAGTTACTAAAATAGCATGTTCCCAAACCAAGCCTTAGACTCTGATTTTCACTGACTTTTTGCAATTTTACTAGAATTTAAGGAGCAAAATCAGTGTACTTTAAAGAATCTAAGATTTTTTTTTTTTTTTAAAACAATTATAGTTGCTTTATTCCAGTGGCACCGCAAATTAAAATTGGTTATCCAAATTTTGCAAATGATTTTTAATTTTGCAATGGTTAGTTCTCAATTTAAGAATTTTACTGTTTCAAAAATAAAAATTAAAAAAATATTCCCCAACTTTTTAGTCAATGACAATGAGATTTTACTGACCTAGCCAGTGAGAATCATTTAAATTTCATTAAACTAATAGTCAATAGCAGTTACATTTCACTAACTCATACGGAAATTTATCAAATTAGTTAGTGAACTTTTACTGTTATCGATTGCATGTCAGTGAAATTTCTGACTCTGATAATAGCAAAATCAGTAAAATGTCATAATTTTTTTTTAAATTTTATATTCATCATGAATTTTGTTCGATAGATCTCAATAAAAGATTTTTAATATATAAATTTTATTAAATTTTTAAATTTTGAAATCTATTTGAAATATAAAATTACATTGATTACCTGATTTCAAGTGTTAGGATTATTTCTGTTTAAAAAAAAGTTAGGTACTATTTCAGGACTTGTACTAATAAGTTTTATTTTGATGTCCTTAAACTGGTAAAGATGGAGGAGCTGAATACAAAATTCCCTTATTTTTTACTTTTAGAAAAATAATATTTATCATTTTAATTGGTACATTAAAGTGATACTAATATGATCTATTTATTTTTACATTTAGAAAAATAATATTTGTCGTTCTTACGGGTACATTAATACTATGTTTGGGAACCTAGGAGAGAAAAGAAAAGAAATAATTACTTAAGTAATAAGAGAAAAGAAAAGAAATGATTGTGATTTCTCTCCTTTTTGTTGGGATAAAGAAGAAATAAAAGAAATGAAATGATTGTGATTTCTCTCGTTCTTGTTTGGTTAGGTTTCATTAAAAGAAAAGAAAAGAAATTATTTTATGTTATATTACCAAAATAACTTTTTTATATTTTCAATCATTTTATTTTTATAGGGACAAAATTGGTATTATAAAAATAGTGATTTCTTTTCTCTCCCAATCTCTCTACTTTTGGAAAGATTGAAAATGGGCCTTATAAGAAAATGAGTTTCTCTTCATTTCTCTCCATTTCTTTCCATTTCTCTCTACTTAGATTATCTAAACAAATAAGAGAAATATATATCACTTATTTTTTTTCTTTTCTCTTTAAATCACTCAATCCAAACATAGTGTAAAGGCCATAAACAACAAGAGAAAATATTCAAAATATTGATCACTTAATGACAGGCCAAAATTCTGATACTAAACAGACGAACATCGATATACTAAAAAATAAAAAAAATAATTAATTAAACAAATAATGGAAATGATGCTGCTCTCCTGTCCATCAATTGAAGTGGAGGATCCAATTCACAAAGTTGTGGTTCACTCATGACCCATCTCATTAATTTGAGTCATTCATTTTTAATATCAAATAAATCAATAATAAACAATAAAAATAAAAGAAAAATTTTGTCAAAACTCTCTTGACCCAACATTTTGGTGAGAAAATGACACGTTAATTTTATCCTGTGAAACACCTTTCTCCATTAAAATATAAAGTGAATTGACTATAAGAGTCCTATATGTATATACAGCGATAGAGACGGTTCGCATACGTCAAACTATTCTCACTGTCATTTCTTTCGAAAATATTCATCTCTATTTCTGTTGCAAGTTGGTAGTAGAAATCAAGAGATTCGGAGGTTTCAAGATGGAATATTATTTTCTGTATATTCTTCTACAATATGGAATGATATATATAGTTATACACAGCAATACAAGAAAGGAATGATTTACTAATTACCTAATTGATACAAATACTATAATTAACACACAGTCATCCTCAAATTATACCAAACAATCTTCAATCAATCTTCAACACTCCCCCTCAAGTTGGGGCATAGATATCACTCATGCCCAACTTGACGAGACAGCTATTAAATGCCCGACTTAATACTGGCTTGGTGAGCACATCAGCGAGCTGGTCTTGAGAACGTACATGAGGCACTTCGATGATCTTTGTTTCTAGTTTCTCTTTAATAAAGTGCCTATCGACCTCAACATGTTTAGTCCTATCATGTTGGACTGGATTATGGGCAATATCACATGTTGACTTATTATCACAATATAATCTCATGGGATTGGTTTGTTTAATATGCAAATCTTGCATTAAACTTTTGATCCACAATAACTCACATACTCCCTTAGCCATTCCCCTGTACTCAGCCTCGGCACTGAACCTAGCTACTACCTCCTGTTTTTTACTTCGCCATGTAACTAGGTTTCCACCCACAAATGTGAAGTATCCAGACGTAGAACGTCTATCATCAATTGATCCAGCCCAATCTGCATCGGTATATCCCTCAACCTCCAAGTTGCATCCTTTTGTAAACATGATTCCTTTTCCCGGAGATGACTTCAAGTATCGCAAGATACGAATAACTGCATTCATATGTTCTTCGCTTGGAGAATGCATAAATTGGCTGACAATACTCAACACATAAGCCAAGTCCGGTCTAGTATGTGCAAGATACATCAATCTTCCAACTAGTCTTTGATAACGTGCTTTGTTAGTAGGCACTTGATTTGAATGTATACTTAGCTTCAAGTTCTCATCCATCGGAGTACTAGCCGGACTACAAGCTGACATACCAACTTCCTTTAACAAATCTAAGGCATATTTACGTTGAGACAAGAAAATACCCTTTTTTGATCTTGATACTTCAATCCCTAGAAAGTACTTTAATAGACCAAGATCTTTCATTTCAAACTCATGGGCGAGGTGATTTTGCAATGCCTTCCTTTCTTCTGGATCATTTCCAGTCACTATCATATCATCAACATAGACAATAAGGGCTGTGATTTTTCCTTTGTTATGTTTCAAGAATAGAGTATGATCTGAGTTACTCTGGGTATATCCGAATGCCTTCATAGAACTTGTGAACCGACCAAACCAGGCTCTAGGAGATTGTTTCAAGCCATATAGTGATTTCTTCAATCTACAAACCTGTTTGCTCCTTTTTGTTGGCAGATTATATCCAAGGAGGTAATACCATATAAACTTCTTCTTGGAGATGCCCATGTAGAAACGCATTTTTTACGTCAAATTGATGCAAAGGCCAATCTAGATTTACAGCCAGAGAAATTAAAATACGAACAGTATTAATTTTGGCTACTGGTGCGAATGTCTCTCCATAATCTATTCCATATGTTTGTGTATACCCTTTGGCAACCAATCTGGCTTTGAATCGTTCGATAGCTCCATCAGCTTTGTATTTGATAGTAAACACCCATCTACACCCGACAGGTGTCTTTCCTTTAGGTAACTCGACAATATCCCAAGTTGAATTCTTTTGGAGAGACTTCATTTCTTCATTCATTGCCTCCTTCCACCTGGGATTTCTCAAAGCTTCCTGCATACTATTAGGAATAGATACAGCAGATAATTGATTCACAAATGATGCACAATCCTTTGACAATTGATGGTATGATACAAAGTTACTCATGGGGTACTTAGGCTGAGAGTTAAGAACAGGTTCATATTTTGCTTTAGGTATTCCTCTTGTGACACGAGCAGGTAGGAGTTTTTGTTTGGGGTCAAGATCTACCTGAGGTTCAGGGATAGAGCCAATCGGAGAGCCCAATTGATTAAATGGTACTGTCTGTGGAGAAGAAGAAGTGTGCTCTTGCTCTTGTGAAACCTGAGATGATGCTGGTTGCACCAATGTGGGCTGTTGTATTACTTCCATTGGGTCAATCGCTGTATTGGTATCAACTTCAACTAGTGTTGGATTATGATTATGCTCTGCATTATCTGTATTGGTATGCTCCTCATTAGGTACGTCATTTCTAGAATCCAGAATATCCAGAGCTAAAATGTCATGAGAGGTCTGCACTTCATTGCTATGCTTTCCCTGAAGTGGAGACGTGGGTGAAGAGTAATACATGGCATCCTCATGAAAAACAACATCAAGAGTAACATAGACCTTACGAGAAGGCGGGTGATAACAACAATAGCCTTTTTGATGAGAGGCATAGCCGACAAAGACACAACGAAGAGCACGAGGTTCCAACTTAGTACGTAAGGGTTTGTGAAGATGCACAAAGGCAACACAACCAAATACTTTTGGGGACAGCTTTGGGATGGTTGGAGCAGTGATAGCCTCATGGAGAACATGAAATGGAGTCTGGAACTGTAAGGTACAGGAAGGGACTCGATTGATGAGATAAGTAGCAGAGGTGAGAGCTTCCCCCCAAAAAACCGTAGGCATGTGAGCTCCAAACAGGGCAGCACGGACAACTTCGAGGAGATGACGATTCTTACGCTCGGCCACTCCATTTTGTTGAGGGGTAGAAGTGCAAGTTGTCTGATGTGCAATGCTATGTTTATTAAAAAAAAGTGCCAAATACTGATTAACAAATTCACCGCCATTATCAGAGCAGAGGACTCGTATAGGAAATTGATACTGAGTGGCCACCATCGTGTGAAATTTCTGGAACAGGGATGCAACTTCATTCTTTGATGCCATTAAACACACCCAAGTCATACAAGAATAATCATCGATAAAAGAAACAAACCAACGTGCACCATTAAGAGTCGGAATCTTGGTTGGACTCCACACATCGGAGTGAACCACCATAAATGGGACTGAACTTCTATGCATACTTATTGGGAATGAAATTCTATGACTTTTAGCAAATTCACAAATATCACACTTAAAATTCAAAATATCTAAAGCAGAAAATAATTCTGGAAACAATCGTTTTAAATAACCAAAAGAAGCATGACCAAAGCGCTTATGCCATAACCAAATCTCTAAAGTACGTTTATTTGCAGATCCAGCAGCGGAAAAAACTTGAGCTAACTGAGTTGAACTTGTAGGTTGCAGATCAAGATGATAGAGCTTGCCCCTTCTAGTACCATAACCAATTGTCTTCCAAGTCTGGATGTCCTTGAAAACACACATATTAGGCCAGAAAATCACAATACATTGCAAGGCATGAGTGATTTGTGCAATAGACAATAGGTTATGATAGAGAGAAGGAACAACTAAAACAGTATCCAAGTTTAAAGTGCTTGTCAAAGGAATTGAACCTTCTCCAATTACAGGGGTGGAGTGCCCATTGGTTGTGGTCACTATAGGTTGTTTCGAAGGTGTTGTGGACTGAATATGGTTTGCGTCAAAGGTCATGTGATCGGTTACACCGGAATCAATTATCCATGTATTATCACTAAAAGTATGGAAAGTAGAGAGAGCCTTACCATGGTTACCTGAAGCAGACTCAGGCAGGTCTTTGATTGGTTCTGCAACAGCAAGAGAAGTATGAGGTGTAGCCTTAGAAGTACGTTTGCTGGGTGCCTTTGCAGGATCCCACCATTCAGGGTGCCCAATCAGATCATAGCACCGGGCCTTAGTATGGCCAGTTCCACCACAATGAGTACACACACGGTCTGGCTGTGCACCCCCAATGTTGTTGCGCCGATTTTGCGAAGCAGAAGGAACTCGAGGGCCAGAGAGTTGTTCAGATTTGGAAGCAGGTTGTGTGGCTTGCGGTTTATGGCGATAAGCCACCATGACAGATGACTCAAGGTGTTTTGGTTCAGTATGGTGCGTTGTGCGACGAACAGCATCACGCCGAATATATGCATAGGCTTCATCAAGATCCAGAACAGGATCCTTCCGAAGAACCTCTCCTAGGATTTGTTCAAATTTTGCATCCAGCCCATTCAAGAATATATGCACACGCAACCTCTCAACAGATTTTACATACGCAATCATATCATCGGGATCCTTCATAATAATCTTATCACGATGATCCAACTCTTGAAAAATAGCGACAAGATCACCAAAATAAGTGGATAGAGGTCGACCAACCTGTTTTAGAGAGAAAGCTTGCTGGTGTAGTGCAAAGATTTGTGATTTGTCGGACCCATCATAGAAGGCTTTAGCAAGAGCACTCCAGATTTCGCGAGCAGTGGGTAGACGGAGATAACGCTTCATGATTTCAGGCGACATAGATGTCAACAACCACCCCTTAACCTTTTGATTTTCAGCATACCACTTCCCATAGGATGCATCAGTTTTCTGCGGTGGGACTGTGTCTCCCAGAAGAAAATCGAGACGTTCACGACCTGCGATTTGCATTTCCAATATCTGGGACCAGACATTGTAGTTGGTTTCGGTGAGGGTTATGCCGGCTTTGAAGCCGGCGGTTTCAGACTGAACATGGATAACGGGAAGGGATGATGGTAAGGATTCAGTAATTTCGGTGTTCATGGTTCGCGAGAGACGACTTCGAGGAAAAATATGGGAATAACCTTGCTCTGATACCAAGTAGAAATCAAGAGATTCAGAGGTTTCAAGATGAAATATTATTTTCTGTATATTCTTCTACAATATGGAATGATATATATAGCTATACACAGCAATACAAGAAAGGAATGATTTACTAATTACCTAATTGATACAAATACTATAATTAACACACAGTCATCCTCAAATTATGCCAAACAATCTTCAATCAATCTTCAACAGTTTTCACATCACAAATATCATCTTCTACACAAGGCTGTTAAAATCGGAATCCTACGTTGGATCGTTAGAGGTGTTTATAGAATCGGATCGTAGAATCCGATCGAGGATCGTAAGATCCTACTGAAAAATACAAATTACATAATAATTTAATTTAAATAAATATTTCTTATAAAGTATACACAAAATGAGCATATATTCTATTAAAAAGAAATGAAGATATTGTAAAAAATACAATACTCCATGTAAAATGTATATATAATACTATACAATAGAAAACTCGTTGGTAAAAGTTTTGTATTTCATAAAAAAAGAAGGTGAAGAAAAAGAATTCTATAACAAAATACTTTACAATCTATAATAATACATAAAAAGTAAAGAAAAAAATATTTAACAAAGTTGGATATGAAAATAGATTAAGAACTCAAAAAGGTAGCTTAGTCGAATGATAAGGTTTGTTGTTAGCATCCTTGGTGGAGCGGATTCAAGTCACAAAAATAATCTCTCCAAAAATTGGGATAAAGCTGCAATCATCTTACTCTCCTTAGACTCCACTAAAGATAAGTTTGTTTTTCCGACTATTTAATTTTTTTAAATTACCGCAATATTTGAATGTTTGTTTCTTAGTTTGTTTTTCTTAGTCTATTTGATTCAACACTACTTAATTTTTATTATTTATTTTGACCACATAAATTGGTATTTAGACAACAAACAAAAAATTTACAATAAAATATGTCATACAATACAAAACAAGGCTTGTAAATAGGATCAGATTCAGATCGGGATTCCACGATCCTATAAGATCCCACTACCAGGATCGAAAGATCCTACCTATAAGGAGTTTTTTACACGATCTGGATCGATTGTACTCAAATGGATCGTAAAATCCGGATCGAGATTCTGATAACCATGCTTCTACATAATCAATGATTATGGACTTGTCTCTTACGTTGATCTATTTGAATATCAAGGTTGAAGGTTTAAATCTGCAAAAATCTCCCAATTTTTGAAAGTTTATTTAAGGGTGAATTATTAATAAATCTCAAAATATGATTTTGTGAACTGTTTACTCTGTTTTTTCTTATAAATCCAAATGTCCTATTAAAGTGAAAATTACACAAAAGGGTAATCATTTATATGTTTGGGTTTAATTTTTTAAAGATAAAAGTGGATTTCTTCAAATATAAAATTTCACATTTGGGTAATCCACAATATAGAGGTTTTGGATTTTCCCTCCTCATGGAATAAATCCCACATTACGAATAAAAACCTAAACTCTAATATAACATTCCAATAACATAAAACTCTAATGTAACACACTAAAAAACTCGTTTGTATATTTTTTTTCAAACGTAATAGTGTAACACTAAAAAAAAAAAACCTTAGTGTAGTTTTTTCAAATATAACACTCCAATGTAATATACAAAAAAAAAAAAAAAACTCATTAGTATACTTTTCTTAAATGTAACAACGTAACATTTCAAAAAAACTCTTTAATATATATTTTTCAAACGTAACACTCTAATGTAAAAAAAAAAAAAAAAAAAAAAAAAAACCTCTTTGGTGCATTTTTCCCAAACGTAACACCTCAATTAATGCAATCCCAAACATAACATTCTAATGTAACATAGTCCAATCAAACACAAAAAAATACTAAAAAACTCATTAATTTATTGCTTCCAAACGTAACAATCATAGTTTAAAAATTATACATTTATCCAAAACTTACTAACGAATTTTTGTACTCCTTTTGGAATGGTTTAAAGAATCCCACATCTTTTTTTTGGAGTGTTACATTGAAGTGTTACGTTTGGAAACACTAACGAGTTTTTGTGTATTACATTAGGGTGTTATACTAAGGAATTTTTTTGGAGTGTTATATTGGAGTTAAAAGTATACTAAGGATTTTTTTTTGAAGTATTACATTGGAATTTTACGTTTGAGTGTTACAGTTTTAAATTATACATTTGTCTAAAACTTACTAAGGAGTTTTTGTATTCCTTTTGGAATATTTGAAAGATCGTATATTTCAAATCATTTTTATACTCTTTTTGAAATTTTTTCTAAATAAAAAAGATTCTCATATAAAAATTAATCCCAAATTTGATTCCTATAGATTGTGTACTTTATCTTTCTAACACAAAAGAAAAAAGAGAAAAAAAAACATAATGGGTATAACCGTAAATCTAATTTCTAAATAGGGTTAATTACACTAATAGTCCCTATAGTTTGGGACTTGTGTCTTTTTAGTTCCTGACTTTTCAATTGTGACACATTTAACCCTGAATTTTGAATCTTGTTCCAAATAAGGACAATTGAAAATATTATTAGATTTTTTAAGGGTAAAATCGTTAATTTAATAAAATATAAACTAATTTGACAAAAATAAATGTCAAAAAAATATTTTTAATTTTTTTAAAATTATTTGTATCTACCAATGATAAAATTATGTAAAATTAATAAAAATTACATGATTAATTTTTTAAAATTAATTTTACATGATCATCATCGAAACACATAATAAAAATTAATTTGGTAAAAAAATAAATAAATGTCTAAAAGATTTATCAATTTTACATAATTTTATTTTTAGTAAGTAGAAATAATTTTTAAAAATTCAAAAATATTTGTTTGACATTTATTTTTGTCAAATTAGTTTATATTTTATCAAATTGACAATTTTACCCTTGAAAAATCTAAATATATATTCAATTGTCTTTATTTGGAACAAGATTCAAAATTCAGGGTTAAATGTGCCACAATTGAAAAGTCAAGGATCAAAGTGATACAAGTCCCAAACTATAAGGACTATTTATGTAATTTACCCTTCTAAATAATATATTAAATTTATATTTCTAACATCATTGGCACTAATTAGTCTATAAGAAAATTCTATGAATCATCATTTTTCAAGATGTGATTTATAAGTAAATTTTATTTTAATTTAATTAAAATTTTTTTTTTGGTTATGACCAATTCAAATACTGAGATTGAGATCTCAAACGAAAATGTTGTAGTATGTTCAGTAGCAAAAATAGTAAAATTTTACTATGTATGAGTAAAAAAAATGTCAAAGTAGATAAAAATTTACTATCAATTTTATGAACAAACTAAAGTAAACTCCTACTGTCATTTATAAATAGATTATCACCAAACAAATCTCAAATCAGAGTAAAATTTTAAAAGTAGACAATAAAGTGTAAATAAATTTGTTTGTCTCATAAAGGACACACGTCTCTTAAAATGCTAAAATTTCACAGTAAATTTACCGTGAATTATAATAAAATTTTACCATTCACGTTAATTTCAATAGTAAAAGATTTATTAATTCTTTTTAAGAATTTTATTGTCAACATGTATCTTATTTGATAGAACTTGAAGAGATGATTCTAAAATACTAATTTTATTAAAACCTAATATATAGATAAAAATATATATATCATTTTAAAGTTTGAAATATGAAATTAGTTAAGTAAGAATAAGATTGTTCATAAAAAAAATGAAAATAAATTTTTTTTTTTTGTCTTTCATGAATGACCTCTTTTTCAGGGGTTTATGAATTTAAAAAGTTTGAACTGTTATTTTTACTAAAAAGGAACCTAAGAGAGGGGTTTTGACCAAAATCCTAAAAAATTAAGTTGATAAAATATTAATACTAGTGGCCACATAAATTTTTTTTGATCAACGAAAATTAGTGATTAATTGTTAGATTATCACTTTGGGGAAATTAAAACTCATACCTATATACCTTACAAAAAAATCTTATCCTCCCATTCCACTCTTAAGAATGAAACCCAAAACTTCTCCTTTAGGAAAGACTGTGACGGAAGGACTAGTCAACTAAGTTAGAGACCCTTGTTTTAGAAGCCACATAATTAAATCACATTTGCTTTAACAAAATTGACAATTTATTCTCGAAATCATATTTGCCTTCTATGTTTTTTTAATACAAGTATAATTCAGTAATATTATTAGGTGGTGTTTGTTTTGAGAGATTGAGGGGTGGGATTGAACTATTAGTCCATCCAGACTAATAGTCCGTTGTTTGGTTCAAAATTTTTGCACCAGGCTATTAATCTCTTTGGACTATTAGTCCCAAATCCAATGGACTATTATGTCACATTGGGAGTTGGGACACAAATGGAGGGATAAAAGAGGATATGGGATTAGATGGTGAAATAACCATTTTGACCCTCTACTATTTAATTAAATATTATATTTCGTAAAATTCAATAAAATTTAAATGTCTCAATTTAAAAATAAAATTATTTTATTTAATTTTTATTGATGTTTTATTTATTTAATTTTTTAAAATAATTTTTGATAGATATTTTATTGATGTTTTATTTTAAAATTTTGTTTATATTTTATTTAATTTCATTATTTAAATTTTAATAGATGTTTTATTTAATTATTATTATTTTTTAAAATAAATTTATTTAAAATTTTAATTAAAAAAATTACATATATTTTTATTGATATTTTATTTATTTAATTTTTAAAAAATAAATTTATTTAAGAGTGTAAAAAATAATATAAAATAATTTTTATTTAATCTAGTTAAAAATAATTAAAATATTCTATGTTTAATATTGCCATGACTTAGTAAATAATTGAAAATGATAAAATAGTCATTTAAATATTTATCTTTCTCCATAATATCCCAAACAAACATAGGATTCATATCCATTCCAACCAAATAATTATTTCCTGACATCTAATCCCATGACTAAATAAACATGGTATACAAATCCAGTTCAACCAAATAGTTCGGGGATAATGTATCCCGGGACTAACAGTCCGGTGAATTCCAATCCTCTTTTATCCAGTCCGTCCAAACAAACACACCTCTAGATGTCCAATCAATTTAATATTTTTCACAAATAATTTATTTAAAAATATTAAGAAATAAAATATTCAGAATATTAAAGTGGGCCTACAATTCCTTAGTTGGATCCTGTGGTCTAATCACTAATAAAAGCTAGTCCTCCAAATATATATATATATATATATTTATAATTATTTTCTAAATAGAAAGAATTCTACCTAAAATACATGACATTTGTTGAGAGAGAGAGAGAGGAGGGGATATAGTATGGCTTTTGTGCTTTGATTGATTATAGTAGAGAAAGGGTTTGTTGGGAGCCAAGGGGGAAACACCTCAAAGGTTTGAGTTGTTGGTGTAAGTGTGACTTCACGTGCTCACCTTCTTCCTCCAATTCAATTAGATGAAACTGAAACCTTGACACCTCTATTTAAGACAAACCTAGAAAGAAACTACTCACTCACTTACAACCAAATAAAAAACTTCATTAAATTGTGGGTATCAAAATCTTCATCTTCTTCATCCAATTCTTGCTTTGATCTTCATAAAAAGTGAAGCCATGGAAGCCCAACCGACAGCTCCGCAGGCTGCATGTGTCGTTGGTGGCACCGGCTTCGTGGCGGCGACGCTCATCAAGTTGTTGCTTGAGAAAGGCTATGCGGTCAACACCACTGTCCGAGACCCAGGTTAGTCTGGAATTCAATTTTGTTCACACCTATAATAACATAGGCCAAGTTTGGCAACCCAAAAATAATTCATCTTTTTATCTTTTTTTCATCATATCATCTCTCTACTTTTTTGCACATCTTTTCGTAAAAAGATAAAAAATACACTTATTCAGGTTATCCCAAACAACCCCTATGACATAATTTTTGATTGATTTAAAAATAGTGATTACTATTTAAGTTTGAGTGGGGCGAAATATTTTGAATAATGGCCTATCATATTTGGAGAAGTCTAAGAATAAAATAATAGATCACATTTCACAATAAGAGGGAGTGGTATCTAATTTTATGATTGATAAATGTTATTAATAGTAGACTATTTATAAATTATATTTTGTTTATACACTCATTAGTCAGGTCTCGTTTGACAAGTATCTTTTTTAGTCAAAAAGTTAAAAGTTATTAAAAAAATTAAAAGTCAATAACTCATACTAAAAAGTCAAAGATTCTCTTTTCTCTTTACTTTTTGTACATCTTTTCGTAAAAAGTCAAAAAGTCATCCTAAATATATTAATTTTTTTTACATCACATTTTAGCCAAAATGTCAAAACATTACTAAAAAAACATGTTCCCAAACGAGATCTCAGTGTCAGGGGAGTGAAAAATCATTTTTAGTTGTTCTCCTCCTTCCATTTCATAGATTCGGCAGTAATGATTCAGACCTGTATAAAATATTACCTTTACCATCTCCATTTACTTGTGATTGTGATTGGTCCAAGTAAGAAAGAGAAAGAAAGAAAAAAATATATATAAACATATCATTAGTCTACATCACTGTAGGGGTTATGAGAGTCTTCCCAAAAGAGGGTCTCAAACATTTTTCTAGATTCGGAGTACCTCCAATTTTTATTTATTTTATTTTGCTTTTGTCCAAGTGACCCTCATTTTGGCACTTTTCATTTATTCCCTCAGCTGGCTATTTAAAGAGTCTTTTTTTTTTTTTTTTTATTATTATTAGTTATTCTAATATATATATATATATATATATATATTATTATTCTAATATATATATATATTTTGCGCGACTAAAAGACTGAGAAACCAACAAAATATCACCTGCCCAACTATTCTTCGCACAATGTAGTAGTTGACTCTTCCTCACTATGTTATTTTAATTTGTACTTTTTCAAATATTATAATTGTGGATAAATTACAAACACACCTACACGATTTATTTATAATATAAATTATCGGTTGTAATTTTGAAAATTAACAATATTTCTTTATTAAAATTTTTTATTTAACAAAATTAATCAAAAAAAAATTCTTAATTGCTCTCCTATAAAACAATAAAATTATTTGAATTATTAATTGAAATATATTTTTGACATTACTATTTATTGACTTGATGATTTATTAATAAAATGAGTTATTTGTTATGCGATTAGAAAGTTGAAGAGGTGAGAAGTAATTTAAAAAAATTATAAGAGACAATTTGTATTTTAAACAAATTTCAGTAGTGGTAAATTAATTACATTGATCACTTTTGAGATTTATAAGAAATATAAGTAGTTTTATAATTTTGATATAACTATACAAATTTTCTTTTTAATAAGATTAAAAAGAACTTATATACATTTCAACGTAAAACAATTGTGAAAGTTACAATATTTTTTTACCCCTGTAAGTTCAGTATATTCTATCCAAAACTTTATGGACTTTTCTTAAGTGTGCAACCCTTGAGGGTTGCACACCATGTGCCACTTACACAAAAAGTATAAGTGGAAGGTGAAAACAAAAGCAGGACTGCAAACAGAAAAGGCGTAAGTGTAAGGCGTAAGTTGCACACCATAACAGTACCCTTCGCGGCCTTATTTGTATAATTTATAAAAATTTGTATGTTTGCCCAACATTTTTCCATTACATGTTGTGAAGATAATAGAAGTGTGGGCCTTCAAAAAATTTAGGAAAAATTATATATCAGTTATGCTTTTCCAAAATAATTGCATATTCATAGAAAGTTTATAAATCTGAAATATTTTGTAAAAGTACTATTGATATATAATTTTCCCAATTTCTTCTACAAGGGCCATCTTTTGGTGAATGAAGGTCATTAAGTTTTGAAATTATTATTTAAAAAATAATATTTATCACCAGATGAATTTCACATATTGAACGGTCCTTCTCAACCCATGACCCTAGCCTACCTAGCCCGGCTCGGCCCGAACCACCTACCAACGATTTCTAGAATAGGAATGGTTGGTGGCAAATTGATTGCATATAAATTTTTGGAGTCGGTTGGGTGGGAAAAAAATAAAAATAAATGTTAACCCAACTGTGAGCACACCTAGTTGCAATATGGTGGCAAAAGTCTAATTGACAATTTTATCCCAAGGAATTTGGACATGAATTTTATTTATTTATTTTTTTTTCACTCTCACGCAGACAATCAGAAAAAGACCTCTCACCTTCTAGCACTAAAGGGTTCAGGCAACCTAAAAATCTTCCGGGCAGACCTCACTGATGAACAGAGCTTTGACGCCCCTGTAGCAGGTTGTGACCAGGTTTTCCATGTCGCTACACCGGTCAACTTTGCTTCCGACGATCCAGAGGCAATTTGCATTATCATTATCATTAACAATAACAATTGTGACAACAAATTTATATTTTGTTGACAAATTAACATGGTTTTATCTCATTTTTAATGTAGAATGACATGATAAAACCAGCAATTCAAGGAGTAGTCAATGTTCTAAAAGCTTGTGCAAAAGCAGGAACAGTTAAACGTGTCATTTTAACATCATCAGCAGCTGCTGTATCGATCAATAAGCTCAATGGGACCGGCCTGGTCATGGATGAGAGTCACTGGACTGATGCCGAGTTTTTGAGTTCTGCGAAGCCGCCCACTTGGGTAAAATGTGTAAAATTTTTGGATTTTGAATGTGTATTTTCTAGATGATCTGGAAATAAATTATGTGAATTTGCAGGGGTACCCTTTATCGAAAACACTTGCTGAGAAAGCAGCTTGGAAGTTTGCCGAAGAAAATAACATTAATCTGATCACTGTTATCCCAACTCTCATGGCCGGTCCGTCACTTACTGCAGATGTCCCTAGCAGTATTGGTCTTGCCATGTCCTTGATCACAGGTATGAATTCAGAACCTGAAATTAACAAATAGTTGTCAATGACTCGAACTTTGGACCATAGTTTTAAATAGCGGTATCAGCCAGTGTAATCATCTGAGTCAGCCAAGAACTGACGAATTTTTTTCGAACATTACCAAAAAAAAAAAAAAACTCTTTGATGAGCATGTTCTAACCTGATTTGTTACAATTTAAATGTTTTTAATGATTTTTAATCAACATCATAGCACCTAAAACACGTTTTTGCAATAAATACATGTAGAAAGGTATTTGTACTATTTACAATAACTGGAAATGCTACTAAAATAAATTGATAATCCATAATAACAAAACAAAACATAATTCAACATATGTTGGTAGTACAATGATGCTCATACTTGTTACACTTCAAATTTTCAACATTGTGCAGGGAATGAATTTCTCATAAATGGGTTGAAAGGTATGCAAATGCTGTCAGGCTCAATCTCCATCTCCCACGTGGAGGACGTTTGTCGTGCCCACGTGTTTGTGGCAGAGAAAGAATCGGCCTCTGGTCGATACATTTGTTGCGCTGTCAATACCAGTGTTCCCGAGCTAGCCAAGTTCCTCAACAAAAGATATCCAGAGTACAATGTCCCTACTGAGTAAGCCCCCTTCTCTATACAACATATTCGAGTCTTATCTGTTGCGTGATGCAGTTTTCCCTTCTCTCGGGAAATTTCCTATCATATATTAGCATCAATTTTCAAAACTGTCTAGTAATTTGAACTTATTTTCGCTTGGTTGATTGTAGTTTTGGAGATTTTCCATCGAAAGCCAAGTTGATCCTCTCGTCTGAGAAGCTTACCAAAGAGGGATTCAGTTTCAAGTATGGGATCGAAGAAATTTACGATCAATCTGTGGAGTACTTCAAGGCTAAGGGGATTTTGAAGAATTGAAAGCATTATGAGTGTACCTATTTTGGCTATTAAAAAAATGAACTGTGTTGTTAGTGTTCACTCGACAATGTGGTTTTGCTTGGTTTGGTTGTATGCATAAATATATAATAATTAACAATATTTGCTTTTGGAGATCAGTTGGGCAAATTTTGAAACTCAGTTTTCAAAACATCTTTGATTTCATAGCCTTGTTGAAATATCCAAAGCAATAAAAATTGTTGCTTTGTTGATTTTGATTGCTTTGTTAACTGCAGATTAGGCTATGAACAAGGAAATAAAACAGAAACAGAGGAAGGGAATAAAACTAGAATGATAAAAATAAATAAATAAATAAAGATACTTTGTTTTATCTATATATAAAAAAAAAAAAAAATTGTTTTGAAAACAAATGAAAATAAAAATAGAAAAACATATTTAGTGAGCAACTGGAAGTGGTTGCCAATGTCGTGATTAGTGTTGAAACATCTTTAATATTATTAATTAATTATTTATTTAATTTGAGACATTTCACATGATGCATGAATGACGTCATTGGGAGGTTATGGGCATTAGTGAGTAGCAAGTGTTTGGGTTATAGAAAATCCCAGGTTGCCTAAGAGAGTAGATGAAGAGGGGTATATATATATATATATTATTAGCCTGTCATTCGTGCTATATGTGATATAAAATAATATATTATTTAGATAATTATTTTATTTTTTATATTTTATCTCTCGTAAATAAAATTTTATATATAAGTTTAAGAGTTTCGTTTTAATATTCATTTACTATAATATACAATATAGATAAATTGAAATGTTGTATTGACAATTAACAATTAAAATTATGCTTTGTTATAAAAAAAATGTCATAGTTCTAATACTTCACTATTTTAGAATAAAAATATATGAATTTTAAAAAATTGTTATATTGGTTTTTGAAAAGGAAATAATTAAAGAGATTTTAAAAACTTAATGAGTAAGAAAGAATCATCGTAACTTGTAACTTAAAATATCAAAAAAAAGTTCAAAAATGAATAAAGACTTTAAAAAGATGTGATTACAATTTAAACTAATGTCATATTTATTAGTATGTATAATTTTATTTGAATATCTATTTATACTTTAACATGCTTTTTTAAAACAAAAATAAAAATATTAATAATTTTGAATTTTAAAACATGATTTTGTAGACTTGCTATATTAACTTTTGGAAGAAATATATTAAAAAAAAATTTACAAAAATTGAATATTAATTATTGAACAAATTTTATAAGATTTAAAATAAAATTTATAATAGGAAGAAATTAATGATATTGCAACATATGCATTTTAACAATTTTAAATTTTGAAAAAAAAAAAATAGATTAGGACTTTGAATTTCAATTATTGTACAATATTTTTATTTATATAATAATATAAATAAGGATAGGTAATAGATAGATTAAAATTAATTATAAATATAGCTATATTTAAAAGGATATGATTTTGTATAGCTATATTTTAAATTCTAAAATTTATTTTTTTAACTTCCTATATAAAAAGATTCAAAATTTTAAATTACATATGATTCTTTTCTTAAAACATATGAACTCACAGTGGAGTAGAGAGAAAAGTACCATAAGAGGAGAGAAGATGTGCACATATTAAAGATAAATAATTAAATAATTGACTAATACCTTTAATAGTTTTGAAAAAATTGATTAAAATTAATATTTTCTTTTTATAGCTTTGAAAAACTATTATATGCCTTTGAAGTAATGTTGTGCACTAATGGTCAATTAACTCATATCATGATATCAAAAAAATCTAATTTAAAAAAAAAAAAAAAGTAATGATATACAAACATAAAATCAATACAAAAAACTTATTAATAATGATTTTGTTTGAATTTTGATCTATCACTTTATAATGAGTGACATGTTTTTTATTATACAAATAATCCTATTACCCCATTTCAGTATAAAAATTCTAATAAAACATTATTAACTAACAAAAAATAGTTATAAAAAAAAAAAAGGGGATAATGGTTGGTAGAAAGGATGGAGAGGTAACACACAAAATATAAAATACAAAAACAAAAAATGGTCGTAGATAAAAAAAATAAAAAAATAATAAATAATAAAGAAGAAGAAGAAGAAGAAGAAGAAGAAATGGTGTACCCAAAAGATAAAAGAGTTTGTTTAAATAATACAACAGATTAAACATAAACTAATCTCCAAATTGTCTCATAAAAAAAAAGTTAAAAAATAATGAGTTTCATCGTTCCATGAACGTAATATTTATAGGGCGAGAGGGACATGAATGGCTTGGAAAAAGTAATGTATGATGGCTAAGATTTTTGAATAGAAGAAAGAATTGGTTAGAGAAAAAGTGCATAAAAATAATTTTTTTCATCTTTTCTTTTCTAAATTATAAATCATGGAATCATTATAAAAAATAATAACTTATGAGATTTAAAAAAAAAAAAATTACATATAGTATAGGTATGCTTAAATTTATTTGGGAATAAAATTGTGTTTAATTATGGAATAGAGAGAGAATCTATATATAAGGTTTAATTTTTATTTTATGTTAGGTTTAATTTTATGTTTATATAGATCAGATTAGTTGTGAAAGATATTATTAATAGCATACATTTTATGGGAGGTGAGAGAGTTTCCTTTTTATTAGATTTACTTTAGGTTAGAGAAGATTGTATGAAATTTATATTCTTTTTAAATAAAAACTTGATTTATTTTGAGGAGTGGAAGGTTGATAATTGTATGTTTTTTTTTTTCTTTCTTTTTTTCTGCAATATATTTGCATTAAAAAATTTTGAAAGTTAATATTTACGTCATTGGAATAACCAATAGATGTTTTAATTTTTTTTTTTATAAAAATCAATCAAAAAATTAGATTTAAGGTTTTGAAACACTTAGGGCTTCTAAGATAAAACGTCACTTTGGTATAATATATAGCATAGATAGATAGATTATAAGATTTAGGAAAGAGATGAATATTAAGAAAATGCTATAAATCCAAATAATTTACCAAATTTTCTACCAAACCTCTCAAATGAGTGTGAGACCCACACAAACCCACATGTGTGTGGGTCCCACATCCATGTGAAATGTTTGGTAGATTATTTGGGATCCCTAACATAACTCTAAATATTATGGTAGAGATTTTTTGAACTTGTAATTCAATTATTTTTTTTATTAGCCAATAATATTATTTTTCAATATTTTTAAAATTACAAAAATTAACAATTTTAGTGTTTTTTTTTTTTAATCTATAGTTACTTTGTTATCCAATAGTACTATTTTAAATATTTTTAAAATTACAAAAATTAACAATTGTGGTTTTACATTTTTTTAATCTATAATGTTTTTTTTGTTTTTTTTTTTGTAAAATATATAATTACTTTGTTATGAGATGAGATTTGTGTTTTTTTTTTAATATATAATATTTTTTAATGTATAGTTACTTTGTTATAAGATGAGATTTAGAAAAAAAAATATTGGGAGGAGAGATTTTAGAAACTTGTAATTCAAAATTTTAGGTGGATTTTTATTATTTTTTTAATCTATAATTACTTTGTTAGCTGATAGAATTATTTTTAAATATTTTTAAAATCACAAAAATTAGTAATCGTGGAATGAGACTTTAGAGCTCTCACAAGCTTTCTCACTAGAAACCCCTTTTTTCCTTATATAATATACTAATATATCACCTGTGCTATACATAGGATAAAATAATATATTATTTATTAAAAATATGATAATTATATTTAATTTTTTTATTTTTTGTCTCTCGTAAATAAAATTTTATATATAAGTTCAAGGGTTTTCTTTCTAATGTTTCTTTACTATAATATATAGTATAGATAGATTAAAATTGTTGTATTGACAATTAATAATTAAAATTATGCTTTGTTATAAAAAAAAAAAGGACATAATTCTAATATTTCACTATTTTAGAATAAAAATATATGAATTTTAAAAAATTATCATATTGGTTTTTGAAAGGGAAATAATTAAAGAAATTTTAAAAACTTAATGAGTAAGAAAGAATCATTGTAACATGTAAAACCGCTAACATCATTGTTAACCAGCAAATGATTCAAACCAAAAATTGTTCAGCTTAATTAGTTAAGTCAAAAGACCAATCAGCTTACACAAAAATTAATTAATTAAAACTTTTAAATTTTATTTTATCAAAATTTAAAGGGATTTTTATTGATAAATCCCATTCAAAAGTGTTCTAACCCAAGAAGTCTATGAATGAATTTTTTAACCCACTTAGTCCTTTGTATTTATATTTTTATTCAATAAAGTCTTTTTTTTCTTGATTTACACTATTTTCTTAGACTCTTATGCCCTTATATTTAATGTTGGGGGAGGAGAGAGAAGGAAAAAGACCCAGGCATAGGAAATTTCATAAACAAATTAAATAACATTGATGTTATTATTTTATATTATTATATAATGTAAATATATTTTTAATTTACAACACATTAAAAATAATGTGAACATTTTCTCTCATCTGATGTGAACGTTCACAACATCTCTTCGAAATTTTTTCTCTCATCTAATGTAGTGACGTGAACGTTCACAGCATGTGAACCTTCTTATTTTTAATTAACAACACATTCTTATCCACAATATGTAGTGATGTGAACGTTCACATTCGTATGTTTTAGTATAAATATTCACACCATGTAATTGATAACAATGAAAAAAATTCATTTCAAATTAATATGAATATAATGATAAGAATATTCATTTCAATTACATGATGTGAATCACATCATGTAATTGACAACACAATGACAAAAATTCATTTCAAATTAATATAAATATAATGACAATCAACATCCTAATGCATGGGATATACCAAAATATAATGACAATCAACATTAAATATCAACATTAATAGGGGGCATGAGAGATTGAGGATGTTTTGATCTTCTTACCTCAAATAGAATCCAATGGAATAGTAAAAAAGAATATGCGTTAGATGGAATAAAACTCCTAAAAAGAGGATTTATCAAAAAAGCACCCAAATTTAAACTGTCACTAAATATGGAAAGCAATTTATTAATTTAAATTTAAAATTGACACAATATAAATTTAAAATTATAATAATCTATCCAATAATTTATAAGTTTTAAATATAAATTTAAAATTATCATAATTATCTCATAATTTTTGTATTAAGGAGCAGTAAGAGTGACATTGAGATTATCGATATATCTATATATGTCACGCCCCAAAAATTTATGCAAAAAGATAGTACGATAACCATGGCTCCTTATGATGAATCAGAATAAATTCCCAACACTTGCATTACATGATCATGGGTTTCATACAAAATAACTCCACATGCGAATATACATTAAATGATTTCTAGTACATGAATCTATAGCATGTAAAGCATTTAATCCAAAAATAAATAAATACCCTCAAGGAGTTTACAAATTCCAAGGCTTAAGCCTGATTACACAAAAATGGTTTCTCGGACTCATACAATTATAGCCTTGGGCTAGCAAAATATACCACAACCAAAACAAGAGCTTTGTGCTCTCAACATAAACACCCGTGCCCTAATTCGGCGGAATCACCACATCTTTTCCTGCACAAAATCCGATAGGGTGAGCATAAAGCCCAGTAGGAAATTCTTAACAAAGTATATACATTTTATACAAGCCTCACAAAGTGAAATGCAAGTGCCATGCTATGCTTTTTGAAAGAAAATCATATCTTCATCTTTTGAAAACCATCATGCTCAATGATATCTTGAAATATCCACAATTCAAAATTTATCAATTTAACTCAAGGGGCGGTAAATACGACTCAGGTAATCCCTAGGTCGGTATCTGCAAGTAGGCATAACTAGTACTACCAAAACCCCATTTTATCGGTGACTAACCAGAAGGGAAGTGGTATCTCCTCCGCGCGTGTTTTCGGTCTTTCATTCTGGACACTCAGGCCAACTTAATCAATTTCATCTACACCCCCTATCCGGACTTACCAACGTATTTACCCCAAAGCAATTTCAATAAAAAGTTTATTCACAAACCTTCTTTTCTCAATGCAAAAGTTTTCAAACTTAATTCAAAATTTGTAACAACCAATTGAATGGATATATAATGCAACAATTATCAATGCTACATAACATTTCTCCATTTTCAATTATCTCATACAATAATTCCATAATAATCAAATTCTCATTTCTCCTTTCAATACCATTTCACAAAATAGTCATATGTTCATTTAAATCTATCAATGTGTAGCAACAATCTCACACTTCATGCATTCCCAACAATTTAGTCATCACAAGACTATACCAACATTTTGAACAATAACTTTCAAAATAAAAAATTCTCACATTCCATGAAATTCATCATTTATATATAAAAATAAGAGATTTTTCAATCATGCTTTCATTTTGGCACAAAAAGAAAATAATAGTAACAATGTCATCCATGGGTTCTCAACATCTTTTAAAACTCCTAAATTTCTAGGTTTTTTCACCACAACTATACAACACCTAAATTATTTGAAAGAATCTTTCTACAAAAAACATATTCCTCAATCAATGTAGTTCCAAAACCCTCAAGAGATTATTTCATAAGAAACAAGGTTAAACCCACTTTCAAAATCACCCACATTTTTTAACCAACAATCAAGCTTCAATACAATAAAAGAGGGGTTTCGAAAATCAACTAAATCTTGCAAAAATATATATATATATATAACTCTAAGAAAATCCCTACCTCAAGTTTTGAAGAAGAAATGCGATGAAACCCCAAATTTCACAGTGTTGAAATCTGATCTTTACCGCACACAACGAAGCCCTTGAGAAGTTATCCAACTTTGATGAACGAACTTGGGTCAAAATGCTAATGGATTTGGAGAAATCAAGGATCTTGTGAGGTTTTTGGTAAGAAATGTAGAGAGAAGAGAGAGAAAAGTGTTTTTAGAGAGAGAGATATAATCTAAAAGTGATATACACTCAGCCCAAGAAGAGAGAAAAGACAAAATTTTCGGACGCAGCGGAGTCCCGCACGTGCGGCACCCATTCCCACACGTGCGGAGCGTGTTTCCCGCACGTGCGGCACTCACCCCTGCACGTGCGACACTCTCACCGCACACCACCAACTGCACCTGCATTTATTGCAGTAGTGCACTCAACCATCCCCTGTTTTCCGCATGTGTGGCCCCTTTCCCGCACGTGCGGCCCAAGCCCCCGCACCTGCGGCTTTGCCCTTCAACCAGGAAAATTTCAGCTCAACTTAAGACATTCCGGACCCAACTTTGCACCTTTCGAAACAAGTGAATACTCGGGATTGAAACAAATAAGAACAATAGATTTTTGGGAAGAAGTTTGCAACACAACGAACTCCATAGTTAACAAAACCTCGTATTACAACTCGACACTCTAACCAAGGCAAACCCAACGTAAATCATAGAGGAACGAGACAGATTACGTACCCGGTTGTCACAACCTCCCCACCATAGGAAATTTTGTTCTCGAAATTAGATCAAACTGCCCAAACAAAGGGGGTTTCATGCGATCAAAACCACGCTATAACATTTTCAAATCATAATATAAATTCTCAATCCAAAATTTACCATTATCATCATGGCTACCTCATTAACAACAAACATCCAAAATAATATAAGCATGAAGCTTTCCAATAAAAGAAATGAAAACTCACAACAACCTCATGTTTAGAATAATCATATACATATCAACATATGGTTAACAACTTTAATACATTTCCCTCAAACACTAGCGAATATTACAAAGGAAAACATCTTAAGCATTTTCAAACAAATCCGGATACTTGGAGCGGACTTCTGCATCCCGTTCCTATGTTGCTTCCTCAACTCCATGGTGTTTCCACAACACCTTTACCAACGGTATAGTTTTGCCTCGTAGCACTTGCTCTCGGGTATCTAATATTTGAATTGGTCGCTCTTCGTAAGAGATACCCTCATCTACCTCCAAGTTAACCCAATCAAGCACATGAGAAGGGTCGGGTTCATACTTCCTAAGTATAGATACATGAAACACGTTGTGAACCCCCGAAAGTTATGGCGGTAAAGCTAATCGGTATGTCATTTCCCCAATTCGCTCCAATATCTCGAAAGGCCCAATGAGCCTCGGAGACAGTTTACCACTCTTACCAAATCTCATCAAACCCCACCTTGGTGATATTTTAAGGAACACGTGGTCACCAACTTCCAAAGATAAAGGTCGTCTCCTCTTATCAACATAACTCTTTTGTCGGCTTTGGGCCTTAACTAACCTCTTTCGAATGAGAGCAACCTTCTCGGTTGTCTCTCTAACAATTTCTAGACCCAACAACGGTGCATCACCCACCTCGGCTCAACAAACCAGTGATCTACAAGGTCGGCCATACAAGGCCTCAAATGGTGCCATCTAAATGCTAGCTTGGTAACTATTGTTATAGGCGAACTCAATCAATGGTAAGTGTCTCTCCTAAGACCCTTTGAAATCAAGGACGCAAGCTCTAAGCATGTCCTCCAGAATCTGAATGGTACGCTCCGATTGCCCATCGGTCTGAGGATGGTAAGCGGTGCTAAAGGTCAACTTAGTTCCCAACGCCTCTTGAAGGCTTTGCCACAACCGGGCGGTAAAACGAGGATCTCTGTCCGAAAAAATAGTCACAGAGACCCCATGAAGTCAAACTATCTCTCTAATGTACAATTCTTCTAAATGCTCAACTGCGTCACCGGTGCGCATCGGAATGAAATGTACAGACTTGGCCAACCTATCAATAATCACCCAAATGGCATCATTGCCCCATTGTGTTCTAGGAAACCTAACTACAAAATCTATGGTGACATGCTCCCATTTCCATTCGACTATCGGTAAGGGTTGTAGTAAACCCACTGGCTTTTGGTGTTCGGCCTTCACTTGTTGACAAGTAAGGCACTTCGATACAGATAAAGCGACATCTTTCTTCATACCCTCTACCAAAACTGACGACTAAGATCATGATACATTTTGGTGCCTCCCGGATGTACCGCAAGGCATGAGTGATGGAACTCCCGAAGCACTTCCTCTCTACAAGATTCTAGTACAAACAAACGGTCTAGATAATGTACATTTAGATCCGAGTAGATGCTCAAACCTTTTTCTTCCTTTCTGTTGGAAATCCTATCACGGATTGACTCACCTCATGCTCCCCCTATTATGCCTCTATGACCTTACTAATCAAGGTAGGTTAAGAACTCAAAGTAAACAAGGTAGCACTCTCGCCTGACTCACCCAAGTGCAAATCAAACTTGCCAATATCACCTAGCATAACCCATTCCCGAATGGCCACACTTGCCAAACTAGTCACAGATTTTCAACTCAAAGCATTGGCCACCACATTAGCCTTTCCCGGATGATAGTGTAACTCAAAGTCATAATCCTTCATAAATTCCATCCACCTCCGTTGGAATAAATTCAAGTCTTTTTGAGAAAACAAATACTTTAGACTCTTATGATCAGAGAAAACCTCAAACTTCTCACCATACAAGTAATGTCTCCAAATTTTCAAGGCAAAAATTATCGCAGTCAATTCCAAATCATGGGTGGGGTAGTTCTTCTCATGAGTTTTCAATTGTCGTGAACCGTAGGCCACAACCTTTCTCTCTTGCATCAAGACACAACCAAGCCCATCCCGGGATGCATCATAGTAGACGGTGTAACCCAAACCTCTTTCCGGAATTATCAAGACCGGTGCGGTAGTTAATCTAGTCTTAAGTTCTTGGAATGACTTTTCACAAGCTTCACTCCACACAAATTTGACACCCTTCCTAGTCAACCTAGTCAAAGGTGCGGCTAGTCTAGAGAAGTCCTTTACAAAACGCCGATAATACCCGGCTAATCCCAAGAAACTCCGGATCTCAAAAATATTTTTAGGTTGTTCCTAATCCTGCACGACATCTATTTTAGAGGAGTCTACTGTTACTCCTTCCCTTAACACTACGTGCCCCAAAAACTTCACCTCGGTTAACCAAAACTCACATTTCTCAAATTTGGCATACAATCAGTGCTCCCTAAGCAAATCAAAAACTACCCGCAAGTGAGTCTCGTGTTCCTCCTCGGAGGTTGAATAAATTAAGATATCGTTCACAAAGATGACCATGAAACGATCCAAGAATTCTCAAAAAATTCGGTTCATCAAATCCATAAAGGAAGCATGTGCATTGGTCAATCCAAAAGGCATTACAAGGAATTTATAGTGGCCATAACACGTACGAAAGGCCATTTTCTAGATGTCCTCCTCTCGGACTCTCAACTGATGGTATCCCGACCTCAAATCTATCTTTGAGAAGCAGCGAGACCCTCTAAGTTGGTCAAATAAATCATCTATTCGGGGTAGAGGGTACTTGTTCTTAACAGTAACCCGGTTCAACTTGCGGTAATCAATACATAACCGTAATGACCTATCCTTCTTCTTGGCAAAGAGAGCCGACACTCCCCAAGGCGATGTACTATGGTGAAGAAGCCCTTGTCTAAAAGTTCTTGGAGTTGAATCTTCAACTCATGCAATTCGGCAGGTACAAATCTATACAGTGCAATGGAAATCGGTGCCGTACCAGACACCAAGTCAATGGAGAACTCGATCTCCCGGTGGGATGGAAAACTAGTAAGATCCTCGGGAAAGACATCCGGGTATTCACAAACTACCCTTGGCAATTCAACACGGCCCCCATCACTCTCACTATCCAAGAGAGTTGCAAGAAGGCCACTAAGCTTGCTCCTACTACGAGGGTCAAAAACTGGTGACAAGACCTTATCAACTCTGTCCCCCAGAAAATAAAAACAATCACCACTCAAGGTGCACACTTTAACTCTTTGACGATAACAATCAATCACAGCTCGATACGAGGATAACCAGTCCATGTCTAAAATGACATCAAAACTTGACATGTCTAGCAACACAAAAGCAAACAAAAGTCGACACCCGACAACCTCCATCTCACAGTCACGACATGCCCGGTCTAAATCAGCCATACCCCCAACTAGTGACTCTACTTTGAGCGGAGACGCTAACCGTGCCACCTCTAACCCCAATATAGAAGCAAATGCAATAAATATAAATTAATGAAATGCACCTGTATCTATCAACACATTAGCCAAAGAATTACACACAACAAAAATACCTCTCACAACTGAGGATCCTGGTAATTGTTCTAGCACGGTAACAGCATACACGCGCCCCTATGGCATCTGATCAACCTGCTTATCTCTCGGAGCATAGGCCTGCTGCACTAACTGAGCCAAAGCGGCTCCCTAATTAGCTTGCGAAGTCTGAACTGAGTGAGCCTGTTGATGGCTCTAAGTCTGCCTCAACCTTGATGCGCCAGATGCGCCTCCTAACTACTGGCAAACTCTTTTCATATGCCCTGGCTGACCACACTGAAAACAAGAAAGTCCTTGCCCTCTATTCTGGGACTGACTCTGAGACCAGTTAGGTGGTGGTGGTGGCAACATCTGCTGTCCTCTCCCCTTCTGTGGGCATGAAAAAGCTTTGTGACCCAGTTGGCCACACTTGAAACATGAAAAACTACCCGGTGCATTCTTTCCCGGGCCCGCACTAGGCAAAGGAAAAGTAGATCTGGACTGCTGTGGTTGGGACTGGGATGAAAAGGTGCTCCTGCTCTTCTTGTTAGGTCTATAGTCTCCCTGTGACTCGTGGCCCTTAGACCTCGAACCCCGAAGTCTCTCCTCCTCGGCCTGCACGGTAATCTCTACGTATGCCGCCGCCTCAACAAGATGGTCATAGTTTTGAATCATATTTCCAACAACCTTGAACAGGATCTTAGTTCTCAACTTCTTCTCAAATTCAATGCAACAGCGCTCTTTCGTTGCCACCAACTCTGGTGCAAACCGGGACAAACTAGAGAAGGCCGCCTCAAACTCGGCCACGGACATGTTAAGCTGTTTGAGGTCTTGAAACACTCTCCTCAATCTCTCCCTAGAAGTGGAAGGTAGGAACTTGTCTTGGAAAGCAACCACAAAGGCTTCCCATGTCGGTTCCACCCTACCCTTGGCATACTTCCACCATTGGCCCGCATCCCCCTTGAGATAGTAACTCGCTAGAGTCATCCTTAGCTCGCTATCTTCAATGTGAAGCATCTCAAATGTCTTCACCGTTTGCTCGAGCCACTCATCCATTCTCTTGGGCTCAGGGCACCATGGAATTCATCCGATTTGGTTTTCAAAAACTCTCTAGTAAGGAAACTCGCCCTTGTCTCTATGGCATTCTCTCGGGCTTGGTTTTCCGCCTTGAACATATTCATCGACTCTTTCAAATCCCCTGTCATTTCTCGGGCTAGGGCCCCCATTGCGGTTTGACCCGCTTGTTCTGGAATTCCCGCTTGCCCCACTTGCTCGCCCACATTATCTTGGTCCGCTTGCCTGTCCGCATTAGCTTGGCCGAACCCTTCCTCTTGCACTAGAACTTCATGGACCGGTACTTCATGTACACCTCGGCGAGGCCTACCACGCCTCCCGCCTCTACCATCACGGGCCTGACCTCTTCTTGACATCCTAATAAGGAACAAGAGAAATAATTTAGCATATGAACCCACATGTGCTTGCAACTTGCCTCACACGTTGGACCACAACAATTATGTATATTTCTCTACCATAGAAACAATTTAATTTCACTCCACATAAGCACTTAGTCATGTAAACACATACGGATTATTCTTTTACGATGAAATTCGTCCCACAAAAAACCAAGAATTCTTAGTAGAACGAGTATTGATCAAGTACCCTTCTAATAAGACCTCAAGGAATTTAATAGGCGCAAACAACATCTCAAAAGTCTAATCCCATACCCATCTTGTCATATAAACATGTTGTCACATAGCCACAAAATATGCAATATCTTCTAAACATGTTGTCACATAGCCACAAGTATTCAAACTCGGGCTCTGATACCAAGTTGTCACGCCCCAAAAATTTATGCAAAAATATAGTACGATAACCATGGCTTCTTAGGATGAATCGGAATAAATTCCTAACACTTGCATTACATGATCATGGGTTTCATACAAAATAACTCCACATGCAAATATACATTCAATGATTTCTAGTACATAAATCTATAGCATGTAGAGCATTCAATCCAAAAATAAATAAATACCCTTAAGGGGCTTACAAATTCCAAGGCTTAAGCCTGGTTACACAAAAATGGTTTCTCGAACCCATACAATTATAGCCCTAGGCTAGCAAAATATACCACAACCAAAACAAGAGCCTTGTGCTCTTAACATAAACATCCGCGCCCTATTTCGGCGGAATCACCACATCTTTTCTTGCACAAAATCCCATAGGGTGAGCATAAAGCCCAGTAGGAAATTCTTAACAAAGTATATACATTTTATACAAGCTTCATAAAGTGAAATGCAAGTGCCATGCTATGCTTTTTGAAAGAAAATCACATCTTCATCTTTTGAAAACCATCATGCTCAATGATATCTTGAAATCTCCACAATTCAAAATTTATCAATTTAACTCAAGGGGTAGTAAATACGACTTAGGTAATCCCTAGGTTGGTGTCTGCAAGTAAGCATAACTAGCACTACCAAAACCCCACTTTACCGGTGAGTAACTGAAAGGGAAGTGGTACCTCCTCCACGTGTGCTTTTGGTCTTTCACCCCGGACACTCAGGCCAACTTAATCAATTTCATCTACACCCCATATCCGGACTTACCAACGTATTTACCCCAAAGCAATTTCAATAAAAATTTTATTCACAAACCTTCTTTTCTTAATGCAAAAGTTTCCAAACTCAATTCAAAATTTGTAAAAACCAATTGAATGGATATGTAATGCAACAATTATCAATGCCACATAACATTTTTTCATTTTCAATTATCTCATACAATAATTCCATAATAATCAAAATTCCCATTTCTCCTTTCAATGCCATTTCACAAAATAGTCACATGTTCATTTAAATCTATCAATGTGTAGCAACAATCTCACACTTCATGCATTCCCAACAATTTAGTCATCACAAGACTATACCAACATTTTGAACAACAACTTCCAAAATAAAAAATTCTCACATTCCATGAAATTCGTCATTTATATATAAAAATTAGAGATTTTCCAGTCATGCTTTCAATTTGGCACAAAAAGAAAATAATAGTAACAATGTCATTCATGGGTTCTCAACATCTTTTAAAACCCCTAAATTTTTAGGTTTTCTCACCACAACTATACAACACCCAAATTATTTGAAAGAATCTTTCTAAAAAAAAAAAAATCTTTCTCAATCAATGTAGTTCCAAAACCCTCAAGAGATTATTTCATAAGAAACAAGGTTAAACCCACTTTCAAAATCACCCACATTTTTTAACCAACAATCAAGTTTCAATACAATGAAAGTGGGGTTTCGAAAATCAACTAAATCTTGCAAATATATATATATATATATAACTCTAAGAAAATCCCTATCTCAAGTTTTGAAGAAGAAATGAGATGAAACCCCCAAATTTTACGGTGTGGAAATCCGATCTTCACCGCACATAACGAAGCCCTCGAGAAGTTATCCAACTTTGATGAAGAAACTTGGGTCAAAATGCTAATGGATTTGGAGAAATCAAAGATATTGTGAGGTTTTTGGTAAGAAATGTAGAGAGAAGGGAGAGAAAAGTGTTTTTAGAGAGAGATATATAATCTAAAAGTGATATACACTCAGCCCAAGAAGAGAGAAAAGACAGAATTTTCGGACACAGTGGAGTCCCACATGTGTGGAGCGTGCTTCCCGTACGTACGACACTCTCACCCTGCACCACCAACCGCACCTGCATTTATTGCAGTAGTGCACTCGACCATCCCCTGTTTTGCGCACGTGCGGCCTCACCTCCCGCACGTGCGGCCCCTCTCCCGCACGTGCAGCCCAAGCTCCGGCACGTGCAGCTCTGCCCTCCAACCAGGGAAATTTCAGCTCAACTCAAGACACTCCGGACCCAACTTCGCACCTTCCGAAACAAGTGAATACTCAGGATTGAAATAAATAAGAACGATAGATTTTTGGGAGGAAGTTTTCAACACAACAAACTCCATAGTTAAAAAACCTTGTATTATAACTCGACACTCTAACCAAGGCAAACCCAACGTAAATCAAGGAGGAACAAGACAGATTATGTACTCGGTTGTCACAATATATTTTATAAAAGAATATTTTTAAGGAGAGATATTATGAGAGTTTCAAAATCGCATACAAAATTATTTTTAAAATCAAAACCTCTATGTGGGATTGTAAAATAAAAATAAAAATAAAATAAAATGAAAGTTAGCCAATCGAGATTTTCTTAATTGTTTAAAATTAAGAAAATCAAAAAAATTAGTATGAGATATTGATCATAAGGTTTCTCAATAAAAATCTCATTTTAAGTGGAAGTGTAAACAAAGTATAACGCAGCGGAATAAAAAAAATATGGTCATACCTTTTGAAGCAGAGTCTGAATTGAAGGATTTCGTGGGTAAATCACGTGCTTCCTGAATCTTGTCAATCAACCCAGCAATGGGGTGATATTACAATAGTGAATATCACCCACACAAACCACAGTGCAAATGGCTTTGATCGTTGTATTTTTGGAGAGAGTCAGTATATGGAAAAAAACAAACATACGTTGTTTCTCTTAATCACCCATATCCCATATATCAGATATATAATATGTTTTTATTATCAATCCATATCAGTTAATGGAGATAATATATGTATCCTGAGTGGTTATCCAAATAGGTTTGAATTCAAACTCAAAACCTATTTGGATAAAGTTCAAAGCTTTCAAATGGTCATGCCACATGGGCGCCCATTTCTAACAGGAAGCATAAGATTCACTTTATGTAAGTGAAACAATTCACTTTTTCCTTCTTTTCTTAATGTGGGATTATAAAATAAAAGTTAAATGAAAGCTAGTCAATGAAGATTTTCTTAATTGTTTAAAAGTTAACAACTATTTGGGCGGGACGTTTATTTTGAATCAAGCAATTTTAGCCGTTTAATCTTTGATTAGGTCAATCTTTAATTTATTTCGAATAAACCAAATTTAGCCAATATATTTTGATAAAATTGCTAAAATCGCAGTTAAACCAGCGAATCAGTCAAACCGAAAACGGTTCATCCAATCGACTAGGTCAAAGGACCAACCAACTTATATAAAAATTAATTAATTAAAAATTAAAATTTTATTTTAATTTTAAAATTTAAAATTTAAACTGTCTTGAATTGAAACATACACAACACTACAAAATTAAATGGGAGCATAACATTTATATAGTGAAACAACTCATTTTTTTCTCATTTTCCTAATGTGGGATTGTAAAATAAAAGTTAACAGTTGTTTGGACGGGAAGTTCATTTCTAATCAGGCAATCTTAGTCGTTTAATTTTTAATAAGGTCAATCTTAGTTTATTTCAAATCAAACAAATTTGAGTAATATATTTTGATAAAACAGCTAAAACGGTGCTTAAATCAGTGAAATAGTCAAACCGAAAACAATTTAGCCTAATCTCACTACAACAAAACTAACTATTTATGACATTATGTTTATAACATGCGTTAAATGCATGTGATAATCGGGTACGTAACTGTAGACGTCCCCGAACGTCCCGGGAGGGAATCCTGTTTTGTTCATTGGGCTCACTACAGTTCAGGACTCAATGTCACGGTCCTGTATCTAATCTCACAGAGTACAATGCAAGACCGATGAATCATCAAAGAGTCCAAATCCAGCAAATCGTTTTTGAAAATAGATTTTTTGAAAGAAGTGCCAAACATGGACTGCTTTACCAGATACAGAGTCGCCACCTAAATATTTATTTTCGGGGAATTTAGGAAACCCTGACTCGTTGCCTAAGGCCACGTGTCCGTCATCACCAAAGTTGCCTCGGCTCGAGAACTTAGGTACGATTGGGGAAGGTCACTTCGTGAGCACCCCCGCTCGCCCGATCAAAGATCGGCCTCTACTAACCATGATATCGAGTTTTGAAAACATTATGTGCTCTTATTCCGGTTATTAGCCTAGATTTACTACGTGATGCACACAGCATACAAGTATAGACTGGGTCGCCTAAATTGGAACAAAACATTTCATGTTTGTTTTGAAAACGGTTTGCTACTCGCAAGTAGGCTAAAATGTGGATTTGCCACCCTTAGGTGGGCTTTAGAAAACACGATGATTTGCCACTCTCAAGTGGGCTTAAAACTCGCAGTCAATGCATTATTCCAATTCAGATAATCCAACCTTCACCTACAGGCATTCAGGCAGGTATATCACATAAGCAGTTAGCCTCATGGCAAGCATGCTATCATGGCAAGCATGCTATCATGGTAGTCACTCACACGCATGTAAGGATGCTAAAGCATAACACTTACCGAGTACTCCAATCCAAAACAGAAACTAGTTAGTAATCAATGCATGATCCTAGTTCATGTTAAGATGGCTAATGCAATACATGCAAAATGCAACTAGAAATAGGCTCGGCTATCCTAAGATGACATATGATGATGCTACAGCTAACATGTATTCAACTTGGAATTGAGATACAATGCAGTTAGTATGATGCGCCGAGCCCGGTGCATGCAATACAGATGAATGATGCAAACATGCAAGCATAAGTATGCTAATTGAAACATGCCCTAAACTAACCATCATAAGCTAGTAAATAAAAGGGAGAAAGACGTGGGGTTGGAAGACATACATCACACACACGCACACTTATTACAACATCGCCCTCGCTCGGAGGGACCGAATAAATAATACAGTCCGAATAAATAATTACAGTCCGAATAAATAATTAAATATTACAAAACTCTAATTAATTAACAAATTAACTAGGAAAGCAAAATAAACTAATATGCAAATCCATGGACCGCCTCAGCTCTGTTCCGAATGATGAAAGATGCATGCATGCTCGAGCTGCCTCGTCGGGAAATTCCTCGCGATGCCCTGATTTGCCTCTATTTGTAATTGATCCCGGAATGTTGCGCAAAGCTCTAGAAGACTGCTGATTTCTGGTTTGCTACAACAGAGAGCAAGAAAGGGGCATGGCAAAGTATTTTCACATATGTATGCACATCTCGATCCTCGTGCCACCAATCACGCATCTCGATGCATAATGGCCGAGGAGTCAGATTGCACGACTCGATGTGAAATGAATGCACATATAAACATAACAAGGCCTAGACTCCATCATGGGTAATCCGGAGTGTCGGCGACCGGGAATTGAGACACGTTTCGTCACTTTAAGTACGAAACATCCCTCGTTTCCGATGCTTGGGCTAACTCCTATCCCAAACACAATGCAAATGAGATGGCATACACAATGCGACTAACATGCAACCTACCATACACAATGCTATGGACTAAAATGGCATGCACAATGCACGTGACTCAACATGGCATGCACAATGCACTAACATGCAACCTAGCATACGCAATGCTATGGACTAAAATGGCATACACAATGCACGATGGACTTACACCAATATGAGTGGACCTCAGCCACACTCACATCAGTGGCCATATGATGGAAATGAGACAACTGAAACACATGCAAACATGCATGGATGCAAAGGACCGATCCTAAGGCACAAATGCCACTCTACCAAAACATGGCAAGGAATGAAATATGGCATACAAACAAACAAGTTCCAGCTCTGAAACATGATATACAATGGTCCCGAATCAAGCAAATATGTCACACAATGCATGCTAAGGGGCTCGGGTACCGAAACTAGTGAAGTGCGTTACACTAGGGGTACCCAAAGCAATGCACCAAAGGCAAAACCAACCCCAAATAGACCCTAGGCAGGTCTGAAATAGTGGGGAAATGGCCTAAAATGATGGCTCGGAATGCAACGAAATGGAGCTCATTCAATGATCCGAAAACAAGGCATACAAGCCCCACTCTCAAATACATTTAAAGAGTACAAAACATGGCAATATGGCATTCAAACAAGCTCTGAAATATGATGTATAATGAGCCCAAAACATGAACACACCTCAGTATATGCATGGAATGAACCTCAAAACTCAAAGTTAAGCATGGGTATTGAACTACAAGCATGCAAAACCAACATCATTCAACCATGAGACCCAAAAACAGAGCTAGGGCAGTCCAAAATAAGCACAATATCAGTTTAAGGCATGGCCAAAAAGTGCTAAAATCAAGGGTCAACAAAGCATGCGAAGAAAGCTAGTGAACCATGAGTTACACTACAACTATATGGAGCATATGAAGGCTCACCAAACCAGCCAAAAACAGAAGTATTCCATGCCAAAATATGCCTAAATAACCACTGAAACTCAATCCATACATGCAAGAATGATGGGCTCCTTTGAAAGGCCAATAAGAGGGTTGTTCTACACATATAAGATAGACATGCAAGATGGTAAAACAAACTCTAGACAGAGGTTCTGAGGGTCCTAAAACCCACCAAAAAGGCTTTGAAATTAGTCTAGGAAGCATGCAAGTGAAAGCCCCTTTGAAAGGCCTTGGATAGGATTATTCTACACATGCATCGAAGACACAAAATATGGCAAAATGGGCTCCAGAAAGAGCCAAGGCAGACCTTAAAACTCATCAAATAGGGCCTGAAATGTGGCTTCACAACATGCAAGTAGGAGCCCCTTTGGAAGGCCAAAAGGACCAACAAACAAAACAAGGAGAGAGGGGGTCACCCCCCTCTGATTTTGGCTCTCAAAATAGTATGCTAGTCACTGAAAATCCACTGGATTTCAGTGGCTAGAATGCCAAACAAAGCATGAAACAAAGGCCTAGATGCAAGGCTTAAAACAAGATGCAAACAAGCATACAAGGGGGTATATGACCTCCAAAATAAAAATGCCCTTAATCAAACTTCAAGAGGGGCTCAAAATGAGACTCTTTTAAGTTTATGACAAAACCCAGAAATGCTTGCAAGCAAGGCTAAGATAGGAAGCAAAATAAGCCTACAAAGAGGGATGGAGCATACAAGGAGGTAGATGACCTCAAACAGAAAAGTGTCCTTAATAAAACTTCAAGAGGGGATCAAAATAAGACTCTTTTCAGTTTATGTCGAAGTCCAGAAATGCTTGAAAATAATGCTAAACAATGGAGCAAAATAATGCAAGAAAAGGGGAAATAGAGACTTACCATTGAAGAGCAAATTTCCAGCAACTTCTGGACCAAGAAAGGAGTTCTTCAACCTCTGAAAATCAGCTCAAAGATGCTTGGATGGATGGTGGAGGTGGTAAGCTATGAGGTGTAGTGCAAATGGTGCAAGAATATTAGGGTTTTGGAGCTAAAGTGTAGAGATATAGAGAGAGAGGTGTATAAGCCTTAACCAAAATTGTTAAACCCTTGCAATGGAAGAGGAGGGCCTCTCTTATAGAGAAGAGAGGCCAAAGCTTCTCTTGGAAGCTTCAAATATCCTCCATACACGTGTATAGAGGATGCACCAAATGGCCCTCAGCTGGCACAGCTGTGTTGCATTCAGGAAGGGCAAAAAGCAGATGGCTGGCCGACCAGTTAAGGTGGTCGGCCGGCCACTCCCCCTGGTCGGCCGACCAGGGGTCAAAAGGTTCAATGAGAAATGCTGGTCGGCCATACCAGAAAGGTGGCCTCCCAGATGAGTAGAATACAGCTGTATGGTGGGAAACCAGAAAATGTGACCCAGGAGAGAGGAAAACCAGCTTTCTAGCAAGGTTCAAAAGGGTCAAGAAGAAATACTGGTCGGCCTACCCATATTGGTGGCCTCCCAGATGAGTACAACACAATGGTGGTATAAAAAACCAGAAATTGTGGCCCAAATGTGAGAAAAACCAGTTTTCTGTTAAGAAAACCGGCTGGAGGAGAGAGAAAATGGTTTTCAAAAGAATTGCTGGTCTCCCACCCCCGTACCACCTTCCTAACAATGAAAATAGGGTCCATACTGTAGACGCGCCCGTGGGCCTCGCTCTACAGTTCGGACTCCCTTTGTTGTGTCGCGGTTCTAAATCTGAACCGAAGAGTCCAACTCTGGCAAATCGTTTTGAAGAAAAACAGATTTTCGAAAAGTAGTGCCAAACATGGACTGCTTTGCCAGATTACAGAGTCGCCACCTAAATATTTTTAAATGGGGGAATTTAGGAAACCCTGACTCGGTGCCGAAGGCCACGTGTCCGTCATCACCAAAGTGATCTTGGCTCGGGAGCTTGGGTACGATCGGGGAAGGTCAGCTATGAGCACCCCCTTTCGCCCGGTCCGAAGACCGGCCTCTACTAACCGTGATATCCAATTTTGAAAACTTTATGCGTTCTTATTCCGATTGTTTAACCTAGAATTACTATGTGATGCGCACAACACAAAAGTATAGACTAGATTGCCTAACTTGGAAGTAAACATTGCATATCCGTTTTATCTCGAAAAACGTGTTGGTTTTTGCTACTCGCAAGTAGGCTAAAATACGGATTTCAATGAGTTGTTCCAACTCACGCAATCCAACCTCCACCCACAGGCATTTAAACAGTTTATAACACATAAGCATTTAGCCGCATGGTAAGCATACTGTCATGTTAGCATTCACACGCATGCAAAGTGCTAAAGCATAAAATACTTACATCGTACTCTGTGCAAAAAACAATAACCCGGTTAGCAAACATGCATGACCTAGTTCATGTTAAGTGATTAATGCAACACAGGTATAAATGCATTCTAGAGTAGGCTCGGCTAACCCTAAGCATGGCATGTGAAATGCAACAACTATCACGTATTCAATTTGGAATTGAAAATACGATGCAGTTTGTATGATGTGCCGAGCCCGATGCATGTTTAGACAAATGCATGGATGCACGCATGCATTGCATAAGGTATGCTAAAAATAAATGTGCCCTAATCTACCATCGTAAGCAGGTAAATAAAAGGGATAGAAAGAAGTGGGGATTGGAGGACATACACCCACTCACACACACTTATTACAACTTTGCCCTCGCTCGGAGGGACCAAAATAATAATACAAATAATTAACTACGCAAGCTAATTAATTATTACAAATTCACTAAATTAATTAGACAAATAATTAATCTAATTAAAACAGTAAATGCCTCGGGAGGAGGGCCCAAATGCAGCGCGCGCTCGGAATGGGCTCGGAATCGCACTGTCATGCAAGTGTGCCTCTGTTTTCCCTGCTACCCTCCTCTGAAAATTGCCAAAGTCCCAGGAGTGCCTCTCAGGGAACTGGGGAGTACCACCGGCTGAGGTACAACACCACCGGCCGAAGGATGTGGCCACCAGCACTGAGTGAAGATATCGGCTGCTAATTGGCTGCCGGTCGGCACTAAACAGTGCCGGTCGGCACAAAATACCTGCAGAACCTGCAACTCACAGCAGCAGAGGGCAACAAATTGCATGGCAATGTAATTCAAGTCATTTATGCACTAAACATGCCCCTTATCATGTTAGTGACTCAAGGGGGCATGTGCCTCGATTCCCGGACCACCAATCGCGCATTTCCATGCGTGATGGCCCAAAGGATCAAGTGTGCAACTTTAATTTCAAATACATGCAAATCACATAGGCACAAAAGGGTGCCAAACCTCTATCAAACTCACTTCAAGAGACTTGGCATGCATGTCGATGTAATGAAGCTCTAAGCATGTTAACTAGTATGCAATATGGACAATGTGACGCATTTATGCAAACATGCAAACAAGCATATAAGGCAAGCATGCAAACCAATGAAATGATGGACTTAGACATGAATTAGGCAACTCAAAAGGGCCTAAAATCAGTAGCCAAAATGCCAAGTTATGAGGGCCAAACAAACATGCACACATGCACAAGTTAAGGCACCAACACTTAAGCATAACAACAACATTCAAGCACACTTGAAGTGAGTTAAACATGGACAATTGACATGCATATAAAGCTCTGAAAATCATGCAAAATATGATGCCAAATCATGCAACAAAGCAAGCCAAAGCATGCAACAAATGGTCCAAGTCTTGAAACAAGCCATTAAGGCTTAAACTAAGGCCAAGTCTACCAAGCCTCACAAAGCTAAAGGGACTCAAAACAGGTCACAAGCAGACCTAAATAAAGCCTAAGGAGCATCTAGATGGCATCTAAGGGGCTTAAGCACAAAGGCATACAACATGACCAAAACATGGAGCATTCAACACATGCTTTTAAAGCATTAAAGAAGCAACTAAGGCATGCATACAAGCACACTAAAAGGTTTGAAATACCATGTTAGATGATTCCAAAACATCAAAAAGGAAGCAAGCAAGGCATGCTACACATGCATACTCCTAAGGCCAACAAGCCAAATACAAAGGAGCTATGTGATGCATGATAAGATCGACCCAAATGGCTATGGACAGAGCTAAATCATGGCAAAATAAGCATACAAGCTTCACAAATGCAAGCTTAAAACATGCTCGAAGCTAAGACATACAACCTAGGCATGTAAGGCATAAAAGGGATTACAAGGCAACTATGCTAAGCATGCATAAGGGACCTAAACCAACTTGAAATCATGTTATAACATGGCAATATAAGCATGGAAAACAAGTCAAACATGCTCAACACACACTCAAGCATGAAGCTACAAAAGGAAGCAAAACTTGCCCTTTTCAAGGACATCAAGGAGAGGGGGTGGCCCTCCCCTTTCTAGGACTTTAAGGCACCATCTCCACCATTGAAATCCCTCAAGATTTCAGTGGTGGAGAGGTCCAAGCACACAAGTCCCGGATCTCTCCAAAATAGCACAAAAATGAGCCCTTTTCAAGGCCTAAGGGTGGTCAAACTTGCTCAAACCACAAAACACTCTTAATATACAATGAAGAGGCTAAAAAAACAGAACTTTTTTGTGTTATAGACCAGGCACAAAAACTGTTTTAAAGCAAGCAAAAATAGAGTGCAAAAATGGGGTAAATAAAGTAAGTTTCTTACCCTTGAAGCTTTTCTTCACAAAGGTTGGAGTAGTTGGTTCCTTGAGCTCCAAACCAGTCAAGAACACTCAAAATCAGTCCTTAGAACCTCAGTTGCAAGGAGAAGGTGAGACACTAGGTGCTTGTGTGCAATAGTGTGAACTAAGGCACCTAGTGTACTAAATAAGCAAGAAAGGAGAGAGATAAGATAGATATATGATCTAACCTAAAACCAGAGCTTGCTCTCTCTCTAAAATGGCTGAAACCTCTCAAGAAATCCCAACCTTAAGCCAAGAGGAAGAGCCTTCCTCTTATAGAACTTGTAAGACTTACAAGCTAAGCAACTAAGGGCTCATCCCTCCATACACGTGTATGGAGGGGAAGCAAATTGCACACAGCTGTCTGAAAATATCTCAGAAAGCAAGTGCACAGTAGTCGGCAGGGCAAAATGGTCATTTCGCCAAAAATAGTGCCGACCGGCATAAAATAGTGCCGACCGGCACAATATAGTGCCGGTGGAAACTAAAGCCAGCCGGTGGCCTCTAGCCACAGCCGGTGGTGTGTGGGGATGCCTCACAAAGCATTCCCTGTCCTCCCAAGGCAAAACACAGTGTTTGGTGCAAAACTAGACACAAAACGATCGAGTTCGGAGGTCCTGAGGCAAGGCGCGCGAGCCGAGAACTCCGGGAACTCCAAACGAACACAAACATGGATGATCACCGAGTGTTCCAACGGTGACGTCCAAGTCTTGAGGACGGTCAAAAATGGGGTGTCTACACATACCAAAAATGAACCCTAACCGATGCAAAACGAGGGTTCGGGGGCCAAAACGCGCAGCCTGGGGCCCCGAAAACAAGCTGTTAAGCACCGGAGGTGGCGTACGACCACGAAGGTGGTCTCCCGGGCCACAGTGTCCCTCTAAGGAGAGGAAACAAGGTGTGTGCCAAAAATCGGAGCAAACGGAGGTAGTTAGACGGTCCCGAACCGAGGCACACGCCCGATGGCTCCGAAAATCGAAAACTGGTCTCCAAACGGGAATAGTGGCCTACGACCACGAAACGTAGCCTACGGCCACTGAGAGATGGTCTATGAGACCTCTCCCTCCTTTGGGAAGAGAAAACAGAGAAAACAGGACCTGGTTCGCAAACCGAGGCAAAGCACAAAAGAGCCCCGAAGTTCGGAGGCAAGGCTCGCAGCCGAGACTCTGAAACCTCAGAACGAGCACAATATGCAACATCACCGAGCACTCAGTTGGTGACGTCTGAGTCTTAAGTTCGGTAAAAAATGGGGTGTCTACAGTAACCCGTCTCTTTCTCATCTAATTTTGTTTATCTTGCTTGTAGTAGAAGTGTCGGGAATTAATTTAAGGTCTCGTCGACCGTTTGGGTTCATTATTCTCGAACATTTTCCAATAATTCATTTTCTTGGTCCTGTTTTTCCCGGGTTTGAGTTTTACTTGTCTCGGAGGGCATGAAATTTGATTTGGGGTGTCCGGGACTCACTGGTGCAGTTTGGGACGAAAAGGAAAAATTGCACGTGCGGGAGCACGTGCGAGAATGGGGCCGCATATACGGGAAGTGAGGTCGCACGTGCGGTGAGAAAGGGGAATTCTGGGTTGGCTACTGCATTATATGCACGTACGGGAGAAGGTGCGAGAGAGAGTGCTGCACGTGTGGGAGTGAGTGCCACACGTGCGGGAAATACGTGATGCACGCTGAGTTCGAATTTTTTTTCCTTTTCTTCTTCTTGGGATGAGTTTATATCACTTTTTCATCATCCCTCTCTCTCTAAAAACTCTTTTCTCTCCCTTTTCTGTACATTTCCTATACTAAACTAGATTGAATCCTTGATTTCTTCAAATCCATTAGAGTTTTGATCCTAGTCCCTTCATCAAAGTTGGATAACTTCTCGAGAACTACATTTTGTGCGGTGGAGATCAATTTTCAACACCGTTGATTTTGGGGGTTTCATCCCACTTCTTCTTCAAAATTTGAGGTAGGGATTTTCTTAAAGTTATATATATATATATATATATATATATATATTTTGCAAGATTATGTTGATTGGAACTCTTTTGGGAAGTATGGAAACTTTGATTTTGGCTCATGTGTTATGAATGATTTTAAAAATGGGTTTCCATAATATATATATATTTTTTAAATCCTTAAGATTGTGAGTTATATTCTTGTAGAGAAGTGTTAGCTTGAAATAATTTCTTTCAAAATAAGGAGGAAACCTAGTTTATGGAAAATCCTAAAAATTTGGAAAATTTTGAGAAAGTGTAGAGATGTTATGATATTGATATTTGACTAATATTATGACAAATGTTGACATGAAGAATTTCATGGTATATGAGAATTAGAGGGTTTGGAAGTTTGTTGTTCAAAATATTGATATAGTCATGAAATAAGAAAGTTGATGGAAATGCATGAAATGTGGAATGTGTTGCTCCTCGATAGAGATTGATGAACATATATTTATCTTGTGAAATTTCATTCAAAGAGAGTTGGGAATTGTGACCATAAATGGAAAAATTGTTTGGAAGGATATTTTAATGCATTGACATATATCGCATTGGCATTTCAATTCATTTGATTACTACGAGTTTTGAATTGAGAAATTGAAAAATCTTGCATTGATTTGTTTTGGGGTAAATACGTTGGTAAGTCCAGATAGGGGTTGTAAATGAAATTGATTAAGTTGGCCTGAGTGTTCAGGGTGAAAGACCAAAAACACGTGCGGAGGAGGTACCACGTGCCTTCCGGTTAGATACCAGTAAAGTGGGGGTTTTGGTAGTGCTACTTATACCTACTTGCAGACACCAACCTAGGGATTACCTGAGTCGTATTTACCGCCCCTTGAACTTGATATAAAATTATTGAATTGTTAAATTTTCAAGTTTTCATTGAGCATGCTAGTTTTCGAAAAGATGATAACGTGACCTTCTTTTAAAAGCATGGCATAGCATATGCATTTCATCTTGTGAGAATTGTATAAAATGTATATGCTTTGTTAAGAATTTCCTACTAGGCTTTATGCTCACCCTATGGGATTTTGTGCAGGAAAAGATGTGGTGATTCCGCCAAACTAAGGGCATGGATATGTATGTTGAGAGCACAAGGCTCTTGTTTTGTTGTGATTATATTTTGCAAGCCAAGGGCTATATTTGTATGGGTTCGAGCAACCATTTTGTGTAACCAGGCTTAAGCCTTGGACTTTGTAGCCCTTGAGGGCATTTGTTTATTTTTGACTGGATGTTTTACATGCTATAAATTTATGTACTAGAGTCGTTGAATGTATATTCACATGTAGAACTATTTTTTAAATCTGTTATGATTAAATATGCAAGTGTAGGAGATTTATTTTTGGTCTATCGTACAGAGCGATGATTGGTATACTTTTATTGTGTATTTTGTGGGGCGTTACAATGCATGTCATAATTAGTATATTCAACGACATTTTTTTTTGCAAGTCGTTAATGTTTTGTCAATAACAACATACATACCATGTAAGTCATTAATTCATATATTTATGGCATGCAAAAGTATGCCGTAAAAAATGTATGTTTTTACGACTTACAAAAATAAATCGTAAAATATTTACACTTAAGACGACATACATTTCATATTGTAAAATATTATAACTTTACACGACATGCTAATGAATGTTGTGAAAACTTATAAAAAAAAAAATTCAATTTGATTTTTTTTATGACATGCAAAAGTATGTTGTAAAAAATGTATATTTTCACAACATACAAAAAAATGTTATAAAATATTTACACTTAAGACAACATACATTTCATATTGTAAAATATTAAATTTTATATTTTTTTGAATTTAGTGATTTTTTTAGAAAATTAAAAATTATTTTCCTTCTAAGTATATGTAAATTATTTGAATTTAAAAAGTAAAAAAAAAATTATTTAAAAACTTACGCCACACTCCTTCTCATTCTAGAGCGATACATGTTTTGGTTCCAAACCCTTTCATTCTCTAGAGAAATTATATTTTAATTATAAATAATAATAAAAATTCTAGATGTTCTTAAATATTTATAAATTTCTAGTAGATATGAGAAATTTTTATTTTTTTCCAATAAACTAGATATTCTATTTATAATCTAGATTTTTTTAATACAAAAATAGTTTATAAACTTATACTTAAATCTTTTTGTCTAAAATTTTCTACTCCAAATTATTTTATTTATTAATATTATTAAAATTACACATTCTTTGCATCCCAATTTTTTTATTTATTAATATTGTCATTTGTTTTTTTTTTTTTTTTTGAACAGATTGATTAACAATTTGTTTTGAAATAACTGTTTTTTTTTTATCAGAGTTATAACAATTTATCAGCTCACATTTTATTAGCTCATATATTTTTTTCCATTCTTGTATATACGTCTCTCTCTCTCTCTCTCTCTCTCTCTCTCTCCTTTCTTTCCATCGACATCTCACGCAGACACACGAGCACCACCACCGACCACCACCAGCCATTGCCCCTCCGATGATGTTAGTTACACGAGCACCAATTGATTGATTCCGAGCTTGGCGTTTGATTCTAATTCCAAGCTTGGAGTTCGATTCTGATTCTGAGCCCCTTCCATGGATTTGATTTCTTTGTGAGTTTCTAACTTATTTAGTTTCCTCTCATTCTAGAAGCGTTCATATTTGACACAATTGGTGTTTTAGGTTAAATGACGATGAAACGATTGTCAATGATGGATTGGAATTAATTATGTGATTTTTTTGTGATGTTTCTCTATGATTTGATTGGATTAATTTTGAAAGCAATTGTCTTCATTCAATGTTTGTTAACCATTTCTCATCTGAGTTTTGTCTTCATTTTGGTTCTCCGGAGAAATTTAGAGTACGAATTGTGACTTATTGAGTTCCTCATGAAAATCAAACTTGCATTCATCTTTGTAATTTCATATGGTACTCTTTACTTACCATTTGACAATCATTTGTTGACATTGTGGAAAAATTCCATTCATTTTGAAAGTAAATGTTGCTCAATTTCTACTTCAAATGGCAAGCATATTACTTAAAAAAGGCTAAAGTAGATTGTGGCTTACTGTTTTCTGCATCGCATAACTAGTTCAGTCTAGGTTCACCTAAGGTTGGAGCATAAAATGTTGGTACATATCATTGAGTTAGCTTGAAAACATTGTCTTTTGTTTAGTGATATGGATAGTCTGCAGAGGATAAAACAATATCTGGATATAAGAGAAGCTGGGATTTTGGTTCTCAATTGGAATCTGTGAATATAATGTTTTGGGGATTTGGGTTTTCTTTTCTGCTCAAAGTCCTTTTTTGGTACTGTTGAATCTCAAAATTGGGGATTTCTCTGGCTCTTGCTTATGATGAATTTGGCTCAATGAAGCTAAGATCTGAAGAGTTCCTCACTTCTTTGCACTTTCTAGATTGTTGTATTTTGGGTTAGAAGTAGGGTATTGGAAGCTCCTGAGCTACCTGGAGCTGCCAATCTTGAGGTTGGGTGAATTTGAGGCAAGCAATTGGGGCTGGTGTGGTGACTTTTGTTAGGGTTTGAGCTGAAATGTACTGGTTAATTTGGTGAAGGTTTGATTCATCAAGTTTTTAACTACTCAAGGGTCTATTTGGGGTTGGGTGAAGAAGATCAAGTGTTGATGACGCTGAAATCGATTGTGTTTTGTAGTGGAACTAGTTTTGGTTGAAGGTTCTAGAGGGGGTTTCTTGGTGGTTTTGTCCATAACATCCATATGAAGTCTCTTCATACAACAATCCTCATCATTTCTTAGTAATATATTTGTTGGGTTTGGTGGTTTTGAGGAGTACATTTAGATTTGGATGGAGTTTGTAGGGGCAAAGTGAATGTATTATGGTGTTTTTGGCTGGGAAGGAAGTGCAAGAAGCCTTTGGGACATTTAGTGCTGAGCTATTTTGGTAATAGCTTTTGTGGTTACAAATTTTAGGTGATATTATCATTTTAGAAATGAGGTTCTCTTCTGCTGGTTTCACTCAGCAGTCTCCTGAAGGTATATTTCTCTGGGTTCTTTTTTGGTTGTTGTTGAATTTCAATCTTTTTCCCTGTTTTCCTGGTTTGGAGATCTTTTAGTGTCTAGTTCAGCTGCAAAACATTTGTTGTTGTATCTTCTGGTTTTGGTTCCTTTTTTTGTTTTGTTTTTTTGGGGGAGGGGGGTGTGTGTGGTCATTTCCCTCTACATTTCACTCATTTTTTCCCTTTTTATTTGCCAAATCCCTCTCCAAATCCATGAACCAAACACAACGTTAGTGTCTAGTTAAGCTACAAAACATTGTTGTTAGATTGATTTCTTGTTAAAAAATTACATTGGTAATCTGCAAGGGAGAAGAGATGTCAGAATTCTGAACTTTGGCATGCATATGCTGGTCCTCTTGTTTCCCTACCTGCTGTTAGAAGCCGTGTGGTGTATTTCCCTCAAGGCCATAGTGAATAGGTCAGTCTACTTTGATTTTTTTTGACATATTCCTTGCTTTTAGATTTTTGAAATCGGTCCATGGCAGGCAATGTGTTTATTCATGCTTGCTTAGCAAATAAAATTTGTTTCATGTTTGTCTATTTTTATAAACATCCTTATGTTATTTGGTATAATATGTTCCAGCATATGTTAAGCATTGGGCTATTATGCTACGACTGTTACACTTGGCAACCGTGCGTCAACGTAGGTTACTACATCAACCAACAAAGAAGTGGATGCCCATATACCTAACCACCCAAGCTTATCTCCACAACTCATCTGTCAGCTTCACAATGTGACCATGCATGTAAGGAATCTTTAGTTCTATTTTCTGCTTCTGGTTATTTTACAAGGTGGTTTCTAGAAACTCAAAATTTTTTTTACTAGGCGGATGTGGAGACCGATGAGGTATATGCTCAGATGACCTTGCAGCCACTGAGCCCGGTATGCTAATCTATTGAGTGAATAATGGTGAATGATGTGAATGCCCATTTTCTTATAAATAGTTGAATCTTGAAATTGTCAACTAGCAAGATGAGTGGAGAGATACTTTATTTCTCATTTAACATAAAATTGAATTTATAACCAATTGTTGTCCACATTATTTCTTATTTTAGCAAAAGGCAATTTAGGCCATTTGAATAGTGAACAATGACCTAAATGGTTTGTTTTTGGTCTAGAATGGATAGCCACGAACAATATTATAAAGAAAATATCATACAAATTAACAATATATATATATATATATATATATCAAGAAAAGAATGTTATTGTTAAAAACTCCCATTTTGCTAGAAATTAATTTTGTTCTGCTGATAGGCAAGTGGACATAATCCTCTATTATAATTGGTTAAAATAAATGTGATGGATTATTTAGTTTAAGACAATAGATTCAATCCTTTAACGAGCAAGGGATGGAAATTAATTTTGTTCACCTACTCCATTTTTTGTATGATCCCATCCTTGATCTTGACACAATAGACTTGTAATAACTAAAATATGATATAATTATTTTAGTATCATTATTTTCAGAAAATATCTTTGTGGTATCTTTCAATTTTAGGTTATATGATATTCCTCGTATTTATTTGACATTTTTTGAGTTTAAGCTAGCACATCTATAAGGGAAATATGAGAGATGAAATGTGCTTTCCCCTATGCCTTGTTATGCATGAATTTGATTTTCAGGCTTTTCTTTATGGTTTTCGTATGTTTGACTACCAGACAATATATAAAATCAGAAAATATGTCCAAAAAGTTATTCAGAATATTGATGTGTGCTCTCGATTCAATTCTATATAATGGGATCCACACTTGAAATGAATCTTAACCATCCAATGCTTGTTTCTGGGTACCTAACATTGCTGTTTGACTACTTTAAAACTTTTAAGTTAGGTTCATGTAGAAAAAGCCTAAACACTTGCGTAAAGTAGAAAACTTCTTCATCATTGTTTAGTTTGTACATTATGGACTTTAGGATTCACTTCTGCTTGGTTTTTGTTACTTCATTAATTTTTGTGCATAGCTAATGCTTTTTCTTTCATGTCATCTTGGTGGCCCTTAAATTTTCAATGATTATAATGGTTTCACCTCTTATCCGCATCTTCATCTTTAAGGGTTGAACTTTCTCAGAAATAGTGGGATATCTTATGGTTATTATCTTTCCAGCTACCACTTTTTCAGCTTCCCTCTCTGATCTTTATTCAGTCTTGTCATCTCATTCTGCATTAAGGAAGCTTGATTTTCATCTTGTGTATCCTTCTTACTTTCATTTCATGCTTGTTACTTCTCTTCCATTGATTTCCATAGACCAGTTGCATTCATTTTCTTTCTTTGAATTTTTTGTTTGAATATCATTAACTCTCTCTAACTTCCATAATGAAAAGTTTAGACTTTATGCAGCACAAAGGATATGTCTCAGTCTCTTAATTTATTGTCAAACTGTGTATAAAAATTAATTAGTGTTAAAACATGATGATTTTCACTTCTTAAAATAAAATTGATTGTTGACACTGTTAATCAAATGTCTATAAGAAGTAGAGGACAGCTTGGGTATTATAAAGCCTACATCATTTATATGGCCATTTAATTCCAAGAAATACAGTCTTTGTAAAACACTGCATACTGGTATGATACCTAGCTTATACGTTATTGTCATGCTGTATTTTGGCATTGTTAATGTTCTAATATGGGATGAATGTTATATAGTATACTTATATACTCTTAATTTTTGTAGGATCAAAGTAATGGTGTGTCGAACTTAGAGAATGTCAAATGCAAGTTGTTGCATTGGGAGGGGACAAACTTGTTGGTTACAGAAGGTCAAATTGCATCAAGGGATCCCAAGTCAAAGGTACATCACGTGACCCTTGGACCTATGTGTTGAAAAGTATGGGTGAACCACATAACAGTCAATGTACCGTTGTTTTGTTCTGCTTATGAAATGTATGATCTTCAAGATGCAATAGGAACTACAATTGCATGGCCTAGTCAATTCATTCATTTGGACTAAATATTAGAATAATTGATTTACGATTCGTAGTTATGCTTTTTGGATGTTTAAAGTCGTATTTTAGAGATTAGTGAACCTTCTGATTTGGATACTTTTCTTAGTTTGTATGTTTGAGGTTGTTATCAGCTTGATATGATAGAAGTTGAGGATGGTAGTTAGTATGCACGTTGTTTGTTGTATGGATATTAGATTTTTTTTTTTACTTACTTCATAGTTGTTGCTTCTGCTTGGTTTGTTCATAGGTTACATTTTGTAAGCTAATGTCTGCATACTATTAGCCAAGGTTATATTCTTGTATATATATTATATTTTCAAAATTATCTTTTACAGCATTTAAAATTATGTCATGAAAAGTGTAATGATTTATGACATGCAAGAAAATGCCGTAAAAGATTATATACGGCATACAAAATATGTCATAAATATATTAAAAATGACTTTCTACGGCATACAAAATTATGTCGTGAAAAGTAATAATTTATGACATGCAAGAAAATGCCGTAAAATATTATATACGGCATGCAAAGTATGCCATAAATATATTCAAAATAACCTTTTACGGCATGTAAAATTATGTCATGGAAAGTATGATGATTTATGGCATGACAAAAATGTCTTAAAAAATTATATACTACATACAAAATATGTTATTAATGTTTAATTTATTACTTTTTATAACTTTACCTGCATGTCGTAAATGATGCTCAACTTTTCACAGCATGTCATATAACGGCATTTGTGTGCATGCCATGAAAGAGTTTTTACGATATGCATTACAAGCTGTAAAAATTCAATTTTGTTGTCGTGTCGGCCAAGTTAAAAGATCGACCAATTTATAACAAAATTAATTAATTAAAACCTTTAAATTTTATTTTAAAATTTAAACCATTTTGAAGTGAAACATACACAATATTATAATATTAAATGATAGTATAAGATTCACTTTATATAAGTCAAATAACTCACTTTTTCTTTTTTTTTTCTCGATGTGAGATTGTAATTATTTTAAAGTTAAATATTATGAGAGTTTCAAAATCTCATACAAAATTATTTTTAAAATCAAAATATTTATGTGGGATTGTAAAATAAAAATTAAATGGAAGCTAACCAATAGAAATTTTATTAATTGTTTAAAATTAAGAAAATAAAAAAAAATGGTATTGATTATAAGGTTTCTCACTAAAAATCTCATACGATTCACTTTATATAAGTGAAACAATTCACTTTCTCCTTCTTTTCCTAATGTGGAATTGTAAAATAAAAGTTGAAGCGAATCAATTGAGATTTTCTTAATTGTTTAAAATTAAGAAATTTCAATAATTTATATAAATTAGAGCATAAAATTCACTTTGTGTAAATGAAACAATTCATTTTTTTTTCTCCGATTTGGGATTGTAAAATAAAAGGTAAATGGAAGCTAACCAATGTAAATTTTCTTAATTGTTTAAAATTAAGAAAATTCAATAATTTTAGAATGAGGGTTTGTAGTTTCTAGAAGGCTTTTCCTTAAAACCCCTTTATAAGATTTATTTTATATAAGTGAAACAACTTACTTTTTCTTTCTTTTCTCGATGTGATATTGTAATTATTTAAAAGTTAAATATTATGAGAGTTTGAAAATTTCATACAAAATTATTTTTAAAATCAAAATGTCTATGTGAAATTATAAAATAAAAGTTAAATAGAAGCTAGCTAATGGAGATTTTCTTAATTATTTAAAATTAAGAAAATAAAAAAAAATGAGTATGAGATATTGATTACAGGGTTTCTCACTAAAAATCTTATTTTGTTTATATAAATGGGAGCATAAGATTCATTTTTATATAAGTGAAATAATTCACTTTTTCTTTCTTTTTTCGATGTGTGATTGTAAAATAAAAGGTAAATAAAAGCTAGCTAACGAGAATTTTCTTAATTGTTTAAAATTAAGAAAATTCAATAATTTTAGAATGAATAATGCTTTATCCCCCTAAAAATAATCCCCCTAATTTCCATTTTTGGAAACTGTTTTCTTTTTTTTCTTTTTGTTTTCTTTTGTTTTTTTTTACTTGAAATGGCATTTCGGGGGATTCGGGGGCCCCCATTTCGGGGGATGAATCACTGCCCTTTTAGAATAAGGGTTTGAACCTCCTAAAAGACTTCTCTCTAAAAATCGATTTTCCTTATATAATATATAGGTAGATAGTGAAACAAGCTTTGCTTTTTCTTCATGTGGGATTATTAAATAAATTATAAACTAATTAGAGAATGGAATTTTTTTCTTCTTTTCGCGATATGGGATTATTAAATAAAAGCTAGCCAATGGAGATTTTCTTAATTGTTTAAAATTAAGAAAATCAATAAAATTAATATGAGATATTAAAACTCTCACAAGACTTCTCACTAAATGGGATGAGAGTATAAGATTCACTTTATATGAGTAAAATAACTCATTTTTTTCATTCTTTTTTCGATGTGGGATTATTAAATAAAAGTTACCCAACGAAGATTTTCTTAATTGTTTAAAATTAAGAGAATCAAGAAAATTAGTATGAGATATTGAAACTCTTACAAGACTCCTCACTAAATGGGATGAGAATATAAGATTCTTTTTATGTGAGTAAAACAACTCATTTTTTTTCTTTCTTTTTCCAATGTGGGATTATCAAGTAAAAGCTAGCCAATGATTTTCCGATGTGGGATTATCAAATAAAAACTATCCAATAGAGATTTTCTTAATTGTTTAAAATTAAAAAAATCAAGAAAATTAGTATGAGATATTGAAACTCTCACAAGGCTCCTCACTAAATGGGATAAGAGTATAAGATTCCCTTTATATGAGTAAAACAACTTATTTTTTTCCTTCTTTTCTCGATGTGAGATTATCAAATAAAAGCTAGCCAATGGAGATTTTCTTAATTGTTTAAAATTAAAAAAATCAAGAAAATTAGTATGAGATATTAAAACTCTCATAAGACTTCTCACTAAATATACCCTTTCCTTTAATATAGATTGGATTTGGATATAATTTGCAGGAGTTGGATCCAACCCACGGGCGCAATGAAAGAACAAGTAGAGGAGGTTCATCTTGTCCTGGCATGTACACATATTGGGGGATTTTATTTGCACTCTGAAAATATTAAGTACGTCTAATTTCTCATTACACTCTATTAAATTATTTATATTTTTTACAAATTACATTTCAAAGTAAATGTAAATCAAAAACCTCAAATTACACTCCTTTCTAAAACCCTTAAACAAATTTATCATTACAGCTATTCATTTTATTCATATATAGAAATGATTAGTGTGAGTTATTCTGTATAATATCATATTTACTTGTACGTGTTCCTATTATATTAATGATAGTCCCATGAAACTCTTTGCTATATTATATTTGATCTGTGCCACAATTTGAAAGGTTTAGGAACAATTCGGCTTCCCTATTTCTCAAAAAAGAATTGATTCAGTTGATCCAAAAAATATTTAAAAAAATGAAAAGAATCTTGACAAACTTTAAGTATCAAGTTAAATTCACAATGAAATTTTAACTTATCTTGTGATTTTGTTCTACCCTATTGTAATCATTGGTTTTCTTTTTCCTTTTGTTTTGTTTTGTTTTTTTTTTTTTTTTTTTTTTTTGTAGGGTTGATGTTATCATTGGTTATCTTGAAGATGTTTGGAAGATTGGCTTAACGAAAAATCAACAGACTTTTCATGAAAATTCAATGGCATATATTGTGTTCTTATTTTTTTTATTTGTAAATAACAACATAATAAGAAACAATGATATTAATAATAATGGTGAGTTTTTGTAGGGTCAATCAGAGTTTTGAAATGAGGAAGAAAATAAAAAGAAAATAATTGAAACTTAGGAAATAAAATGCAAAGTGTTGAGTGTGAAAAATGTGTATAAATAGTTTGGGTGTACCATGAAGAAAAGAAAAAATTATTTTCAAATTTAATTTGTATTATCTTTATTAATAAATTTATATTAAAATATAATAAAAACTAAAATTTTAATTAAACGTGCTAAATTATTAGTTGAATTATTCACCCACACACATTCCTTCATTCGTTTATGTATTATGTAATAGGATCTTTCTTAGATATGCCAAGGTATTTATACACTTTTATATTTTTGGTTGTCAAGTTTGTGTTACTAGTCATACAACTTTTTGTTAAAAATTATGTATTGGTGATCTGCTAAATAGGTCACCTTACAGGTAAAATTAATAAAATAATATATCATATTATATACGTGTAAGCATTTTTAGAAAAATATGAAAATTTTCACAAAAACGTGTAAGCCTTTTCACAAAATATTTGAAATAGCACAAAAGGCATAAGTTTTCACAAAGAGAGTAAGTGATTTCACAAAAAAACGTAAGTCAACACAAAAAGCCGTAAGTTTTCACAAAAGGCATAAATTTTCACAAAGAAAGTAAGTAATTTCACAAAGAGAGTAAGTGATTAAGCAAAAAGGCGTAAGACAACAGAAAAATGCGTAAGTTTTCACAAAAGGCGTAAGTTTTCACAAATAGTGTAAGTGATTTCACAAAAAGGCGTAAGTCAACACAAAAAGCCGTAAATTTTCACAAAAGTCTTAAGTTTTCACAAAGAGAGTAAGTGATTTCACAAAAAGGTATAAGTCAACACAAAAAGGCATAAGTTTTCACAAAAGGCAAAAGTTTTCACAAACAGAGTAAGTGATTTCATAACTTTTGTTGTACATATGTGTATATATATATATATATGGATGGGTAACATTCATTTTACCTCCTTATGTTATGACTCAATGGTATTTTACCTCTCTGTCTTTTAAAAGTATCCATATACTCTCATGTGATTTTCGACCAAAATGCAACATTAACATCGTTAATGTTAATAATAAAAAGACAATTATGCCTTTTTATATCTTCTTCTATTTTTGGCTCTCTTTGTAAATAAATAAATAAATTTATGGGATATTTACCAATAAATCCCATCTCACAAACAAATACTTCAATTAGTCTCAAATTTTTTCTATTGATCTGTTAAGTCCTATTAGTGGATAGTTTCTTTCCTTGTGATTTTATTTTTGATTTTTGTAGTATTTTGGTGGACAGCTATACCATTTTAGTAATGTGACAGATATGATGTGATACACCAATGTAGCAGGTATTAATGTGATATTCTAATGATATGACACTTCAAAAAAATTAAAAACTCATTGATATACTTTCCCTAAATGTGACAACGTGACAAGTATGATGCGACACTCTAAAACTTTTACTCAAAAAAAAAAAAATTAAAAACTTCTTAGTGTTTATTTTTTCCAAATGTGACAACGTGGTGTGTATGTTGTAACATTTCAAAAAAATTAAAAACTCCTTAGTGTATTTTTCTTAAACGTGATAACGTGGCGGGTATGATTTGACACTCTAAAAAAAAAAAAACTCATTAGTGTGCTTTTTCCAAACGTGGCATGTGACATTCCAACGTCGTAGGTATGATGTGATACTCTAAAAAAATTAAAAACTCTATGATGTGGCACTCTAAAAAAATTAAAAACTCTTTAATGTACTTTTTCTAAATGTGACACTCTAATGTGGCCGGTATAATATGACACTAGAAAACTTTTTAGTGTATTTTTTTCAAATGTGATACTCCAATGTGGCGGGCAAATGAGTCATCACACATCCAAAATGACTAAATAGATCACAAGAAAAAATATGAGACTATATGGATTATAAGTCTAAAATATAAGACTTATTGATCAATCTCCCTAAATTTATTTATATGACTAAGTAAAAAAATTAAAAATATAACAGAAATTTAATTTATGAAACTATAGTTTCCTAAATAGTTTTTTAATAAACTTAATTTTTAATTTTAATTAATTTATGATTTAATTTGTTAAATATATATATATATATGTATATGTACATATTTAATTTAAAATGTTATTAAATAATAAATTGAGTTAAAAATTAAAAATTAGATTAAGATACTTTTATGATTTTTTGTTATATATATATGGGGGGCGGCTATTTTTATGATGTAATTGTAGCATTTTAGTTTAAGACCGCATGGGATGTATGTGATTATTTTTAAAAAATAGGAAAGTAAAGTGTTATTGGGTTATACCACAAGGGGTAAATTGAATTTTACCCTATAGATATATATATACTTATATTTTGAGTACAATTCATTTTTTTAAAGTTAGAGTAGTTTACCCCCCCCTTATGGTTCAAATATAACCAGAAAGTCCTATGTGATTTTGGGCCAAAGTGCAACCATTAATACCGTTAACTATAGATGTGAAATGACTGTAATACTTTCAAACTTTTTTTTTTGGTTATTTTCTTTCTCTCTCCCCTCTCATACATATAATTTGTAATATCTAATATTAATTCAATTAAATCACAATTAATTATAAATTCTTAATTATTTATTGTAATTATTAACTTTTACTCTAATTTTAATTTAATTATATTTTATATCATAATTAATCCAAAATATTTAATAATTTTTCATAATTTCTAACTTTTTAATCTAATTTTAATTTAATTATATATTAGATCACAATTAATTCTAAATTCTTAATTATTTATTGTAATTCCTAACATGTCAGTCTAATTCTAATTTAATTATATTTTAGATCAATTCTTAATTCTTAATTATTTATATTTATATTTGATTATATTTTATATTTCAGTGTTATGTTAGTAATTTTCATCTGATTATAGACAACACATGAAAATAGAGGTAAAATTGATAACATAACCAATAGTAACATGAGTTAGATTGCAAAATGAGTGATAATTGATGAGTAAAATGAAATTTCCTCAATCTTTAAATTACGTACATAAGAGGTAAATCAATTTTGCTTTCTCAATCGATTCTAAAAACTATTGGTGGTGTGACCTACCCTTCTAATCGATTAACGAATCAATTTTTTAAGTAAATGGCACATAAGCAATTGATTGGGAAATCATTTGGTGGTGCACAAGTAATCTAATCAATTAGTCAATTGCCCAATCAATTAGTGGTGGCAAAGTGATTCAATCAATAATCAATTAATAGTGTCAAAATCATCCAATTCATCGTTCATTTGATTCCAATGTCAATTATAATAAAATTCACTTCAAATTGAATTGTTCATCCATTATATTCCTTTGCTGTATTTTCACTTAATATTTTGAATAAATTATACTTTTCACCCCCATAGTTTGGCTCAATTTTCAATTTAATTTCTATTCTTTCAAATTAATTTATTATCCTATGAATAATTATATTGTAAATAATAATTATGTAACTATTTCTTCAAAATTGCATAGCATATTTTATAAATTTATTTAGATCGTAATCAATTATTAGTATTAATCACAAATTATCAACAATATCATAATCTTCTACAAAATTTACTAAATATTGGTGTTGTTAAAGACATAGAATTTACTAGAAAAAGAGCTAATAGAATAAATCGAAACATTATATATTATCAACAACCACTAGATTTACTATCTCAAGCATAAAAATATAAATAAATAAATAAAATAATATATATAATAAAAATAAAAACAAAACAAATAAATATTTAAACTAAAATAAAAAATAATATAAAATTGTGAACCAAAAGACTTGTGTAAATAATAAAGTAATTTATGGACCGTATTGCAAAAGAAAAAAGAAAAAAGACAAAAGGATAGTACAATAAAGCTCCCTCTTGCACTGTAACAAAGAAGTTGGATCCATCAGAGGGTAACCAGTTACACAGGTAACTTATTTTAAATCATTAAAATATTAAAAGGTCAAGATGAATTTGTTTTGATCCAATAATTGCAAATGGTACGCAACCTTTAAGGGTTGCACACCCAAACATTACCTTATGTAATAATAGGTCATTTATTTTATTAGTTTTATTGCAGCCCAAAACTCCCCCATTATTTTTAGCTTAATAGATCATTATTTTTAAGTGGTTGATTTGTATAGGCTGATGTAGCCTATAAATAGACCCACTCACTATCAACCCACATCATTCACATCAATCATTTAATACTTGAGAGAGAGATTATAGGTTAGAGAATGGTATTCTTTTGGGTAAATTATATAAGAGGGCTGATTGAGGCCTCGAGGGATGAGGCGCGAAATTGCCTCGAATGGCATTTTTTTTTTTTTTTTTTCTTTTTTGATTTTTCTAGGCTAATACATTGCACAAAAAAAATAATAAAAATAATAATAATAATAACAAGCAAAGTATCAACCCAGCAAAAAAAAAAAAAAAAAAAAAAAAAAAAAAAAAAAAAAAATCAAATTCGAGCCAAATTTGAGCCAAAAAATTTGAGGCCTCAATCATTTTTGATTATATAAATAGTTGTTATAATTTATATGATATGTTAATTTAATTTTTATTATTTTAATTTGTTTGATTTTATCTTTTAATTTAACAGTTTGTGTTATAATAGTCTAATAAATAACGACCGTTAGGTTTAGTTGACGGAAAGTTATCACATCCTCAAACGACGTGTCAATTTGATTCTTGTAATTTAGATGTGTCAATTTAGTCCATGTTATTTTAATTTGCTTGATTTTGATAGGGACCAAATTGACACATTATTTAAACTATAAGAACCAAATGGATATATCGTTTAAGTTTCCGTCTACCAAACCTAACAGCTGTTTTTTATTAGACCAATATGATATAATCCGTTAAATTAAGAGGCAAAATTGAGTAAATTAAAACTATAGATACCAAATTGACATATCGTGTAAACTATAGGGACCATTTGCATAAGTTACCCTATTCTTTTGGTTTGAGTTCTTGCTATTTGATGTTTTTAAAGAAAACAAGATATCTAGAGTTATGTAAAATACTATTCAATCTATTAAAATCACACCGATCCATTCAAATTTGCACTGATCTATCTGCTAACTACAGACTAAACTTTGAAATTTATAATAAGCCTTCAAAACCACTCTGCGATAGTTAATATTTTTTTTAATATCCAATGAAATATTAAAATAAAAATGAGTGTGAGAGAAATTTAGGATGTGAAATTTGTTACAAATTAATAATTGTTTATATAAAAAATATTATATAAAACTAGTTTGTTTTATATATATGAAAAATATTATACAAATTAGTGCTATATGTTATTGTAGACACCCCATTTTTGACCGTCCTTATGACTTGGACGTCACCACTTGCACACTTAATGATGAATGTGTATATGCTTGTTAAGTGCTTGGAATCCTCAGCGGAATGCCACAACTTTGAGCCTTCAAACACTACACACCTATTGCTTTATTTGTTGGACCAAAACCAAAGTTTGTTCAAGCGTGCAACCTCTTGTAACCTGCCGACCCCTTCTATTGGCTACCGGCTACTAATGTAGCCTACTGGCCACAAGTGTGTTTTGCAGATATTTTTCTGCCATCTGTGCCAGCTGTTGGCATAGATGCATGCACTTTCTTACACGTGTATGTATTGATATTTCTGAGGGAGAGTGATGTTTTTCTATAAATAGAGGACCTCCCCTCTTGCTTTCAAGGTTAGAAAATTTTGGAGTAAAATATTTTCTCTCTCTCTCTCTCTCTCTCATGCAAATTTATTATACCTTTGCCTATACACCCTTAACCAAACCTCTCAATCTTTGAGCTGAGGTACCTTTGAGCCTATCTTAAGCTCTTGAGGGTGTGCAAGTGTGGTTTTGGTGTTTAAAAGTGATCTCCTCTTCAAGAGGTATACAGCTTTGCTCCTCTACTTGCTTTAATCACTCTTTTTCTTACTGTTTTCCCACTATTTTTGGGCTGTATAAACTATGTATTTTTGAGCTGAAACTTATGGTTTAAGGCCAATAAGGGTTGAGGGGTGATTCACCCTTCTTTACACCTTGCTTTCAAGTCCTTTACTCTTGTGTTTCCCACCTTTACACTATCTTTTTTTTGAACTTTTAAACACTGATTTTTAGAATTATTTCAGTGGCTAAAATATTGTTTTGAAGTTCAAAATTAGAGGCGTTAGCCACCCTTCCTTGTGTCTTGCTTACTAGCGTAGCATGTTCTATGTTTTAGCTTATTGTTCTAGCTATGTTTAGCTTAATTCCAGCATGTTTTAGGGCTTATTTAGCACTGTTTTAGAATTGTTTTTAACTGTTCATTGCATTTGAGCCTTGTATTGCATGCTTGTAGTGCAATTGTCCTCATAGGTTTGGTGGTTTAGGCCTTAGCCACCATCTTATTTGAGATGATAGCATTTATTTCATGCTTTCCTTACTTGTGATCACCTTTAATCACCTCTGTAACCTCCCTCATTTCTTAGCTTTTGCTTTACTTTGAGAGTTGTTTCAAACCTATTGTTCTTTTAAGCTTGAGATTGAGGTTGTCATGTTTAATGGTTTAATCCCTTTTAGGGTTCATTATTAACAGCATGACATCTCTTTCATGCCTTAAGCCAATTCTTGGTTTGACACTGCTCTTCTTTAGAGAACTTAAACTCACTTTTGGACTTAATTAATTAAAGAATTAAAAGGTAACTAAAATGGAGTAATAAAATTGGTGACTAAAAAAGGGCAAGATAATAATTTGGTTTGGGTTCAATCGGACGTTAATTGAACCCTTGAGTCTTGAGTTGTTTCATACTCATGAGTGATGCAAATGGCTTAAGATTTATTGTCAACTACTTCCCTTGGTCATTTATGATAGGGAGGTGGTTTTGAGAGTCTTGTTTTGTTGCATTCATTGAACTTGCATCCATTGATGGTTCATGAATCAAATTTTGTCACTCCTTTGAGCTACTGTTTGATGATAAGGAGGGGTGAGTTGTGCAAACAATCCTTGAGAATACCTTGCTCTTGCTCTGTTTGCTTTCTGTTGCAGCGGGAAGAACCAGGCAACAGTGGCCGGCAGGCCACCATTTGTGGATGGCAGGCCATCACTTCTAGCCTGCCGGCCACCTGTGCAAAATCCAGCAGTGTACTTTTGAAGCAGAATATAATTGGTCTTGAGGTGGAAAACAGTGTAAGTGTTCTACTGTGTAACAGAGGTATTTGGTAGCAGAACAGTGGCCTTCTTTGGGTAGAAGTGCATTCATGCATGAACCCTTCCTTGATCTTCGGGATCTGTGAAGTGATGTTAATAATAATGTTATGCTTGAAGTAGTGGCTTTGTAATAGCTAATTCGTTTCGTATTGTAATTAGTTAATTAGCTAGCGTAGTTAACTAATTATTTTATTCGGTTTATAATAATTAGTTAAGTAGTTTAGTTAAATTATTTATTTGAGTTTGTAATAGTTAATTAATTAGCTTAGTTTTAATTAGTTAGCTAGTTTATTTATCTTTTTTTGGCTTGGAGTATTAGGTGAGCTTTTAGTTGCTTTAGCATATTGCATGAATGTGGTTGTTACCATATCAAAGCATGTTCACCATGAGGCTAAGTGCTTAGATGATAAACTATTTGAATGCCTGTGGATGAAGGTTAGTTGCTTGAATTGGAATAATTTGAGTAATGTTTATATGCGATCACTTTTAAAGTGGTATATTTTCGAAACAATTTTAAAAAATAAACATGAACCAAATGTTCCAATTCTTGCAAATTAGTCTATACTTGTGTGTGCGCGCATCACATAGTAAGTTACCTAATAACTGGAACACGAGCATATAATGTAAATAAAATTCATATCCTGACAAGTAGAGGCCGATCTTTGATCGGGCGAGCGGAGGTGCTCAATTCATGACCTTCTTCTCTTGTACCTAACTTCCCGAGCCAAGACAATCTTAGTGATGATGGACATGTGGCCTTTGGCACGAGTTATGGGTTTCCTAAATTTTTCGAAATATTTAGGTGGCGACTCTATATCTGGCAAAGCAGTCCATTTTTGGCAATTTGATTCAAAATCGATTTCCCAAAAGATTTGCCAAATTTGGACTCTTTGGTGTTTTTCTATTTCACATTGCATTTGTGGGATCAGATTCAGAACCGCAAGAGTCCGATGTTGTAGGGCTTTTTCGTCTTCCAAAAGGGGGCATGAAAAGTCGAGCTACAATTATGCACATAGTTGATAATTGTTTTTTTTAAAAAAAAAAAAAAATCAATTAACTAACTAATTCAAACTTCCCCAAACTGTCCAAACTGCGGTTTGATTATTTGTTAATCCGACATTCATGATTTGGTTTATAATATTACTCTCAAACCGCCACTCAGTCTAATCTGGTTATATCTAATTCTTTTTGCTTTTTTTTAATAAGATATTATTTTTTTGGTATTTTACCAACAACGAGCAGTGGGGTTGGTCGAAAGTGGCTGCCGGAATTGGTAGTCATATTGTTGTCAGATAATAGAAGGTGGTCAGAGGTCACAGTAATGTCTGGTTGGCCGCAAAGTGTCATCGGAAGGTGGTTTATTTATTTATTTTATGGGAGTCACCAGAAGGTGGTTGGAAGTGATGTAGAGAAGAGGAGAGAGTGAAAACTTAATTTCAAAAAAAAAAATGAAAATACCCTTTTTTTTTTTTTTTTTGGTTTTCAAAAATTTTAAAAATTTTGGAATTAATTCTATTTTTTTGGAAATGAAAAAAATATATCACAAAATTTTTCATTTCTAATTTCCAAAAAAAAGAGATGAAAACAAAAATAGAAACAAAAGTGTTAATAAATTATCCTAAATTTTTTAGTCGTTAAATTTGTGCCATATATTTTTATAAAATTAATCCTTTTTTTTTTTCTTTTTGTTGTTGTTGTTGTTGCAGAGGAGGGGAGTGTTTGGCAAGTAAGCATTTACCATGTGGAACAGTGTAAATAAATACGGATTTTCATCTTGTCATGATCCAATGCTAATTTCCAATTCTTACAGGTGATCAGTTCTCACAATTTTTCTCCATTAGCTAATGCTTTTAGGCAATATAATTTTCAAGTCTTGTGGACTATGGAAGAAGAAATAGGACATTACAATGTAACTAAATACACACACGCCTAGCATAAAAACAAAAAGGTCCTCACAGTTTTGAGTGGCTAGAATAATAATCAAACAAAAACATCCTCTCACATCTCGAGAGGGGTAGGCTCAATAAAACCAAAACACCAATATGACCTACGAAGAAACTATCCCCATTTAGGCAATGCAATTGTCGTTTCACTAAAAAGACTAGGATCGAAGATTTTTCGGACCATGTGACTAGAGATGCTCATTGTTTGTTATGATGCTTTAGTCTTCAGTTTTTTGAAAGTGACTACAAAGAAGGTTGGAACAATATTGTCTACTCCACAAAAGAAATCAAGGGAAAAGCATCCTAATAGCAAGGGTAACATCTATGTTATTGATGCATGGTAGAATAATGAAATAAAAATATTAATCATGAATTTGATTAAGAGATACTCTCTCTTGAAAACATATTCAATGTGTTTGGTTTGAGTTTTTTTGAATTAAGTTTTTTGAAAATTGAGTTTTTTGTTTTTTGTTTTTCGTATTTTTTTGTTTTTAATGAATATTTTTACAATTTTAAGCATTTTTAGATGCATCTTACTTAGATGTGTTTAAAAAGTAAACCATTTGTAAAAAAAAATATTTTTAAAAATTAATAAATATACAAAAATACGAAAAATGTACTGAATTTTAGTATTTTTTTGTATTTTTGGTATTTAGTGGATTTTTTAAAGGTTTTTTTCACACAAATTATACTTTTTAAGTGTATTTATGTTAGGCGTGTCTAAAAATTTAAAAAAAAAATTGCTTAAAATTAAGTAAAAACAAAAAAATACAGAAAACAAGAAAATAGAATTTTCTGAAAGTGTTTTTAGAAAACTCAAACCAAACAAAGTGATTAATTCTCTCAAAACAAGTTGTGTAGCCCTAAGATTCACAACCATTATTTATAGAAGAACCAGTCCTAAATTACAATAGAAAATAAGTTATGAAAGATAATGCTCACTAATCAAGCCTAAATAAAAAACAATACAAAAATTACCAAATATGAAAAAATTTGAGTTAAGTTCAAATTTGGAAACTACAATAAAAATTACATATTTTGAAAAAAAAATCTAGCCTTAAACGAATTCTTCTTAGCCCAAGACTGAGCTACACCAGCTCTTATCTCGGCCCATTGTGCGGCCCAACTTCCAAAGAAGACTCTTCCTAGCTCAGCCAAATTTGTTCACAAATTACGCTCTCAATTGCCCCTTAATTCCATCTACGTAGCATAATTGGGATTGTTTTCCTCCGGCCGAGCTAAGAACGCCTAACTCTACTGAGCTAGTAAAGTTGTTTGGTCTCACAACTCGTTTGGCCTCAATAAGTCTTGTCAGTTGCTCAGCACGTCCTTCCACTAATCTGGCATGTCTAACATGACGTCATTCCTAGGATATGTTGCGTGTCCTCATTATCCTCGTCCTCTTGTTACAACAGTCAATTACCTCCAAAAATTTGAATAGCCCCACCTTTCTGCCTTTAACATTTATATCCTTCGAGTTCGCAATCGTACGAGAAGGCGTTCTTTCTGTGTAACCAGGCTATATGTCTCACCTTTTGTAATCATCTTCAATTAATGAAAAATTTCAATCTCTTTGCTTGGTTACTGTGTTTCTTTTTCAATATTTTGCATCATTTCGATTGCATGTCTAGCTTGGCCTTACTTGATCCTGCCAACCTTCTTTGGCCGAGATACTTATCTCGGCTGAAGAATCCATACTTATCTCGGCTGAAGAATCCAAAAAACTTGTTAGTTAAACCTATAAACCCTTTTTGGCCGAGATACTCATCTTGGTCAAAGAGTGCAAAAATTTTGTTGGTCAAACCTACCAATCTTCTTTAGCCTAGATCTTCATCTCGGCTAAATAGTGCAAAAAAGTTTTGTTGGTCAAACTTGCCAACTTCCTTTAGCCTAGATCCTCATCTCAGTCAAAGAGTACAAAAAATTTTGCTAGTCAAACCTACCAACCTTCTTTAGCCCAAATACTCATCTCGGCTAAAGAGTGCAAAAATAAATTTTGTTGGTTAAACCTGCCAATCTTTTTTAGCCTAGATTCTTATTTCTCAGCTAAAGAGTGTTTGTTGGTTAAACCTGCCAACCTCCTTTAGCCTAGATCTTTATCTCGGCTAAAGGGTGCAAAAATTTTGTTGGTCAAACCTGCCAACCACCTTTAGCCTAGATCCTCATCTCGGCTAATGGGTGCAAAAATTTTGTTGGTCAAACCTGCCAACCTTCTTTAGCCTAGATCCTCATCTCGGCTAAAGAATGCAAAAAAGTTTTTGTTAGTTAAACCTGCCAACCTCCTTTAGCCTAGATCCTCATCTCGGCTAAAGAGTGCAAAAATTTTGTTAGTCAAACCTGTCAACCTGCTTTGGCCGAGGTAACTGTCATCCCGGCCAAAGAATGCAAAAATTTGTTGGTTAAACCTGCCAACCTGCTTTGGCCGAACTAACTGTCACCCTGGCCAAAGAGTGCAAAAGTTTTGTTGGTCAAACTTGCCAACCTACTTTGGCCGAAGTAACTGTCATCCCGGCCAAAGAGTGTAAAAGTTTTGTTGGTCAAACTTGCCAACCTGCTTTGGTCGAGGTAACTGTCATCCCAACCAAAAAGTGCAAAAAATTTGATGGTCAAACCTGCCAACCTGCTTTGGCTGAGGTAACTGTCATCCTAGTCAAAGAGTGCAAAAATTTGTTAGAAAGAGTTAGTCAAACCTTCCAACCCCCTTTGCTCCTATTGGGCAAAGATTTGTTAGAAAGAGTTAGTTAAACTTGCCAACCCACTTTGCCCCCAGTCGGGCAAAGACTTTTACGCAGTCGGTCCTACTTGTCGACCGTGTTAACTCTTGCCAATGGCTTTTTGTCTGGCATCGTTGTTGTGCCAGACTTTGCCTTAGTGCGTGCCTTATCTTCCTCTACCCAGATGCGTTGGTGCACTCTCTCCATCAGGGCTTCCATAGTAAGGGGTGGCGTCATTGTCATTGAATCCCTCAACTTATGACCCACTGGCAAACCACGCTTGTACTGTACGATAACTAAGTTCGTGGGGCAATCTCCGATCTGATTAAAAGTCTCCCAATACCGGTTGTTGTAAGACTTTAGTGTTTCCTTCTCGCCCATGTCGATGGAAAGCAGTTGGTCTATCTCCACTAGTGTCTTGGTGTTCGTCTTAAACTTGGTAACAAATGCCTCCGTAAGTTGCATCCATGAAGCTATACTGCCTTCTGGCAACCTCTCAAACCATGTCAAGCCTAGATTGCCTAGGCTAGAGAGAAATAGGATACACATTAGAGTCTCGTTCTGTCGATACACGGCTATAACCTGGCTCAAGTGTCTCAAGGATATGTAGGGGTCTGACTTCCTCTCATAGATTGTGAACTTAGGCTGGTTAAAGCCCAAGAGCAGTGGTGCGTTCTCTATTGTCAAAACGAATGGCGAGCTTTGCAACCTTGCCAATGCCTTATCAGCTGGTTTATAGGCAATGTGCGGTATTGACATTCCAACCTCAACGCTTCCGTGTGTTCTAGGTGCTAGCCGTTGTAGAGACAAGATCCTCTGAAGGTCATGGGCTTGGGCGTCTTTCCTCATTCGCACCCTTTCTTCCAAAACAGTTCATAGATCCACTGATCTAAGTAGTTCAATGTGCCGAGAGGTGGTATGGTGTATATGTGAGGGTCGATGACTGCTTCCCTTCGTGTGAGACCTCTTAATCCTCATTCTCTCAAACTTTGAGCAACGAGTCCTGGAAGTTCTTGATCGAGTGTAACCTGTTCTAAGGCTTCTACTTTTGAATTACGATGGTGTGACTCACCTGTCGCGATATCTTGAGTAGCGAGAATGCGTTCTACCTTCGTAGATCTCTTCTCCTGCTACGTCTTTGCCTTTCATCTGACTCTTTATCGTCTCCATGTCAGCCGCCATTCTCATTATCAACTCGTCTTACTCCTTCACGCGATCCTCCAAAACCTGAGAATCCACCCTCCATCTTTGTCCATCTGGGCTGTAAGAGCGACGAGGACTTGAGCCCCACTTTTCCGTGGGTTCCATCGCTGGGGGTCTAAGTCTGCCATGGGCGGGACAAAAGGCAAATCCTTGCGCCTCCTGTCCCCTTCTGGAGTTTATCCATCAATAACAAACTGAGGGAAGTCTTCGTTGTGCACCAATGAAATCAACTGAAGGAAAACTTAATCAAAAGGTTTGTTTTCTGTGATTCTTTTCCACAGACGACGCTAATTGTACGAGCACGAAATAATCTTCTCGTATAACCCTATTGATCAAGTTTGCAATCCTCCAAACAACGTCGTCGTCTTACTACCTGAAAACACAAGCGTGAGCTAGTCGGCAGGTGTGCGCAGGAAACCTCTCCGATGCCTAAGTCAGCAAAATAGACAATAGACATAAAAGCTCTATGTATTTGAGAGCAAGAATTATGATACCTGTACATAGGTCCTGTCATGAGCTTTTATAGATTCCACCTGGCACAATCCTAGTAGGACTCCAACTCTCTTTATAAGAGTCCTTCTAGGAATCGCACTCCTAAGGATAATGCCTATCCTGATAACATCCTACTCACTACTAACCAAGTGAGATGGTTTGCACAATCATAGTAGGACTTTACTCTCCTTCGTAGAGTTCTCCTAGGAGTCTCATGCCGAAGGATAATCCTTATCCTTAAAGCATCCTCATCATTGCAAGCCAAGTGAGATGGCCATACCCTCATGCTCAAATATATATTCCTGACCGAGCTGCCTTATCTCGGTTCCCTATGATTCAGGCCGTGTGACCAGAAGCCGATCTACCGAATGGCACCCTGCCGAGCTATACATAGCTCGACCCTCTCTGTTGACAACATCTCGGTCTGACAAAGGACTACCTTCAGATAGCTAAGTCTAGGCCCTAGCAACCTATCTCTGACCGGCCTAGTGTCTTTTTAGCTCAAGACCGAGCTACACCAGCTCTTATCTCGACCCATTGCGCGTCTCAACTTCCAAAGAAAACTTTTCCTAGCTCGGCCCAATTTGTTCACAAATTACCCTCTCAACAAGTAAGTGATTTACCATGTGGAACAGTGTAAATAAATATGGATTTTCATCTTGTGATGATCCAATGCTAATTTACAATTCTTACAAGTGATCAGTTCTCATAATTTTTCTCCATTAACTAATGCATTTAGGCAATACAATTTTCAAGTCTTGTTGACTATGAAAGAAGAAATAGGAAATTAGAATGTAACTCAATACACACACGCCAAGTGTAACATGCCCGGGGAGTACCTGCGTGAGTTAAACAGTTTGGACTCCCGAGATCTGGTCTCACGAGTGCAATGTGAAACATAGATGAGAGTCTAGATTTGGGAACTTTATAGAAAATTCATTTTATTACAAAATTATTGCCACAAATGGACTACGTCATCAGATCTCAGAGTCGCCATCTAATATTTTGGGAAATTAGGAAACTGATGACTCGTGCCAAGGCCATTGTTTGTCATAACCAAAGTTGTCTCGGTTTGGAACCTTAGGTATGAGAGGAGAAGGTCATTAATTGAGCACCCCCACTCACCCGATCAAAAGATCAGCCTTTACTAACCATGATATGAATTTTATTTTCTTTATATGTTCATGTTCTGATTATTTAATAAATCCTAAAATTTACTATGTGAAGCATACAAGTATAGACTATGTTACCCACTCTGGAACAACTTGATTTTATGTAATTTTGAAAGAGTTTTGAAGATGTACAATCCAAATATATTGAGTTTACAAACATGAAAATCAACATCATTACAAATTAAGCGACACAACATTCATCCACTAGCTTCATACAATTATATCACATAGCCAAATAGCCACACGGTAAGATGCTAAACATAATAAAAAAATTATGTACAAGCGGGATGTTAAAGCATAACAACTTACATATTTACCGACGTCTCGCGAACAGCTACAAAACAAAGTTAGTAAAATATTCATGATTCTATATACAAAATCCTAATGCAATACATACACAAGAATGCTTCTAAAGATCCGGCTTCTAAAACATGACATGTTTGCAAAACATGTGATAGCGCACAAAATCATGTAATAATCAATTAAAGCACAAAGATGCAAATTCAGCTGGATCTAGGCATGAATCATGTATATAAAAGCATGGATGACATGTAACATATATACATATGCACAGTTATGAAAAGTGATTAAAGAATGAGATAGATAAAAAGAGGGGATGGGAAATTATTACAACACTTGAAATAATAATTACAAACCAAATTAGAGAGGGATGAGGAGAATATTACATCAAAATAAAACCTCGCAAAACACTCAAAATAAAAATAAATAAAATAAAAGCTTCATGTTCCGTGGAATCGTCGGCGGAAATTGGTCAACATTGGGAGATTACGCCATCTTTTGCGAAAAAAGCTAACCGACCGGCCAAATAGGCCGGCTGGCCAACTAGGCCTAGCAAAACCTATCTTATTGCGAAACCAAGAAAATGAACAAATAAGAAATATGTAGGTGGCTCAACTAACCACTACAGATTAGATTAAAAACAAGAAAAGAAATATAAAATAAAAACAAAAAAGGTGCAAACTTACAACAAAACTAACATGAACCTAAAACAAGAAAACAAATATAAGGTAGAACATGCAAGATTATAACAAAACTAATATGAGACTAATACAAAAAAAAGTATAAGCTAAGAAATGCAAGATTACAACAGAATTACTATGAAACTAAAACAAGAAAACAAATATAAGATAGAATATGCAAGATTACAATAAAATTAATATGAAATTAAAGCAAGCGAATAAAAATAAATAAATAATTATGAGCTAAACAAATTACTTGGATTACAACAACACACTATGAAATATAAAGTAAGAAAATAAATATGAGATAAACAAATCACTTGGATTATAACAAAATACTATGAAATAAGAAGCAAGAAAATACATATGAGATAGAAAATATAAAAAAAAATGAAAGACTAGAAATTCACCTTCCAAAGAAAAATTGAACTTTTTGATTTCCAAACTTCCTCTTGATCACCCTCAAGTTTAGGAAATGTGTTCTCAATCCTCAATTTGAAAGCTTGGAATCCTTGTTAAAGTGGGGAAAATTATTATCTCTCTTGTTTTTGCTCACTTTTACCAACATCCATTTTCCCTCTTGATCAAAGCTACTGAAATTCAAGTATTTCAGAATTTTTGGAGGAGTTTTAGGTGTAGAAAAGATGGAATTTCAGTTTGTATGAAAGGTATGGGGTGTATATGGAAGATAGGAGTATTTTTAGCTCAAAAACTTAATTTTTCTCTCTTTTTTCACTTTTTTCTCACTCTTTTCTCTTCAATTTCGTGGTCCTCTCTCTCTCTTACAATATGATCATTCCATATAGGCAATGAGGGAGAGTAAAGGTCAAAAAGAAGGTAGGAGATAAGGTGGGAGACAATAATGTGATAGGAGGGCAAATTTTCAAGGTGGTTGCATGGGATACTCCTTTATGGATGCAAACAAAATTTCTTTTTGACAACAGGAGGTGAGTGGAGATAATGGAGGATGAGTGGGTGCACTTGAATGGATAAGAAAATAGGTAAATGGGGTGACCGAACCAAACCAAAACCAAGAAAAACGGGGCTACTATTGTTTTGGACCAAGTTAACAAAATCTGCTATTAAGCCCAACTTCAAACGGGCATATCTCAATTATCCGGACTTGGTTTTAGGTGATTTTTGGGTCTAAATTGAAGTCCCAGAAGTCTACTTTCTAATGGTGGTGGCTTCACATTTAAATTCCAAGTGTACAATGAGATATGCCTAATTTAGTGAAGGCTGTTCATTTCTCTCGTGCCAGGTCAACAAAATCTGTTCTTAAGCCCAACTTCAATTAGGCATATCTCCCTTATCCGGACTTGGTTTTAGGTGGTTCTTGGGTCTAAATTAGGTGGTTCTCGGGTCTAAAGTGAATCCCCAGAAGTCTACTTTCCAATGGTGATGGCCTCATATCTAAATTCCAAGTATACAAATAGATATGTCTAATTTAGTGAAGGTTGTTCATTTTCCTTCGGCCAGGTCAACAAAATCCGCTCTTAATCTCAACTTCAAATGGGTATATCTCCCTTATCTGGACATAGTTTTAGGTTATTCTTGAGTCTAAATTGAAGCACCAGAAATCTCCTTTCCAATGGTGGTGGCCTCACATTTAAAATCCAAGTGTACAAAGATATATGCCTAATTTAGTGAAGGCTATTCATTTCCTTCTTAACAATTTGATGCTCATCCTTTCTCTAAACTAGTTTTCTTCCATCCCCACCTGTTTCCTTCAAATCCAAACCTATCCAAATCTATAAAGAAGATTTTTTTTTAAATATATTTTTTTAAAGAGTTCAGCTCCCTTTCATTTATTTATACTTTGTCCTTATTCGGTTTACTGAAAAGTGCAATATTTTAATTGAAATGGGAGCCTCGGAACATCGTAGAAACATTTGAAAAAATATTTTGAAAAGAGGTTTTTAAGGTCTAAAATAGTTTGGCCAAAAATGTGTGAAGGTTGGGATTAAAGCTCAAATTCCAATTTTCTTGTTGAGGGCTGCTGGAGAACACATTCTGATTGTCATCATTGGGTAATCAACAAAAAGCGCCTAAGTCTTAGGGCTGGTTAAAGTGGGGTGTCTACAGTTGCTCGTCTTTGACAGAGCTCGAAGTCATTTCATGATGTGAGTGAATGTCAAATCCTGAAGACGACTCTTTTGACAAGGCCGTAAGACTTGGGCAAACAAACAAGATGCAATGCAAGTGGTTGAACCAGAAGGTTGCCTACGTATCCCTTTGTAAAGAATCAAACCTGCGTAGTTCAGGGGCAGAATGCAAATGATATGCAATTGAAAGTTGAACTCTTTTTTTTTTTTTTTCTTTTTTGTTGTTGTTGTTGTCTTTTTTGAAAAAGTGCATGACTAATGCAATACAACAAGTAATATAAAGCATAACAAGGGATACAATCCGAATACATCCACGTAAGAGAACGAAATGTAATCGATGAATGGTCCCAAAATGAGGAAGGTATTAACCAAGGGATAGTCTTAACCAACAACCCCAGAAAATAGAGGTAATAACCAATAATGGTTTGGACTGCCAACCTGAGAAAGGGATAGTTTCGTCATCCCGAAAAAGCGCCAGTACAAACGAGTGATTTTTACAACCCAAAAAGTGGGAGCCAACATTAACTATGTCAAATGGTGATGTGAATAGATTGTAACCAAGTGATGCAACATGTAACTATGCAAATGATATGCTAACGCAAGTGAAAGTTGATTTTTTTCTTTTTCTTCTTTTATTTTGGAAATGCATGATGTGTACAATGCAAGATGTAATATGTAGTAAGGTAAGCCTCATGCAAATGATATGAAATAAAAAAGGGTGCATTGCATACAAATGTGCATACCACACAAATGAAAGAAAGGGGTGCATCGCATACAAATGTGCATACCGCACAAATGAAAGAGAAGGGTGCATCGCACACAAATGTGCATACCACACAAATGAAAAAAAGGGGGTGCATCGTATACAAATGTGCATACCACACAAATGAAAGAAGGGGGTGCATCACATACAAATGTGCATACTGCACAAATGAAAGAGGGGGGTGCATCGTATACGAATGTGCATACTGCACAAATGAAAGAAGGGAGTGCATCGCATACAAATGTGCATACCGCACAAATAAAAGAGGGGTGCATCATATACAAATGTACCACAACACAAATGATGAACTTGAAATCCAAACACGTCTCAAGCGAAAGGAGGAAAGATGTTGTGAACACCAGCACCTGATATTTTTAATCGAGTAAATCAACAACCTGACGCATCTCACACGAAATGAGGAAATATAGTGTGAACACCAGGCGCACCTGATGTTTTTAACCGAGTAAATCAACAACCTAACATGTCTTACGCGAAGAAGACAGGATGGTGTGAACATTAGGCGCACCTAATGTTTTTAACTGAGTAAATCAACAACCTAACGTGTCTTACACGAAAGGAGGAAAGATGGTGTGAACATCAGGCACACCTAATGTTTTTAACCGAGTAAATCAACAACCTAACGCGTCTCACGCGAAAGGAGAAAAGATGGTGTGAACACCAGGCGAACCTAATGTTTTTAACCAAGTAAATCAACAAGCTAACGCATCTCACGCAAAAGGAGGAAATGGTGAACAAATCCAAACACGTCTTACGCTAGAGGAGAAAGGTGAACTTGAGATCCAAACGCGTCTCACGCGAGAGGAAAAATGGTGAACAAATCCGAATGCGTCTCTAGAGGAGAAATAGTGAACAAATCCAAATGTGTCTCACGTGAGAGAAGAAATAGTGAACGAATCCAAACACGTCTCACGCGAAAGGAGAAAATGTGGTATAACCAACAGACGTAACTAACCGTATCTCATACAGAGAGGGTGGAGGTTTTAACCTAGTAAACATCAAATCCTAACACGTTTTTCGTGAAAGGAACAAAGGTGGTGTAACCAACAGGCGTACCTAACCGTATCTCATATGGAGATGGGAAGGTTTTAACCGAGAAAATATCGAATCCTAGCATGTTTCACGTGAAAGGAGCAAAGGTGGTGTAACCAACAAGCGCACCTAACCGTGTTTCATACGGAGAGGGGAAAGGTTTTAACCGAATAAACTTGAAATCCTAACACGTTTCATACGGAAAGAGAAAAGGTAAATTCAAAGTCCAAACGCATCTCACATGAGTGGAAGAAGGTACAGTAGAATGATTTTTCTTTTTGTGTATAAATACCAAATACCATATACATAATACAAATACGTATATAAGCATACACAGCCAAACTATATACATATACGGAGACACACACATATATATAGACAATATACACTTTCATGGAATATTCCATTACTATCGAGGATATTCCATTTTCTGACGTTAGTGGTGCGTCATGCTAGCATCACCACACAAAAATAAAACAAAAATACAACTCTGTTACTATGAGGGTGCGAACCCCTAACCTTGGGCTCATTCGACCCCTCACCACTGAGCCAAACCAATTCTATTGACAAAATATATATATAAATAATATATACACAAGATATATGCATACAGACACAGTACATATACATATCTATATCTTTCCCGCCTCTCTTGTTTTGTCTCACTTTCTCTTCCTTCATCTATACATATACGGAGACACACACATATATATAGACAATATACACTTTTATGGAATATTCCATTACTATCGAGGATATTCCATTTTCTGACGTTAGTGGTGCGTCACGCTAGCATCACCACACAAAAATAAAACAAAAATACAACTCTACTACTATGAGGGTGCGAACCCCTAACCTTGGGCTCATTCGACCAATCCCTCACCACTGAGCCAAACCAATTCTATTGACAAAATATATATATAAATCATATATACACAAGATATATGCATACAGACACAGTACATATACATATCTATATCTTTCCCGCCTCTCTTGTTTTTGTCTCACTTTCTCTTCCTTCATCTTCTTCAAGCGTCGTGTCTGGCGTGCGATTTCAACAATCGAAGCATCGTGTCCGGCGTGCGATTTCAACAATCGCTGTGCCTGACCGACATGCTGCCCTAATTCTTCAGCGCCTTATCCCAATGTTTCTCCTCTTTGTCTTCTTCTTCTTCTTCTTCGCTCTATTCTTAAGTTGAGGCCTACGAGAGAGGGGCAGAGCAAAAGCCTATAAAACTTTCTCTGCCACCACTCTGCAACCTTGTTCTTTTGCATTACTCTCCTCTGCCATGGCCTCTTTACGCAGTTCTCTCACTCTTTTTCCAGACCTGAACGAGTCCACGATTGTCACGCCCCAAAATTTAGACAATTAAATATTAAATTAGGACTAAACCCAATCAATATTCTATAATCCAAATCCTAGGGGTGAAACAAAAAAAAAAAAAAAAAAAAAAAAAAAAAAAAAAAAAAAACCTGAACTCCAACCAAACCATCCACCATAATTTCATAACTAATCAATACCTCAACATTAAGGTAGTAACAACTAGTCAAAACAACATAAATAATGTACGGTTACAAACCATGCCAAATTATTCCAATACAAAAGTCATAAAAAAAAATTAATAATAATAAATACATAAACTAATATCAACCCTAAACTCAAGAAAACAAAAGAAGTCTAAAAGACAAGTCTGTAGACGTCCCCGAATGCCCCGGGAGGTATGAGTCCCCCGTTCCGTTCGTCTTGGGCTCACTACAGTTTAGGACTCAAATGTCACGGTTCTTAATCTGAACCAAAGAGTCCAAATCCGGCAAATCGTTTTGAGAAAACAGATTTTTGAAAGAAGTGCCAAACATGGACTGCTTTGCCAGATACAGAGTCGCCACCTAAATATTTTATTTTTGAGAAATTTAGGAAACCCTGACTCATTGCCTAAGGCCACGTGTCCGTCATCACCAAAGTTGCCTCGGCTCGGGAACTTGGGTACGATTGGGGAAGGTCACTTCGTGAGCACCCCCGCTCGCCCGATCAAAGATCGGCCTCTACTAACCATGATATCAAGTTTTGAAAACATTATGTGTTCTTATTCCGGTTATTAGCCTAGATTTACTATGTGATGCGCACAGCATACAAGTATAGACTGAGTCGCCTGAATTGGAACAAGACATTTCATGTTTGTTTTTGAAAGCGGTTTGCTACTCGCAAGTAGGCTTAAAATGCAGATTTTGCCACTCTCGGGTGGGCTTAGAAAATATGGTTTTGCCACTATCTAGTGGGCTTAAGACTCACAGTCAATGATTTGTTCCAATCCAAATAACCCAACATTCACCCACAGGCATTCAGGCAGTTATATCACATAAGCACATAGCCTCATGGTAAGCATGCTATCATGGTAGTCACTCACACACATGCAAGGATGCTAAAGCATAAAACTTACCGAGTACTCCAAGCCAAAACAGAAGCTAATTAGAAATCCATGCATGATCCTAACTATACAGAAATGCCTAATGCAACACATGCAATAATGCAACTATAGCAGGCTCGGCTATTCTAAACATGGCATATGGAATGCTACAGCTATCAAGTATTCAAGTTGGAATTGAAATACAGATGCAGTTAGTATGATACGCCGAGCCCGATGCATGCAAAACAGATGAATGAATGCAAACATGCTATCATACTGTATACTAATTGAAACATGCCCTAATCTAACCATCATAAGCTGGTAAATAAAAGGGAGAAAGACGTGGGGTTGGAAGACATACATCACACTCACGCACACTTATTACAACATTGCCCTCACTCGGAGGGTCCGAATAAATAATATACAGTCCCAAATAATTACAGTCCGAATAAATACAAAATCCTAATTAATTAACAAATTAAACTAGGAAAGCTGTAAACTAGCATGCAAGCTAGGGACTGCCTCGACTCTATTCCGGATGATAGATGATGCATGTTTGAGCTGCTTTGCGCGGCAATCCACTGCGATGCCCCAATTAGCCTCTGTTTGCAATTGATGCCGGAATGTTGTGCAAGGCTTTTGAAAGTTGCTGGTTTCTGATTTGCTGCAACAGAGAGCAAGAAAGGGGCATGGCAATGTATTTTCACAAATGTATGCATGCCTCGATCCTCGTGCCACCAATCACGCATCTCAATGCATGATGGCCGAGGAGTCGAATTGCACGACTCACTATGAAATGAATGCACATGAAAACACAACAAAACCTAAACTCCATCATGGGTAATCCGGAGTGTCGGCGACTGGGGAATTGAGACACGTTCCGTCACTCGGAGTACGAAACGTACCTCGTTTCCCGTGCTCGGGCTAACTCATATCCCAAACACAATGCAATATGCATGACATGCATGAATACAACTAAGATACAACCTAACATGCACAATGCTATGAAATGGTATACACGATGCACGAGGTAACATGGCATACACAATGCGCTAACATACAACCTAGCATATACAATGCTATGAAATGAAATGGCATACACAATGAATAATGGACTTACACCAACACAAGTGGACCTCAGCCACACTCACATAGGAGGCCATTAGGTGAAAATGAGACACTCGAAATGCGTGCACGTATGCACGCAAACCGAGGACCGAACCTAAGGCACGAATGCCACTCTACCAAAGCATGGCAAGGCATGGAATATGGCATACAAACATGCAAATTTCAGTGCTAAAATATGATGCTAAACAGCCCCGAAACATGGCAATATGGCACCCGATGCGTGAGATGAAACCCGAAACTCAAAACTAGGCACATGGAATGACTTATAGCTATACAAAGCATGCATTATTTGAACATGAAGTGTGAAGACAGAGTCAAGGCAGTCCCAAAACATGAACTTTTCTAGTTCAAAGTGTGGCCAAAAGGTGTTAGCAAGATGGCTTAAAATAGTATGCAAATTTGACCAACAAACATGGTTTACATGGCAAGTATAAGATGCACATGGAATCTGACCAAACTATCAAAAATCAGTGAATAAATCATATGAAAATAGGCCCAAATAACCACTGATATGCAACCATGGCATGCCAAAATGATGAGTCGCTTTAGAGGGCCATACAAGGGATTCTTAGGCACATATAAGGTAGACATGAAGCATGATCAAAACAACTATGAAAATCAAATATGCTAGTCCCAAAACTCGCCAAATTGACCCTAGAAAGTGACTAAGAAGCATGCAAGATGGGGTCACTTTGGAAAGCCACAATGGCCACCAAACAAGTCAAGGTGAGAGGGGGTCACCCCCCTCTAATTCGGAGGCTCAAAACAGCATCAAAGCCACTAGAAATCCACTGGATTCCAGTGGCTAGAGGGCCAAACAAGGCATGCAACAATAGCTTAGGTGTAAGGCTCAAAATAGGAGGCAAGCAAGCATACAAGAGACCATACGACCTCAAACAAGAAGATGCCCTTTATCAAACATGTAGAGGGCCTCAAAAAAAAACTTTTTCCAGTTTATAACAAATCTCAAAAACAAACCCAAGTGGGGCTAATCTATCATGCAAAAATGACCCTAAAAGAGAGAATAGAGGTAAGGGACAGCAGCTGGCCCTAAATGGAAAAGAGCCCTTCAACAAAGTTTAAGAGGGGCTCAAAACATGGCACTTCACAGTTTATATCAAGCCACGAAAGTGAACACAAGTGAGGCTAAACTATTATGCAAGAAAAAGGCCAAAAGAGGGACAAAGAAGCAAGTGATAGTAGCTGTCCTCAAACAGAGGAGAGCCCTTCAACAAAGTTGAAGAAGGGCTCAAAACAATCCACTTTACAGTTTATAACCAAGTCTAAAACAGCTCACAAATAAGCCTAAAATACTATGCAAAAATAGGCCTAAAAGAGGGTTTAAACACAAGAGGCAAGAAGGAAAGCTCAAACAGGGAAAGGCCCTTAATCAAACATGAAAAAGAGCTCAAAATAGGACTATTTCCAGTTAGGGTCGGAGCCCAAAAATGCTTGCAAGAAAGGCTTAGATATAGAGCAAGATAGGAACAAAAAAGAGGAAAAGAAGCTTACCCTTGAAGACCAATGGACCAGCAGCTCTTGGCCTGAGAAATGGTGCTCCTAAGCTCTGAAAGACAACCCCAAGTTGTTGGAATGGATGGTGGTGGTGTGGTGCTATGAGGTGGTGTAGAAATGGTCCAAGAACAAAGGTATTTTTAGGCTTGGATGAGAGGGAGAGGGAGGGATGTGTATACAAAGCTCAAAGCAATTTTTCTAACCCTTAAAACTGAAGGGGAGGGGCTGGTTATATAGGCCAAGGAGTGGAGAAAAAGGGGGGGAAATATGAATTTCAAATTTCCCCCCCAAAAGTTTCCCCCATCGGATACAGAATCTGGGGGGGAAAGGAGGGCATAGCTGGAAGGAACAGGGCATGGGGAGCATGGCCGGCCATGTATTGAGACTCCAGGTGGCCGGCCGGCCACCTCCCCTGGCCGGCCGGCTAGGGTCAAAAGGTTCAATGAAAAAAAGCTGGCCGGCCACCCATATTGGTGGCCTCCCATGTGTGCACAACACAACCATGTGGTTGAAACCCTGAAAAAGTGAACCAGGAGAGAGAAGACCCAACTTTTCAGAGGGGTTCAAAAGGGTCAAGATGGATTGATGGCCGGCCATGACATATTGGTGGCCTCCCAGGTGTGTACAACACAAATATGGGGTTGAGGGTCAAAGAAAGTGGCCCGGGAGTGGTCAGCACTAGCTTTCTAGCGAGGAAAACGAGCGATGGAGGGCGATGAAGGAATAAAACTGGTCCTTAGAACAATTGCTGGCCTCCCACCCTTCTACGACCTTCCTAACAATGAAACAGAGGTCCCTGCCAAAAATGAGCTCAAACCGATGCAAAACGAAGGTTCGAGGGCCAAAACGCACAGCCCGGGGTCCCGAAAACTGACTGTTAAGCACCGGAGGTGGCGTTCGACCACGAAGTTGGTCTCTCGAGCCATAGTGTCCCTCAAAAGGGAGGAAATAAGATATATGCCAAAAACCGGAGCAAACGGAGGTGGTTAAGTGGTCCCGAACCGAGGCACACGGCCGACGGCTCTGAAAACCAGAAACTAAGCTCCAGACGGGAAAAATGGCCTACGACCACGAAGCGTAGCCTACGGCCACTAAGAGATGATCTACGAGACCTCTCCCTCCCTTTGGAAAGGGAAAACGGAGAAAAACGGAGCCTGGTTCGCAAACCGAGGCAAGGCACAGAAAAGCCCGGAAGTTCGGAGGCAAGGCTCGTAGCCGAGACTCTGAAACCTCTGAACAAGCACGACATGTAACATCACCGAGCGCTCAGTTGGTGACGTTTGAGTCTTAAGGTCGGTCAAAAATGGGGTGTCTACAAAGTCCAACACTATAGTAATTCCACATCACCATTGTATCTCTAACTAATCCTGCAAAGGAAGCTTGGCTGCTCTCATACAGAACGCACTCGTGTTGCCAAGAAAAAAAACGGGTCAGTATACAGGTATACTGGTATAAGTACAAGATTTAACACCCACGTGTCTACTAGACACAAACAAAAATACATTTAATTCTTGTTACGGGACAAGACAAGTAGCTCCAACCGCGCCGAGACAAATGGGTAGTTTCCCGAGATACGGTGGCATTTAGTTTCTTGCCCGTAGATAACGAAATATAAATTGATTATAAAATAAACAAAATAGAAATAAAAATATAGTGGGTCAGCCTTGCATAAAAAAATTAGTAAGGCCCACCATCTTGCAAAAAAATAAAGTTAGTATAATTTAATCACAAATAACTTGCTGAAGAAGTATAAAAATGCATTATTTCATACTTATATAATTCGAATTGCAAAACTCAGAGAACAAAATTTGTACAGAATCAAATTTCCTAAAGGGCAACGTGAACGAATTTAACAAAAACTGAACAGGTTGAGAGAAAAACGTGATAGAAGAACCTAGACGAAATTCAATCGAAAAATCTAAAACTGAAAACGAACAAAAACTGCCCTAAGATGATTTTTTTCAAAAAAGTTCAAAACACGAAAAGTGTGCAGAATAATGTTTTACTGCAACTAGTGAGAAATCAATAAAAATGAGCTCGTTTCGTGGGTTAAAACATCCTTTAAAATCTGCATTGCTAAAATGAATCAAAACTATAATATCTAAGATTATCCGATTATAAGTTCTAATCGATCTTTTTAATAAAAAGTTAAAACAAAAAAGTTGTCTAGAATCACGTATACATGCCTCTTCTCAAATTTCATAATTTATTAAGGTTGTTTACTATTTTTCAAGATGTATAAATCAATACAATTCACACAATACTAATTAACTCATGATTAAAATCTTTGTACCTTAACTCCACCACTTTGGCCTTGCACTTCCGGCCTACACATATATCCTATGTGCCTCCCGTATACCTAACACCACTCCGAAGCCAAACTTGCACGGGGATGTCGTCCCGAGTTTGACCCACACTCCCTAGATGGTTAACATATACGTACGCGCATAAATCAAAGCACTCGTCTACTCATGAGAACAAGGCAACAATATACACATACAAAACATCTCATTCATGAGAACAAACATAACAATGCCAAGCCTAAGGCATTCAAATAAATCTCATAATCCTCACTTTTTTTTTTTATACACTCTTTCTCACAAACACTCAAATAAAACAACAATCCATGGAGTCATGGTGGAGTATAATGAATTTATCTATGGGTTCCTAATTAATTTTAATTTCATAGAACCATGAGTGTGATTACAACCATAAAATAAATCCATATAAAAACCCTAAGCCTTACATACACAACTAATCAAAATAATTAAAATCAATCAATCAACTAAAAACCATAAACCTTACATACACAACTAAACAAAATAACTAAAATCAATCAATCATCTAAAAACCCTAAATCTTACATACACAACTAATCAAAATAATTAAAATCGATCAATCATCTACATGCAAATATGAAATCAATTCAACATCAAATAAATAAAAACAACGAATTAGATATAAATCAAGAAAAGTGGGTTTTGTACTTACAATATTTTTTTGAAGATCAAAGAATTATTTGAAGAACTAATAGAGTCACCAAAACAAAACCCTAATCTTTTTTTTTTCTTCTTTTCTCTCCTCTGTTTTTCCTTTCTTTCGCCGTCCCTCTTCCTCACCTCTCTTTCGGCTGCTGTGCTGCTTCTCACTCTCTCTCTCTCTTCTGTTTTGGTTTTAGTAAGCCTCCAAGGCTTATAACCTAATTGAGCCTCATATATAACACACTTTTGTTTATTTTTTTTAATATATTATATTATATTATACAAATACAATATAAATACAATATATATAAATATATTATATATGATCAATACATATATAGATATAACACCTTTTATATACATATATAAAATATATGTAAATATTCAAATTAATTATATATAATTAAATAACACATTAAATTAATTAAATAATAGATTAAATTAATTAAATACCACATTAAATTCTCATGTACCCACGTAATTAATAAAGATAAAAATAAAATAAAGTAATAATACTAAATAATGATTTACGAAAAATCAGGGTCGCTACAATATAAACACCTCAAAAGAATCTCGTCCCGAGATTCAATAGGAGAGAGTACTAAGCAAAAAGTTCTAGGTGCATATGCCGAATTTTCTCTCCTAATTCCCAAGTGATATCATTTTCATCCTCGCTCCATTGCACTTTAACCAAGTTCACTTTCTTGCGTCGCAACTGCTTTACATCCCGATCTAGAATAGTAACCGGTTGCACCACATACGTTTGATCGTCACTAATCTCCAACACTTCTGGTGATGCTACTTGGAAGGGTCTTGCACACACTTCCGCAATAAAGATACATGGAACACATTGTGAATCATAGCTAAAGCAGGTGGTAGAGCTAATTTGTAAGCTAAATTACCAATCGTCTCAGTGATCTCACATGGTCCCACAAATCTAGGTGCCAACTTTCCCTTTTTTCCTAACTGCATGATACCATTCATCGGCGAGATCTTCAAAAACACAAAATCTCCAACATTTAACTCAACCCCCTTACGTTTTCTATCAGCATAACTCTTTTGACGACTCTGTGCAGTCTTAATACGTTCTCGAATAATATTCACCTTCTTTGTGGTCTCTCTCACCAACTTTGGCCCTAACAATGGCGCATCTCCTACCTCCATCCAACAAGCAGGTGATCGATATGGCCTCCCATACAAAGCCTCAAAATGTGCCATCCCGATACTGGAGTGATAGCTATTATTATAAGCAAACTCCACCAATGGAAAATGTTCTTCCCAACTACCACCAAGATCGAGGACACAAGTTTTCAACATATCCTCCAAGATCTGATTTACCCGCTCAGTTTGCCCACCTATCTAAGGATGATAAGCTGTGCTCAGGTGTAACCTAACACCCAAAGCATGCTGAAAACTCTCCCAAAACTTTGCCACAAATAACGGATCATGATCCGAAACTATAGTAACTAGTGCGCCATGAAGTTGCACCACCTCCTGAATATATAGCCTAGCCAGTTTATCCGTAGTTCGGTGAACACTGATAAGAATAAAATAAGCAGACTTGGTGAGTCGATCCACTATCACCCAAATAGATTCATTGCCTCGTTTAGACTGCGACAATCCATCCACGAAGTCCATAGAGATATACTCCCATTTCCAAGTAGGAATCTCAAGAGGTTGCAAAAGTCCAAACGGTCATTGGTGTTTTGCCTTAACCTGTTGGCATACATAACATCGAGAAACATACTCTCCTACGTCTTTCTTCATACCTCCCCACCAAAACGTACTCTTCAGGTCATGATACATCTTAGTCCCACTAGGGTGAATGGTATATCAGGACCTATGGGCATCATCCATAATCTCTTTTCTCAATTCAACAATGTTAGGCACACACACAACCTGCCCTTGAATCGCAATCCCCCATCTAAGTCCACAGACCAATCAGTAGGACAATCATCGATAAAATCCACTACAAGATCATCGAGTTTGCTGACGAGAAACCCATCTAAATTCTGCATCAGACGAACTTTACCCAGTAATGTCGGCTGCACGGTCAAACTACCAATGTATGCCCTCTCAGCACTCTCTATTGGTTGAACATTATGCATCGAAATTAACTCCAAGGACTTCCATTCCTGAATCATCAAAGAAGCTATAATCCTATGTTGTCGACTAAGTGCATCTGCGACCACATTTCCTTTTCTCGGGTGGTAAAGGATCTCGAAACCATAACTACTGATGAATTCAACCCACCTTTGTTGCCTCATGTTCAATTCTTTTTGAGAAAAAATATATTTGAGGCTCTTGTGATCTGTGTACAACTCAAAGCACTCCCCAAACAAGTAGTGTCACCATACTTTCAACGCAAAAACAACTGCTGCCAACTCTAAATCATGAGTAGGGTATCGTCTCTCATGAGGTTTTAATTGTCGAGAAGCATAAGATACAACCTTTTGATGCTGCATCAACACACATCCCAACCCAGTTCCACTCACATCAGTAAACACTACTAACTTTTCCTCTTGTACCGGTATAGTTAATATTGGTGCTGTAGTCAACCGCTGCTTTAACTCCCGGAAAGCTTTCTCACAATCATCTGTCCATAAGAACTTCACATTCTTTGCGGGTCAACTTGGTCATGGGTACTACAATAGTGGAAAACTTCTCTATAAATCTCCTGTAATAACCGGTTAGTCCTAAAAAACTTCTCACATCTGTAGGGTTCATGGGCTACTTCCATTCCTTGACCGTAACAACTTTCTCAGGTTCTACCGCTATCCCTTGATTGGATACGACATGTCCCAAAAATCGAACTTCTTTCTCCCAAAAGTGACACTTACTGAACTTAGCACATAAATGTTGCTCCCTCAAAGTCTGCAGTACAACTTTCAAGTGTTCTCTGTGTTCTTTCTCATTCTTAGAATACACCAGGATATCATCTATGAAGATAATCACAAACTTATCTAGATACGGTTGAAAAATTCTGTTGAAAATTCTATTCATCAAGTCCATGAAATAGGCAAAAGCATTGGTCAGACCAAAAGGCATTACAGGAAATTCATACAACCCATATTGGGTCCGAAAAGCATTAAGCGGTATACTTTCCTCTGATACACCCATCTGATGGTAACCCGTTTTGAGATCAAACTGAGAGAACATGGCTGCTCCCTTCAACTGATCAAACAAGTCATCAATTCTAGGTAGCGGATACTTGTTCTTGATAGTCACCTTGTTCAGCTCTCTGTAATCTATGCACATACGGAGAGTGCCATCTTTCTTGGAGACAAAGATCGCAGGTGCTCCCCATGGGGAGTTACTTGAACATATGAAACCTTTCTGAAGCATCTCTTCCAACTACTTCTTCATCTCCACAAGCTCTTTAGGCGCCATTCTGTATGCCGCCTTAGAAATTGGTGCAGTTCCTGGCACCAGGTCAATGCAAAATTCTACTACCCATCGAGGTGAAGGTCTAGGTATCTCCTGAAATACATCCCTAAACTCACGCACCACATCTACCTCACTAATATCCTGCTTAGGGATTTTTACCGAGCACAGAAAACTCGTCATCATCGACTCTTCTCCATCGCTAGAAGTGTGAGTAAGCCGTGGCATACCGGGAATATCTATATTTACAGTCCTTCCAGCACAATCTAGAGTCACAAAGTGTTTTTGCAGCCAATCCATACCCAAAATAATTACAAACCCCTCAAACCCTAACACAATTACATCTGCATACAAGACTCTACCCGCAAAATCAATCTCAAAATCTTTACGCATCTCATAAAGAGTAACTGTCTCTCCTAAAAGGGTTTCAACACGAATAGGTCTAGACAAGAAGGTAGTTACAATATGTTCTCTTTTTACAAACTGTCTAGATATAAAAGAATGAGAGGCACCAGTATCAAAAAGTACTCTAATAGGTTCTTGAAAGAGATTAAAAGTACCTTGCACTTTGTCAGTTCTTGGCATCACTGCAAATGTCCTAGTTCGAGCTGCCTGACCCTGTCGCGCTTGCTGTCTCTTAGGGTAATCCTTGATTACATGCCCCAACTGCTGACACCCAAAACACTTCCTATTAATTAATTGAGGTGCTACTGGTCTGATAGGTGGGGGCCCTTCTAACTGAGGTACGGGAGGACGATAACCCAACTGTGGCACTTGCTGCCACTGTCCTTGATAACCTTGTGGGCGCGTACCACGCTGTCTCTGATAATAGTGCCCCTGGGGCTGGAAATTGCCCTGAGGTCGGAAATTATCCTGAGGTCTGAAATTTCCCTGACTACCCTGTTGCTGTGGCCTTTGAAACTGTTTACCCTTATGCCTTTGATCATAGGGTCGGTATCTGTTCCCATCTTGCTGCTGGAAGTGACTCTCTCTAGAAGTCTCTCCGACCTTGGCCTTCCCTTCTTTAAACTGCTTCTCCTTTTTCTCATACTTCAGTGCCAAGTCAAGAACTCTGTCAAACAGTTCAACATCAAAGGGAATAAGAGACTTAGATAGGTAATGATTCAATCCCTTAATAAACTTCTCATTCTTCTTTTCCTGCATGTCGACCAAGTAAGGGGCATAACAAGACAACTCATTAAACTTGGTGACATACTCGATCACTATTCTACCCTCTTGAGTCAACTTTGAAAATTCATCCCTTAGTTGAGACTGAATAGTAGTAGGAACAAACTTCCGGTCAAAACGAGTCTTAAAATTTGCCCAAGTCAAAGTTGTCAAATCTAGACCCTCCTTCCATGAGTTCCACCAAAATAGGGCTGCTCCCTTAAGCTGATGTGTCGCCAACTCCTGTTCTTGGACCTTGGTGAGCTGCATACGACCAAATACCAAGCGTCAACTGCAATGGGTCCTCTATCTCTAGAGAATTTTTAACCTCCCAAAGAACCAAAGTCTTTGTTTCTCTTCGCAAAGGGATCTCCCTGCTGGCCTTGATTATTGTTTTGAACAACCTAAAGTAACTGAGCCATCATCTCCCCCACATTAACCTGTACCGTATTGGTTGCCTCGAAAGCAGTCGCCGCTGCCGCCCTATTAGCAGTTGTTTCTTCTCCTGTGTCATTGGGCTCAACGCTTCTCAAATTATACCTTCCAACCATCACCTTCAAGTTAAACACACAAGAAGAATTCGTTCATGAATACTTAGAATAAATTCAACCACCAACCTAAACTAGCTAACCCATGTTTCCACAATCCGAGGATCACCTAAGCTCTCACAAGTCTAGGGTAACCTAGAGCTCTGATACCAAATTGTCACACCCCAAAATTTAGACAATTAAATATTAAATTAGGACTAAACCCCAATCAATATTCCATCATCCAAATCCTAGGGGTGAAACAAAAAAAAAACTAAAGACCAACCAAACCATCCACCATAATTTCATAACTAACCAATACCTCAACATTAAGGTAGCAACAGCTAGTCAAAACAACTTAAATAATGTACGGTTACAAACCATGCCAAATTATCCCAATACTAAAGTCATAAAAATAAAATAAAAAAAATACATAAACTAATATCAACCCTAAGCTCAAGAAAACAAAAGAAGTCCAAAAGACAAGTCCAACACTATAGTAATTCCACGTCACCATCATAGCCCCAACTAATCCTGTAAAGAAAGCTCGGCTGCGCTTAAAGAAAATGCACTCGAGTTGCTAAGAGACAAAACGGGTCAGTATACAGGTATACTGGTATGAGTACAAGATTTAACACCCACGTGTCCACCAGACACAAACAAAAATACATTTAATTCTTGTTACGGGACAAGACAAGTAGCTCCAACTGCACCGAGACAAATGTGTAGTTTCCCGAGATACGGTGGCATTTAGTTTCTTGTCTGTATACAACGAAATATAAATTGATTATAAAATAAACAAAATAGAAATAAAAATATGGTGGGTCAGCCTTGCATAAAAAAATAGTAAGGCCCACCATCTTGCAAAAAAATAAAGTTAGTATAATTTAATCACAAATAGCTTGCTGAAGAAGTATAAAAATTCACTGTTTCATGCTTAAATAATTCGAATTGACCAAAACTCAAAAAACAAAATTTGTACAGAATAAAATTTCCTAAAAGGCAGCTTAAACGAATTTAACAGAAACTGAACAGGTTGAGAGCAAAACGTGATAGAAGAACCTAGACGGAATTCAATCGAAAAATCTGAAGCTGAAAATGAACAAAAACTGCCCTAAGATGATTTTTTTGGGAAAAGTTCAAAACACAAAAGTGTGCAGAATAATGTTTTACTTCAGTTTTTGAGAAATCAATAAAAATGAGCTCGTTTCATGGGTTAAAACAGCCTCTAAAATCTACATTGTAAAATGAATCAAAACTATAATATCTAAGATCATCCGATTATAAGTTCTAATCGATCTTTTTTAATAAAAAGTTAAAACACAAAAGTTGTTTAGAATCACGTATACATGCCTCTTCTCAAATTTCATAATTTATCAAGGTCGTTTACTATTTTTCAAAATGTATAAATCAATACAATTCACACTACACTAATTAACTCATGATTAAAATCTTTGTACCTTAACTCCACCACTTCGGCCCTTCACTTCCGGCCTACACATATATCCCATGTGCCTCCCATATACCTAACACCACTCCGAAGCCAAACTTGCACGGGGATATCGTCTTGAGTTTGACCCACACTCCTCGGATGGTTAGTATATACGTACGCGCGTAAATCAAAGCACTTATCTACTCATGAGAACGAGGCAACAATATACATATACAAAACATCTCACTCATGAGAACAAACATAACAATGCCAAGCCTAAGGCATTCAAATAAATCTCATAATCCTCATTTTTTTTTATACACTCTTTCTCACCAACACTCAAATAAAACAACAATCCATGGAGTCATGATGGAGTATAATGAATTTATCTATGGGTTCCTAATTAATTTTAATTTCATATAACCATGAGTGTGATTACAACCATAAAATAAATCCATATAAAAACCCTAAGCCTTGCATACACAACTAATCAAAATAATTAAAATCAATCAATCAACTAAAAACCCTAAACCTTACATGCATAACTAAACAAAATAACTAAAATCAATCAATCATCTAAAAAACTTAAACCTTACATACACAACTAATCAAAATAATTAAAATCGATCAATCATCTACATGCAAATATGAAATCAATTCAATATCAAATAAATAAAATCAACGAATTAGATATAAATCAAGAAAAGTGGGTTTTGTACTCACAATATTTTTTTGAAGATCAAAGAATTATTAGAAGAACTAATGGAGTCACCAAAACAAAACCCTAATCTTTTTTCTTTTCTTCTCTCCTCTATTTTTCCTTTCTTCCACCGTCCATCTTCCCCACCTCTCTTTCGATTGCTGTGCTGCTCCTCACTCTCCCTCTCTTTGTTTTGGTTTTAGTAAGCCTCCAAGGCTTATAACCTAATTGAGCCTCATATATAACACGCTTTTGTTTATTTTTTTTTTATATATTATATTATAAAAATACAATATAAATACAATATATATAAATTTATTGTATATGATCAATACATATATAGATATAGCACCTTTTATATACATATATAAAAATATATAAATATTCAAATTAATTATATACAATTAAATAACACATTAAATTAATTAAATACCACATTAAATTCTCATGTAACCACGTAATTAATAAAGACAAAAATAAAATAAAGTAATAATACTAACTAATGACTTACGAAAAATCAGGGTCGTTACAATGATAGAGATGACTGATTCTGACTCCCTTGAACCTTAACCGCGGGCTCCTCCTCCTTCCCTTGTTGTCAGCTTTCCAGCGATGTCAGTTGAGCAAATAATGGCGACACAGTCTGACATCGAAGCAAACTTGTATACGCTGAGGTCATGTGTGGAGATGTGACTGCGGTCTCCAACTTGTCCCGTCGACTGCAGAATAGGATGTTTGATGTACATCAGTTAACTGCACAACTCTCTCTGCTCTAACATATGTACAAGGAATCTCGACTAGAAAAGAGTGCACTGAAAAAGCAGAACAAAGAACTAAAACGACAGGCCACCTCCGAGGCCCGATTCAGAGTTCCTTCGCATAACCAATTTGATGGCCAGCGAGAAATAATCTCTTTCAGAAGCTCTACCAAGGACGAGGTAGAGTCTTCAAAAGCTTCGAAGGAGTAAAGATGAAGCGAGGCAGCTGATGGTAAAGTCGGGCAATGAAACTGTGTGCAAATGAAGCTAGTTGTAATCTTTGTCGCCGGGCTATTGTTGGAAAATTGAGAAAATGCTACTCTCTCTTCTTTTCTTTTTTTTTTTTTTTTGTTGTTTTTTTGTTTTTGTTTTGGAGTGGGCACCTATAGCTTCAACTCTCTCTCTATTTTATTTTTTTTTTGGTCTCTGCAATTGGGGATTTCATCCCCTGACTTCAATAAAATAAGTTTTGTTTTTGCACATCAATGATGTGACTGACATATCACTTTAAGCTTGAAAACAATTCGTTTGATTGAATTTGAGAATGATTGAATTTTGAACTCTGAATTGGACAATGATTCCATATTGACCAGAATCAAAGAATGACTTCATGAAAGAAAAACGAAGCAAAACGATCCAAACACACTTATATACACTGATTGGTATGAAAGGAACTTAGAGACGTGACTTTGAAACACAACCATTAAGCCTAAGCGATTTTGCAGTTTATCATGATAGGTTATAATTGAAACTGGTGGGCCGACCAAAAAGTTGGCCGATGAACTGATGAACTGGCCAAAGAGTTGTCGTGCTAGCTGAAAGATGAAACAACATGCCTGGAATCGAACCCCGCTAGATGAATAGTAACTTCCGGCGGTGAATAGTTGACTTGAGCGGGGAGAAGACAAAATCTCTGACTCGACTATGCCCCTAGTTCATTGCCTTGACTTTTTTCTCTTGTGTTCTTTTTTTTTTTTTTGTAAAAATGTTTTGATTAACATAAGAGTCAGATTAGCATACTTATTCCATTTTCTGTTTTGAAATCATGTAAGTTAAGCTGTGAGGACTGAAATTTTTTTCTCTTTTTTAAGTCCAAAGAATGGTCTAGTTTTGTAAAAATGGAATAATTTTCAAGAAAAATTAGTTAGGTTTATTCAAAATAATCAAAACCTATTTTTGTAAATGGCCACTACCTGACTAACATGGAATCAACCATTGGGGTGCATAGTCCCAAACCAGATAATCCCGAATTGGTTCTGTTATAGCAATGGTGATAACTGAATCAAGCCGATCCAAACCGAACGAAGCAGAACAGAACTGGACCAAACTGAACCTAACAAAGCCAAGTTGAATTAAACCGAACTAAACCGAGCGGAACGGAGAGGTGCCAAGCAAACGCGGATAGGATAGCCAAGTCGACTGAAGATACATCAAACAATATAGATGGGATGAGTGAGTTGAAAATGGCTATGGTCGAACTTCAGGATGATGCTGCCTATGTATCCCAAAGATAAGAATCAAGCTTTACGAAATTTTGGCTAAGGTTCACTCGGGTGTTGACACTTTCCTTTTGTGTTCTAACTTTTGTCAAAGTCGCCCTTTCGGGTTTTCAACCTTGTAAGCTTTTCATTTTTTCATTTTTCTATTTTTTTCATTTTTTTGTCATTTTTTTCATTTTCTATTTCTTGTTTTTCTACTCTAACTTTTGCCTAGGTCGCCCTTCTAGGTTTTCAGCCCAGCAAGCCTTTCAAGGGTGGTACTCTCGTTTTAGCTTGTTTATGTTGATTGGTTGTGAGATCTCTAGGCCATTTAAATTTATAAGAATGACTGCTACACTTGACCAGATAGACACAATGATGTAGAGACTAGGCTAATTGGGTCTGAATTTGCCTCTAGTGTAGTGGATAGGAACTTGATTGTCCTTTAGTAATAAAACTCATTCTCTCATATTCCGGGATTGGACTTCTTTTTCGGTCTTCATTAGCTTGAGAAATGATCCAGCTTGAATCTTTGTCACATTCGACCTTATTGCCCATAATTCAAGCATTGCTTCCAATCTAAATTACATCCGACCTTATTGCCACTAGTTCAAGGGCTGCATCCATTTCGGTTATGCAAGCCTTATACTTTGGTTGACTACTGAACATTCTGAGTCAAGGTTTGAAAGCTAAGGAGGTCGGACCTCAAGTCGAGAAGGATCCTATGCTGTACAATCTCAAGATCAATTCCAGGCATGTTTTCATAGGACTATGTAAAAACATTTTTTGAAATCTTTTCACAAAGTGACTAATCGCTCGTGCTCTTACGAAGACAATATAGAACCAATTTAGACCAAGCCAGGATCCTTCTTAGTGCCCATATTAGCAGAAATGATCTCATTCATCAAGGTCTTAGCACACCTCTCTTCCTCTCAATCGATCAAAATTTGCAAATCCCGAGGAATTTCTTCCTCTTCATTTTTATCAGAGTTTTGGAAAAAAAAGTTTTGTAATTTTTTGGTCAATGCAATGAATTAAAGGCACAAAGAAGTAGGCAGAATCTATGACACTTTTATTGAAAAGAAACTACGACTCAACAATGACAACAGACTCAAAAGAAAATGATAAAGAAGACCCACACATGACAGAGATGTCTATGTTAGCATTCCTAAAATCAATAAACTCTGACTCATTAGAATGACTCGAGCCTGATCCCAACTCTACAAACTTGGTGGAATCAAACTTAGACTCAATACTCAATTCAGAAAGTAAAATGAAATCATTCTCAAATTGATAAAACAGTGTGTGTCATCCACCACATTTGGAACAAAATGTATGCAATCAGCAGGTGGTTTATCCTCCGATCACAGAACTAGTTGCATTATTCCCCAAGTTTATTGACTCATCATCGGTAGATTTTGTGGGTTTTTTGGGTGGGGTGATGACCTTGGGTCTTTGGGGTTGAGGCGGAGCTATGGCTTTACTGTTGATGAGATCTTAAATCTCATGGTGTAAACGAAAACAATGATAAGTCTCATGACCATGTTGTTGGTAAAAGGCGTATTATTTATTGGGGTCATGTTTGGCTGGTAGAATATCAGGGAGAGGTCGGGGATCAAGGAGCTTGATGTGCCCCTTTTCTACAGGGATTTCCATGGCACGAGTTAGGGATATGTGGAGTGGATGAAAGGGTTTATTTTAGGGGTGCAACTTGGGCAGGCTCAACCCGAGCAACTCGAACCCAGCCCGAATTTTTTTAGGGCTTGGACAAGATATCTTCAAATTCAGTATGAGCTTGGGAAAAAATTCAGAAGTCCGAATTAAATTTGGACGGGCTTGGGCAAAGACATCAAATAACCCGAGTAACCTGAAACCCGAATTATACATATATAGTTATATAAAAATATTAAATATATATACAAATTATTAGCCATTACATGATATCAAAGTAATTTAAATTATTAAATCATATTGAATATATATTATATATATAAATAATATAAGATCTTAACTTTTTTTTTAATTTTTTTTATTTTCACTCATAAATTATAAAGACTGCTATAGCGGCATCTCTCTTATATTATATACATTATTTGTTTTGATGGTATTAATGATTTTCTATATATATAAAAAATGTAAATAGAGTCAAATTTTTATAATTTAATAATGTAGCTGCAAAAAAAAAAAAATTACAATTCAGGCAATTCAGGTTTAACTCGGTTCGGGCTTGGGCAGGCAACCTTGGGTTACAATTCGGGCTTGGGCGGGCTTGGGCAAATCTCAGCACAACTTGTGCTGGGCTTGGACAACCTCCTAACCCGACCGAACCTGCCCGAGTTGCATCCCTAGTTTATTTGGGGGTCCAATTGACTCAACTGTTTATGGGCCAGTATTGCCAAAGGGATTGGCAAAGGGATAAGTGTAGTGTCACAAAAAGTGTGCTTGTGCTCACACCAGTATTTGGGCAACACATGAACTTTAAGTGCACCAATGCATGCAGTGCAATAAACATATAATTGAAAATAAAAGTCATATCATGGAATTCGAGTCAAGGTTTCATAAAATCCCTAGTGGAGTCAGAAATTGTAACATGCCCAGGGAGTACTCGCGCGTGTTAAACAGTTTGGACTCCCGAGATCTCTTTGATCTAGTCTCACGAGTGCAATGTGAAACATAGATAAGAGTCCAGATTTGGCAACTTTATAGAAAATTCATTTTATTACAAAATTATTACCACAAATGGACTGCGTCATCAAATCTCAGAGTTGCCACCTAATATTTTGGGAAATTAGGAAAACGGTGACTCGTGCCAAGGCCACTGTTCATCATAACCAAAGTTGTCTCAGTTCGGAACCTTAGGTATGAGAGGAGAAGGTCATTAATTGAGCACCCCCGCTCACCCGATCAAAAGATCGGCCTTTACTAACCATAATATGAATTTTATTTTCTTTATATGTTCATGTTCTGATTATTTAATAAATTCTAAAATTTACTATGTGAAGCATATAAATATAGACTATGTTACCCACTCTGGAACAACTTGATTTCATGTAGTTTTGAAAGAGTTTTGAAAATGTACAATCCAAATATATTGAGTTTACAAACATGAAAATCAACATCATTACAAATTAAGCGACACAACCTCCATCCACTGGCATTCATACAATTATATCACATAAGCAAATAGCCACATGGTAAGATGCTAAATATAATAAAAAAAATTATGTACAAGCAGGATGCTAAAGCATAACAACTTACATATTTACCGATGTCCCGCGAACAGCTACAAAACAAAGTTAGTAAAATATACATGATCCTATATACAAATTCCTAATGCAATACATACATAAGAATGCTTCTAAAGATCCGGCTTCTAAAACATGACATGTTTGCAAAACATGCGATAGCGCACAAAATCATGTAATAATCAATTAAAGCACAAAGATGCAAATTCAGCCGAATCTAGGCATGAATCATGTCTATAAAAGCATGGATGGCATGTAAGATATATACATATGCACAGTTATGGAAAGCGATTAAAGAATGAGATAGATAAGAAGTGGAGATGGGAAATTATTACAACACTTGAAATAATAATTACAAATCAAATTAGAGAGGGATGAGGAGAATATTACATCAAAATAAAAATCTAGCAAAACACTCAAAATAAAAATAAATAAAATAAAAGCTTCATGTTCCTTGGAATTGTCGACGAAAATTGGTCAACACTGGGAGATTACGCCATCTTGTGTGAAAGAAGCTAACTGACTGGCCAAATAGGCCGGTCGGCCAACTAGGCCTAGCAAAACATGTCTTATTGTGAAACCAAGAAAAGGAACAAACAAGAAATATGTTGGTAGCTCAACTAACCACTACCAATTAGATTACGAACAAGAAAACAAATATAAATTTTTTTTTAAAAAAAGTGCAAACTTACAACAAAACTAACATGAACCTAAAACAAGAAAACAAATATAAGGTAGAACATTCAAGATTATAACAAAACTAATATGAGACTAATACAAAAAAAAGTATGAGCTAGGAAATGCAAGATTACAACATAATTACTATGAAACTAAAAAAAGAAAACAAATATAAGATAGAACATGCAAGATTACAACAAAACTAACATGAACCTAAAACCAAAATATAAAAAAAAAAGAAGCAAATATGAGATAGAACATGCAAGATTACAACAAAATTAATATGAGACTAATAAAAGAAAAATATAAGTTAGGAAATGCAAGATTATAACATAATTACTATGAAACTAAAAGAAGAAAACAAATATAAGATAGAAAATGCAAGATTACAATAAAACTAATATGAAATTAAAGCAAGTGAATAAAAATAAATAAATAATTTTGAGCTAAACAAACTACTTGGATTATAACAACACATTATGAAATATAAAGTAAGAAAATAAATATGAGATAAACAAACCACTTGGATTATAACAAAATACTATTAAATAAGAAGCAAGAAAATAAATATGAGATAGAAAATATAAAAAAAATGAAAGAATAGAAATTCACCTTTCAAAGAAAGATTGAACTTCTCGATTTCCAAACTTCCTCTTGATCACCCTCAAGTTTAGAAAGTGTGTTTTCAATCCTCAATTTGAAAGCTTAGAATCCTTGCTGAAGTGGGGAAAAATTATTCTCTCTTGTTTTTGCTCACTTTTATGAACACTTGTAGACACCCTATTTTTGACCATCCTCAAGACTTGGACGTCATCGTTTGAACACTCGATGATCATTCATGCTCGTGTTCGTTTTGAGTTCCTGAAGGTCTTGGCTATGCGCCTTGCCTTAGAACCTCTTAACTTGTCTGTTTTGTGCTTGGTTGTGGACCAAGAACTTGTGGTTTTGTTTCTGAGGGAAGAGGGTGGCTTGTTGGCCATCCCTACAACCCATCGGCCAGGCCTTATGCCTATCGGCCTTTCCTTCTTTCCATCGGCCATAAGTGGTGGCCAGTCGGCCATGTTTGTTGGCCGAGGCCTTTTTATTTGCTTTTGCAGATATTTTTGTGCCAGCTGTGACAGTTGGTGAGCACAGAGTTCATCCTCCATACACGTGTATGAAGGGATTGAACCAAGCCCTTAGCTTGTCCAACAAGCTTAGGACTTGAATTTCTATAAGAGGGGAGGCCCCTCTCCGTTTCCAAAGGTTCTGAAAATTGGAGATACAAAAACATATATCTCTCTTTATATTTCCCTCTCTCTCTCTCTCTCTATATATATATATATATATATTACTTAAAAGTGTGTTTTGTCTTCACTTTTGCACTACAACACCTAGTGAAGCACCATTGCTTTGTTGCTGAGGTACTAGAGGACCTTGTTTGGACTCTCAAAGTTTGTTTTCTTTGGCTCAGAAGTGCTGGTTTGCTGTGGTTCTTCAAGGGTGAGTTGTTACCCCTTTTAAGCCTTGTTTTGCTTAAGTGTTTGGCCCCCTTTGCATACTGTTTTAGGCCTTACTTTCAACTGAAAAAAGTTCTGATTTTAAGTGTTTAAGATGTTGGTTTGAGGCACCTTTGATGTTGGGGGTGGTCTACCCTCTTTTGTGCCTTGTTTGGCCTTGTTTTGTGCCATCCTTTTAGGCCTTCGAGATCATCTTCTCTTGGCCTTTTAGCCACTAAAATCCAGTGGATTTTCAGTGATAGAAAGTGTGTTTTGACATCTTAAATAGGAGAGGGTTGTCCCCCCCTCCTCTTCTCTTGTATGCTTGTGTTGATGGCTCATCAAAGTAGCATGTTTTTCTACCTCTTTGAGGCTCCATGTTAGCATGTTTTTGGCATTATTTCAGCATGTTATAGCTCTATCAAGGGTTGGTTTGATAGCCTCTTGCATGCTCCTTGCACTTGTAGTGCATTTCCATTCACTAGCCTAACATGCATCATGCTTTTGACCATCATTCTAGCATGCTTTTGGCTCCACTCCAAGAAGATTTTACTCATGTTTTTCCATGATTAAGCTCTTTTTGAAGTTGTTTTGGTCATACATGCCTTACTTTGTATAGCCATAGTGCAATCTTGCTCACTAGCTTTGAGTTTCCAAGTCATTAGCATGCATTGCTTGGGCTATTTGCATGATTTAACATCATTTGGTATGTGATTTCAGTGTGTGTAGTGTGGTCACACTTTCATATGTGTCACTCTTTTAATGCTTTGGAAGGTTGTGCTTTATGCCTTAAATATGAGCCAATATGCATGCCTTCTTGCCTAAGCTTTTGGGCCACCATCTCAGTGTGTATTTGGTCTTATTTTGCCATGTTATAGCTCTGATTTTTGTTGGTGAAGTCATCTCATACTTGGTTTTGGTAGGTGTAGTGTAATCCTCCTCATTGGCCTTGTATGCTCCATGTTTCATGCCTCTAATTCTAGTACATGTTGGCTATGTTCAAGCATGTTTTTGGTCTTGTTTTGACCTGCCTTGGGACTGTTTTGAGTCATCTTGACCCTTTGGGACTTGATTGATATGGCTATGGTGCAAGTCCCTTGGCTAGCTTTAAGCTTTGAGCCTATTAGCATGCTTTATTTGTCATATGTGCATGATTTAGCCTCGTTTAGAATGTAATTTCAGAGTTTACTTCATTGCTACATTCTCACATTTGTCACTCCTTCAATGTCTTTGAGAGTTGTGTCTTTATGTCTTGTTTGTGAACCAATGTGTACGCATGCTTGTATTTGCTTTTGGACTTGATTTTCAGCATGTTTTGGCCATTGTCTTGGCATGCATGAGGCTTGTTTGAGGTTGGTTTGGTCCATTGAGTATTGCATTTCATAGCCCTTGCCATTGCATTGTTGTTTGCATGTTGTTACATTGCATTATGTTTGCATGTTGTCACATTTGCATGTTGTCACATTTGCATGTTGTTAGCATGTTGTTGCATGCTCATGTTATTTGTATGTTGCATTATGTTTGCATGTTTGATTGCATTGCATTGTGTTTGGATCGGATGTTGATCCAAATGCAAGGAATGAGGGACGTTTCATACTTGAAGTGATGAAACGCGCCTCATTCCTTGGTCACCGACACCTTTGATCATGCATGATAAGGTGGAGGTTCATCGAGTCTTATGTGTTATTTGTGCGCATTCATTGACATTGATTTGTGCAACTCGGCGTCTTTGGCTATCATGCATTGAGATGCGTGATTGGTGGCTCGAGAGCCGGGCACTACACTCCTTTGAGCATATGACATGATAAGGAGTGTGGTTGTACACACATTTTCTTGCAAATACACTGCCATGCCTCTGTTAGTGCTCTGTTGCAGCAAAAGGAGGAATTTGCAGGAAGCATTGGCCGACCGGCCATCAGAGCTGCCGATCGACCACTTAGTCTGCCAATCGGCTATGAAAATTGGTCGATAGCCATAAACTCTGGCCGATGGCCACTCCTCTTGGCCGACCACCCCTCAGCATGGTCCTAAGGTGGATAAGAAGTTTCTTGGAAGTTGATGCAATTTTCAGAAGTTCAAAAGAGTGCAACCAGAGGCATCACGAGGCATGGCAGTGGATTTCCGAGCGAAGCCGACCGAGCATGCATTATTCATTATTCCAAGGCAGAGCTGTGGCAGCCTAATTTAACTTCTTTTCTTACTTAGTTGGTTTTGTAACTTAATTAATTTGTTAATTAGTTAGTGTGATGTAATAATTAGTTGTAGCTAGTTATTTGATTCATGTTGTATAATAATTAGTCTAATTAGATTATTAGATTAGTTAAGTAGTTTAGCTTAGCGTAGCTAGCTTGTATTGTTATTCGGACCCTCCGTCGAGAGGGCGTATTGTTGTAATAAGCGTGCGTGTGTGTGATGCATGTCTTCCAACCCCATTTCTTTCTCCCTTTTACTTATCTGCTTTCGATGGTTAGTTTAGGGCATGTTTCAATTAGCATACTTATGTTTGCATGCGTGCATCATTCATTTTGTCTTGCATGCACTGGGCTCGGCGCATCATACAAACTTCATTATACTTTAATACATTTACTTGAATACGTGTTTAACAGCATATTATCAATTGTTGCATTCATATGCCATCTTAGAATAGCCGAGCCTATCTTAGTTGCATTTTTGCATGTGTTGCATTAGGCATCTTAACATAGCTAGGATCATGCATGATTACTAACTAGCTTCTTGTTTTGGCTTGGAGTACACTGTGAGTAATTACGCTTTAGCATTCTTGCATGTGTGTAAGTGTTGCCATGATAGCATGCTTGCCATGAGGCTATTTGCTCAAGTGTTTAACTGCATGAATGCCTATAGGTGAAGGCTTGATTGCCTGGATTGGAACAACTCGATGATTGTGAGTTTTAAGCCCACTTGAAGTGGCAAAATCATGTTTTTCTAAGCCCACTCGAGGGTGGCAAATCGGCGTCTTAGCCTACTTGCGAGTAGCACTTTCAAACCACTTTCAAAAACAAACATGAGTTGTTTTGTTCCAATCCGCGTGATCGAGTCTATACTTGTATGCTGTGCGCATCACGTAGTAAGCTAGCTAATAAACCGGAATAAGAACGCAGGTGTTTTAAAAAACAATATATCATGTTTGTAAGGCCGATCCTTTGATCGGGCGAGTGGGGGTGCTCATTTCATGACCTTCCATCCTCGTACCCAAGTTCCCGAGCCGATGCAACTTTGGTGATGACGGACACGTGGCCTTAGGCACGAGTTAAGGTTTCCTAAATTTTCCCAAAATAAAATATTTAGGTAGCGACTCTGAAATCTGGCAAAGCAGTCCATGTTTGGCACTTTTTTATTAAAATCGATTTTCTAAAACGATTTGCTGGATTTACTCTTTGGTGATTTATTAGTCTTACATTGCACTTTGTGAGATTAGATTCAGAACCGTGACATGAGTCCGAACTGTAGTAGCTAAGAACAATGATTCGCGCCCTCGTGCGCGGAGCGGAGTTCAGGGCGGTCTACAACACCCATTCTTCCTCTTGATCAAAGCTACTGAAATTCAAGTATTTCAGAATTTTTGGAGGAGTTTTAGGTATAGAAAAGATGGAATTTCAGTTTGTATGAAAGGTATGGGTGTATATGGAAGATAGGAGTATTTTTAGCTCAAAAACTCAATTTTTTTCTATTTTTTCACTTTTTTCTCTTCAATTTTATGTTCCTCTCTCTCTCTTACTATATGATCATTCTATATAGGCAATGAGGGAGACTGAAGGTTAAAAAGAAAGTAGGAGACAAGGTGTGAGACAAGAATATGATAGGAGGATAAATTTTCAAGGTGGTTGCATGGGATACTCTTTTATGGATGCAAAAAAAACTTCTTTTTGACAATAGGGGGTGAGTGGAAATAATGGAGGATGAGTGGTTGCACTTGAATGGATCAGAAAATAGGTGAATGGAGTGTCCGAACTGAACCAAAACCAAGAAAAACGGGGCTACTGTTGTTTTGGGTCGAGTCAACAAAATCTACTATTAAGCCCAACTTCAAACGGTCATATCTAAATTATCCAGACTTGGTTTTAGGTGATTCTTGGATCTAAATTGAAGCCCCAGAAGTCTACTTTCCAATGGTTATGGCCTCATATTTAAATTCCAAGTGTGCAAAGAGATTCCTAATTTAGTGAAGGCTGTTCATTTCCCTCGTGTTAGGTCAACAAAATCTGCTCTTAAGCCCAACTTCAATTGGGCATATCTCCCTTATCCGGACCTGGTTTTAGGTGGTTCTTGGGTCTAAATTGAATCTCCAGAAGTCTACTTTCCAATGGTAATGGTCTCATATCTAAATTCCAAGTGTACAAATAGATATGCCTAATTTAGTGAAGGTTGTTCATTTCCCTCGGGCCAGGTCAACAAAATCTACTCTTAAGCCCAACTTCAAATGGGCATATCTCCCTTATCTGGATTTGGTTTTAGGTTATTCTTGAATCTAAATTGAAACCCCAGAAGTCTCATTTCCAATGGTGGTAGCCTCACATTTAAAATCCAAGTGTACAAAGAGATATTTCTAATTTAGTAAAGGCTATTCATTTCCTTCTTAACAATTTGATGTTCATCATTTCCCTAAATCAATTTTCTTCCATCCACTCATGTTTCCTTCAAATCCAAACCTATCCAAATCTATAAAGAAAATGTCTTTTAAATATATTTTTTTGTAAAGAGTTCACTTCCCTTTCATTTATTTCTACTTTATCCTTACTCGGTTTACTGAAAAGTGCAATATTTTAATTGAAATGGGAGTCTCGGAACATCGTAGAAACATTTGGAAAAAGGTTTTAGATTTTGGATTTTGAAAAATTGATTAAAAAATTTATCTAAACGCGTCGTTGTAACTCATAATGGTGACATTTTCTTGGATTTATTTTCATCTTCCGTGAAATTTTTTAAATTGTACAAATTTTTTTTTTTAGTTCCATCTCAACTAGATAAACTTAGAACAAAATAAAAAAAAAATTCACTAAATACTAAAAAATAAACTAACTTTTTTAGGTTTATTTGATAAAAATTTCCTTGTTTTACTTGGTGAACTATTTTAAAATACATCCTAAACGGCCAACCAGATCCATAGTGTATCAGTCAATAATTGGACCTAGGTTAGATTGATTATTGACAAAATAATGACTTCCCGATCAGGACAGACGAGAATGAGGGCCAGTTGCCACTACCAAAAAAAACCTCCGACAGAAGGATGTCGTTCGATCAATCAAACAATTATTTTTAAATACAACATGGCCATTATATCTGACAAGGAGTCAGCCGTTCGATTAACAAAAATAAGATGATCAAATAGAAATCGCAAGTTGGCGACTACTAAAATCATTTCTGACAAAGATTGACCGACCAATCAAGAATAGATCAGCGGTCAACCACAGTGTACCAATTAGCTATAAAAGGGGCCAATCAAAAAATTTTAAAGCCAAACAAAAAAAATTAGTTGTAAAAGGGAATCAAACAAACAAACAAAGACAATCAAAAGTAACCAAAAAATAACCATACAAACTCATCTTTCCCTTGTTTCCTTGCTATAACCATGCCTGACCAAAGTATTGATTTGATTGTCGCACGGTTCTCCCAAACTTACTTGGTCGGAGGTGATATCTGACTTTGATTTCTCTTGTAGGTATAGAATAAAACACATCATCTCCCTAATTCCCTGTGGAGACAAAATCACCATCTACAGCTTACATTGAATGGCTAAAATATCATAAACAAATGGTTTAGATTGAAAACAAATCAAAAAATTAAGATTTAAATTGATAAAATTAAAAATTCAAGATTTATTTTATTACAACGATCAAATCATATGCCATCTCAGAATAGTCGAGCCTATCTTAGTTGCATTTTTACATGTTTGCATTAGATGTCTTAACATAGCTAGGATCATGCATGATTACTAACTAGCTTCTTGTTTTGGCTCGGAGTACACTGTGAGTGTTTACGCTTTAGCATCCTTGCATGTGTGTAAGTGTTGCCATGATAGCATGCTTGCCATGAGGCTATTTGCTTAAGTGTTTAATTGCATGAATGCCTGTGGGTGAAGGCTTGATTGCCTGGATTGGAACAACTCGATGATTGTGAGTTTTAAGCTCACTTGAAGTGGCAAAATCATGTTTTTCTATGCCCACTCGAGGGTGGCAAATCGGCGTCTTAGCCTACTTGCGAGTAGCACTTTCAAACTACTTTAAAAACAAACATGAGTTGTTTTGTTCCAATCTGCGTGATCGAGTGTATACTTGTATGCTGTGCGCATCACGTAGTAAACTAGCTAATAAATCGGAATAAGAACGCATGTGTTTTCAAAAATAATATATCATGTTAGTAAAGGCCGATCCTTTGATCGGGCGAGCGGGGGTGCTCATTTCATGACCTTCCCCCCTCGTACCCAAGTTCCCGAGTCCAGACAATTTTGGTGATAACGGACACGTGGCCTTAGGCACGAATTAGGGTTTCCTAAATTTTCTCAAAATAAAATATTTAGGTGGCGACTCTGAAATCTGGCAAAGCAGTCCATGTTTGGCGCTTTTTGATTAAAATCGATTTTCCAAAACGATTTGCTGGATTTGGACTCTTTGGTGATTTATCAGTCTTACATTGCACTTTGTGAGATTAGATTCAGAACCGTGACATGAGTCCGAACTGTAGTAGCTAAGAACAACGATTCGCACCCTCGTGCGCGGAGCGGAGTTCGGGGCGGTCTACAACACCCATTCTTCCTCTTGATCAAAGGTACTGAAATTCAAGTATTTCAGAATTTTTGGAGGAGTTTTAGGTATAGAAAGGACGGAATTTCAGTTTGTATGAAAGGTATGAGTGTATATGGAAGATAGGAGTATTTTAGCTCAAAAACTCAATTTTTCACTATTTTCTCTTCAATTTCATGGTCCTCTCTCTCTCTTACTATATGATCATTCTATATAGGCAATAAGGGAGACTGAAGGTTAAAAAGAAAGTAAGAGACAAGGTGTGAGACAAGAATGTGATAGGATGACAAATTTTCAAGGTGGTTGCATGGGATACTTCTTTATGGATGCAAACAAAACTTCCTTTTGACAATAGGGGGTGAGTGGAGATAATGGAGGATGAGTGGTTGCACTTGAATGGATCAGAAAATAGGTGAATGGGGTGTCCGAACCGAACCAAAATCAAGAAAAACGGGGCTACTGTTATTTTGGGTCGAGTCAACAAAATTTGCTATTAAGCCAAACTTCAAATGGTCATATCTTAATTATCCGGACTTGGTTTTAGGTGATTCTTGGATCTAAATTGAAGCCCCAGAAGTCTACTTTCCAATGGTTTGGCCTCATATTTAAATTTCAAGTGTACAAAGAGATATTCCTAATTTAGTGAAGGCTGTTCATTTCCCTCCTGACAGGTCAACAAAATCTGCTCTTAAGCCCAACTTCAATTGGGCATATCTCCCTTATCCAGACTTGGTTTTAGGTGGTTCTTGGGTCTAAATTGAATCTCCAGAAGTCTACTTTGTAATGGTGATGGTCTCATATCTAAATTCAAAGTGTACAAATAGATATGCCTAATTTAGTGAAGGTTGTTCATTTCCCTCGGGCCAGGTCAACAAAATCTACTCTTAAGCCCAACTTCAAATGGGCATATCTCCCTTATCTGGATTTGGTTTTAGGTTATTCTTGAATCTAAATTGAAACCCCAGAAGTCTCATTTCCAATGGTGGTAGCCTCACATTTAAAATCCAAGTGTACAAAGAGATATTTCTAATTTAGTAAAGGCTATTCATTTCCTTCTTAACAATTTGATGTTCATCATTTCCCTAAATCAATTTTCTTCCATCCACTCATGTTTCCTTCAAATCCAAACCTATCCAAATCTATAAAGAAAATGTCTTTTAAATATATTTTTTTGTAAAGAGTTCACTTCCCTTTCATTTATTTCTACTTTATCCTTACTCGGTTTACTGAAAAGTGCAATATTTTAATTGAAATGGGAGTCTCGGAACATTGTAGAAACATTTGGAAAAAGGTTTTAGATTTTGAATTTTGAAAAATTGAGTTTTGGAATGAGTTTTCAAAAATCTTAAACGAAAAAGGTTTTAGATTTTGGATTTTGAAAAATTGATTAAAAAATTTATCTAAACGCGTCGTTGTAACTCATAACGGTGACATTTTCTTGGATTTATTTTCATCTTCCGTGAAATTTTTTAAATTGTTCAAATTTTAAATTTTTTTTTTTTTAGATCCATCTCAACTAGATAAACTTAGAACAAAATCAAAAAAAATTCACTAAATACCAACAAATAAACTCACTTTTTTAGGTTTATTTGACAAAAATTTCCTTGTTTTACTTGGTGAACTATTTTAAAATACATCCTAAAAGGCCAACCAGATCCATAGCGTATCAGCCAATAATTGGGCCTAGGTTAGATTGATTATTGACAAAATAATGACTTCCCGATCAGGACAGACGAGAATGAGGGCCAGTTGCCACTACCAAAAAAACCTCCGACAGAAGGATGTCGTCCGATCAATCAAACAATTATTTTTAAATACAACATGGCCATTATATCGGACAAGGAGTCAGCCGTTCGATTAACAAAAATAAGATGATCAAATAGAAATCGCAAGTTGGCTACTACTAAAATGATTGCTGACAAAAAATTGACCGACCAATCAAGAATAGATCAGCGGTCAACCACAGTGTACCAATTAGCTATAAAAGGGGCCGATCAAAAAATTTTAAAGCGAAACAAAAAGAATTAGTTGTAAAAGGGAGGTGAACTTTTAAAGTCAAACAAACAAAGACAATCAAAAGTAACCAAAAAATAACCATACAAACTCATCTTTCCTTTGTTTCCTTGCTATAACCATGCCTGACCAAAGTATTGATTTGATTGTCGCACGGTTCTCCCAAACTTACTTGGTCGGAGATGATATCTGACTTTGGTTTCTCTTGTAGGTATAGAATAAAACACATCATCTCCCTAATTCTCTGTGGAGACAAATTCACCATCTACAGCTTACATTGAATGGCTAAAATATCATAAACAAATGGTTTAGATTGAAAACAAATCAAAAAATTAAGATTTAAATTGATAAAATTAAAAATTCAAGATTTATTTTATTACAACGATCAAATTATAAATATATATTTTAATTTTTCCTAATTTTTTTAAATATTTAATTGCATAACCCTTTTTATTGATTCTGCACATGATTACTGTAAAATTTTCAAAAAATTAAATAATTATTAGTAGTGTAAGGAGTTTTCCTGAGACCACCCAACACACTCTGCATCAGTATTCAATAGACTTCCACAATGAATTGTACCTCTCGACTTAGTCCATACCACCATAGCATGGCTATAACGTCAAACTCCACATCCCATCATCTACTTTCATTACCAGAATAATTATTTAGTACTTGGTATTTTCAAAATATTATGTTTCCAATAATATAGAATTTTATGTTTTTATGGTCTATTTATGTAAGAAAATAACAAAATACTATTAATAAGACATATAGTCACATAATGCTCCAAATCATGTGACAATTTTTGGCCTAGGCAGACAACAAAAATTAATTAATTTATTTTTTTTCTTAAAATTTATATAAAATAGGAATAGATCACATTAGCAAGGTTATAATCATGCTTATTGTCAATCTCTACTCTCTAATCGATCACCTAGACTACCTTTGTCGTCATTAGGGATGGTCCCTTTTAAAGTGGTCCTAAAACGTATTCACACATCATATGTCTCAAAGTGATTGTGAAATGAAAACAAACTTACAAAATTTTGACAAAAAATGTGAGATCCTATCTTGTTCGTAATAAAACTAGTACTATCAATACAAGGAGGCACATGGTGCAAAGGACTCTTACACACAATGTGAGTCATGAAAAAAGAATAAATGAAAGGTCAATTTGTATCATTTACTTGTTCCTTTCTTAGGCCAAAGGCCTAGGGCAATGAGCCCTATAGTTTATTATGTCAACACTGGGAACCCAATGTCATGGTCTTTTTTATGTGCACACCAAGTTATCAAGTAAAATGAAGCTTTAGCACCACAAATGAAGGTATAAGATGTTTTTTTATCATATCATTTTTGGAATCAAACCAGAATCAAACCGTAAAAATTGATTTAGTTTCACAGTTCTAAATTAAAAAATTTATCACTATATCTCGATTATCTGGTTCAATAAAAATTAATTCTACCCATACAAGTATTTTAGAAATTTAATGAATTTTTAAAAAAATAGTCTTCAAAATAATTTTTATAATAAGTGTCTTCATATTATATAGTAAGTACTATTAAAATGAAATTTTTAATAATATAACAAGTGTAAAGATTATATAAATAGTGAAACAACTAGGAAAAATTGCTAAAGGGAATAATTTAAACTAATTGCACTTTCAGCAAGTGGAAGTTGGAGCATGTAAAATTGTGTCCCATGCCACAATTTTAATTGCATCAAATACATATTTACTTACACTTCTATAAAATATAATTATTTTAATTGTTCTTATTTAAAATCACTTTTCCCCAAAAAAAACTTTACGCATATTTTTTGCACAGAAAAAGTATTTTGTAAATAAGAGGAACAAAAATCTTATCAATCTTTAGAACTATTCTCAAATTGCCACATCAAAAAAAATCAGACAAAACCACACAATAAAATACAAAAGTCAGGGGAGAGTTTTCCAAAACTATGCTTATCTCAATCTTGTCATTCTTCCGTAGGTAGCTCAACCATTAAATCATTCAGGCCGTTTGTTATCCTTATCACAGTCCACTCCGGACTATGATAGAGAACATAAACAAGCTTCCGTTATTTTGATTTTGAAACTCTGGATTAGTAGTCCGAAGGGACTATGATGGCCTCGCCAAAGGTTATTAGTAATCCGGAGTGAGAGATGGTATTAGCAACTAGTCCGTTCGGATTGGGTTGTACGGACGTCTGCCGGGGAGTCCGGCCGTTCAACCGGCTGGTCAACTGGTCAACGCAATTTGTTTTTATACTTCTTGGGCATTTTTTTTAAACCATTAATGTTTAATTTTTTTGTATTTTTGTTAAAAAAATCATAATTTTATTTGTTTATTTATTTATATAAAAAATATTACAATCCCCTCACTATCTATCCCTTCACTAACAAAACAAACACAATTTTACTATCCCCTCACTATCATCCTCCTCATTCTATCTCTAAAATAAACGGGACCTCAGTGTATTGCTAGGCCCACAAACATTTGAAAAATTCTTATTTTTAAATTTAAAGGCATTAATTTTTTTAAGGATGTCATAAAATAAGACGCCTAAGATTTAAAAAAAATTTTGAATGGCTACTGATTTCCTCTCTATTATATCCAAATACTGATTATCATATATGGCTAAGCTAGCAATACATTGAAGTTAGTCTAATAAAAATTTATTTATTTATATATTTATTATTATTATTATTTTATTTTTTGTAATTTGTGTAAGTGATCGATCTTTTGTCTGAGCCATACAAAGAATGACTTGATCAATTTCATCATAATGTTTTTTTTTTTTTTTTTTTTTTTATGATTACTTCTCCATAGCTAAGCTACATGAGCTCATGTGACTTTGGGAATTGCTGATCTTATAGCTGGCTGGGCACATTTAAGAAAAAAGTGTCAATCACTTACTTTTAGGCAGGGTTGGCATGGGTCCGATGACCCATTAAGCCCGTCTGAGTCCGCTCATAATTTATATGACCCCACTACGTAGCTCGAGATTTTTGGCTCGAAATTGTTTTTCCTTCTTCCTCCTTTCTTCCGCCAAGCATTTGCAGACTCCATTAACAAGGAAATTGTTTTTCCTTCTTCCTCCTTTCTTCCGCCAAGCATTTGCAGCCTCCAAATCCTCTCTATCCCTCCTTTCTTCTTCACACAGCCCCCCCTCTTTCTTTCTTTCTTTCTCTCTCTCTCTCTCCTCAAACCCAAGGAAGAAGAAAAAGAGATCAAAATCATCATCAACAAACATTTATTCACCTATTTACCTTTAGATCAAAATCATCTTTAGATCTGGATCAAAATCAAAATTAAAAAAATCAAAATCATTTGTTTTTTCTTTCCCTTGATTAAAAAGGTGAATCCAGAATATTTTTTGATCTGCAACAAATATTTTGATCAAAATATTTGATCTGGAACACCTATTCACCTATTCATTTTTTGATCTGCAACAAAGGTGAATCCAAAATCAAAATCTTTTGAATCCTTGATTAAAAAAGAGGCGATCAACAAGAGGAAACAAAAACAAAAAAAAAAAGAGAGAAGAAGAAGTAGAGAAAAAAAAACATAGGCGATCAATTTTTTTTCCCCCTTTAGATCCATCTTGAATCCATCCATCACCTTCGATCTTCTCCTCCTCCTCCTCTCTCACCTCTTCTCTCTTCCTCTCCTCTTCTCTCTTCTCTCTCTTTCCTCTTCTCTGCCAACTGTAATCGAAAGCAAGAAAAGAAAAATGAAAAAATAAAAATAATACCCAAAACGACGTCGTTTTGGGTATTTGGGCCAATTTCGAGCCACATGTTTCGAGCTACGAAGCTTTTTCCTAATTTATAGCAGAAAAATGTTTGGGGGCCCTAATTTTTGTGGCTCAAATGGCTCAAAATTGCCAAAACGACGTCGTTTTGGCAATTTTGATGTTGTTTTGTACTCAAAACGACGTTGTTTTGGCAAATTCGAGCCATTTGAGCCACAAAAATTAGGGCCCTCTACCATTGCTGTTTATAGCAAGTCTTTAGATCATAATTTAAGTCCATAGGCTAAGGTTGGGCAAAAATTTTCAACTAAGGCCGGGTTTGGCATCTTCAAAATAATTTAAAAAGTTAAAAAGTTACAAAATTTTTTTTTTAAAAATTATCACTATTCATCAAAAAAAATAATAAAAAAATTAATTTTACACAAGAAATAATAAAACTCAGTTTGACGTCCCACAGGGTGAAGCTGAATTTTTTGAAAAAATTGTATAGGTGGGGTGCACAAAAAGCACATTGCTGTTCGGCCCGTGGAGGGTTATCACGGGTCCCGTTTTGATAATCTAAACCGTTTAATGTGTAGAACTCGTCGAATATTATATGCCTGTAAAAAATCACGTTGATCGGATATTGCTAACTATATAATCAAATCAGTTTTATATAAGAAAAAATGGATGGTGTTATAGTTAACAATTGAAAAAAAAACTAATCCGATCAAATAGTTATCGATATCCGATCAACGTGATTTTTTTACATGTATATAGTACTCGACGAGTTCTACACATTGAACAGTTTCGATTAGCAAAAAAGGACTCGTGGTGGCCCCCACGGGCCGAACATCACAGTCCAATGCAATGCCTGGAAATGAGGCAACCATTTCTTATGTCAAATGCATCTGTCCAAAACGGTTGGTTGTACTACTACTCTCCCTACCTTCTCCTACACACTAATTTATATAATTTTTTAATATACGTTTTTTTCGTAAAAAGTCAAAAAGTTAACCTAAATAATCATATTTTTTTTCTCAATTTTTTAGTCCAAAAAGTTAAAAAGTGCACTTATTTAAAACATCTCAAACAATCTCTAAATTATAATGTGGGTCGGATTTAGTAAAAGTATTTCAAACCCAACTCAACCCTCCTACAAACTATGTTATAAAATATTTTTTTATAGATATAAAATTTATGTTTATGTTTTATATTGTTTAATTTTATTATTTTTATAAGCAAGTATTATGTATTACTAGTTATGTAAAAACTTTGGTTATAATATTTGAACTATTAGCCTTCAATAGGTAAAAGTACCCAAATCATTAAATTAGTTATAATTTTTTATTTTAAAATATGAAAAAATATTTCTGGTAAATATTTAGGAACATATGGGCTGACTTGGAATTTTTTAATTTTCTTTTTGAACAGATTCAAGAATAAAATATAGGCCTAATCTCGGGCTGGGTTGAGGAAATGACTTTGAGTATTATTATGTAGTATGTATTCGACCTAAATTCCATCCAACCCGACCCATGTGCACCCCTAGAATGACCTTGAATATAGATTATATAGATGAAATCACTAATATGATCATATATCGATTAATATCAACAACAAAAAATGTTAATTGCTATATCAGTAATTATTAAATATATAAATTGTATTGAAATTTCAACAAATCATAACTTTGCTCGTGGCGGTCCATTTTGAAAAAATGTATTTTGCTATTCAACAATTTTCTTTTTCCATAACTATGCACTTGAAATTAACGAAGGTGGTATCAGGTTGTTATTTTCGAGACACACACAAAAAAGAGAAACTATTTTAGTTTTGAAATTGAATTTTCAAGCGTAAATTATAAAACATAAGATACAAAAATCTTGTCATTCAATCTACAAGGTGGGTCAAGTTCACGTTTTATTGTGCTTAATCATAATTTGCATGATAACAAATCTATAGTTGCCTTGCCTAAAATATAATTTCAAAATAGGAAAGATAAATTTTTTAAAGGTCTAGAAAATGCGAATATAGTAACATCAAAATTATTAAAAACAAACTTATATAATTAAATTTATAGCATTTAAAAGTTCTTTTAACATAAAAATACACATAAAAGATTAAAAATGTCATAAATTGTGCTTGACACCAATGTTTTGAAAATCGGACCGATGAGCGAATAAAAAAAGAGATTGTATAGTCACCAGCTCAACCATCGGATTAAAGTGGTTGAACCGTAACGTCATAATGAATAACATATAATTACAAGTTATAAATAAATAAAAATATGTATAAGTACTGAAATGAAAATAAAATATTTTATTTCACATCCTAGTCCTATCTTCATTCCCTCTCACAGTAAGCCTCATGCATCCCTTAATTCTACTCCATCAACTGCTACACCAAAGGTACCACTTCGTCATTCTACTCGGATAACATAACCTTTTGTACTTCTTCATGATTTCAATGTTAGTTCTACTACATTTTCTTCTCATGAATGTACTTCCTATCAAGAGGCTTGCTCTAACCGTCTTTGGCAACAAGCTATGACTGGTGAATTGCATGCTTTGGATAAAACTCATACCTGAGATGTAGTTGACCTTCCACTTGGAAAGAGTGCTATTAGTTGCAAATGAGTTTACAAGATCAAAATCCACTCTGATGGTTCCATTGAGCGTTACAAAGCTTGACTTGTTGCTCGGGGCTTTACTCAAGAATATGGGATTGATTATAAAGAAACATTTGCCCCCGTTGCTAGTCTTACTTTAGTTTGCAGTTTCCTTGCTTTTGCTGCTGCTCGCCATTAGAGACTTTGTCAGATAGATGTCAAGAATGCTTTTCTGAATGGTGATCACACTGAAAAAGTTTATATGCAACTTCCTCCTAATTCCTCAGTTCCGTCCACTAAAGTTTGCAAACTTTGCCGTGCTTTGTATGGTTTAAAACAAACTCCTCGTGCTTGGTTTGCCAAGTTCAGTTCTACCATTCGTGACTTTGGCTTCTCCTCCAGTGCCCATGATTCTGCTCTGTTTATACACAAGACAGAGCGTGGTATTATTATTTTTCTTCTCTATGTGGATGATATGATCATCACTGGGGATGACACAGTGGGTATCTCTAGTTTTAAACAGTTCCTCAGTCGCCAGTTTGAGATTAAAGATTTGGGTCTACTTAGCTACTTCCTCGGCTTGGAAATTTCTCAAGATCTTTCTGGTTACTTTCTCACCCAAGCCAAGTATACATCTGATCTCTTCACACGTGTAATGGCCCGAAATAAGCACAATATACTCATCTCATAACAACTGATAAATAGTAGCATGTGTTACAAGATAGTGAAAAGAAATGAAAGTTAAACAGATAATCATATGCCGTAATGGCTTACACCTGTCAAAGTTAATGCTTGGGTACATGAAAGTAAATCTTAAGCTCAATATAGATAAAGCTCTAGGCTTGTACAAAATTAAATACAAAATAACAACGATGAGCCTTTAGCTCCATAGTCCTCCCAAGCTAAGTCCTTGGTGGAGGCATATCACAAGTACCTGAAAATGGTTTTCTTACATAGGGTGAGCCAAAGCCTAGCAGAAATACTACAACACAATGTATGAATCATAACAAAACCATAAGGTGAATGCATATAGAATGCCCATACCAAAACGTTTTACATTTCTTTCCAAAAAAAACATGTCATGTCAAGTTTATATCACAATTCATCAAATCATCTCTTTTACAATAGTAAACATGGTGGTGAAGTACAACTTTGGGAATCTCAAACAAGTACAACCTTTCACGGATATTTCGTCCTCAGGAATCCGTCAAACGGGATCCATGTAAACGTAGTCTATGCAAGCACTACTATTTTCATTTTACAGATCTTTCGTCTGTGGGAATGGCACCCATGTATATGCACGATTTTCGAGACTTTCATCCCGGATACACAGGCCAACTTAACTTTGGTGTTACATACCTTCCCAAATTCACCCATTTTTCTCAAAATTATATACATTTTCAATGTATTAATCAGTATGCAACAATGCTCAATACAAAATATATAAGAATTTGGTTTTAGTTCGCCTATCCCTCATACAATTTCTACAACATAGTTATCTTTCACCGATAGTCCAAAACAAATATCTCTAACAAATAAATAAATTTCCATTAAAAATACACTTTTTAAAATCTCACATGTGAGTGATAATACATATCAAACTCCACCCTCATCATTATCATCATTTCAATTTCACGATTTCAAATATCAATTCCATGTTCTCTTTACAATCTTAAAATTTACATATTAGGGCAAAACCCTATTTCTCTTTGAAAATCCATTTCAATGCAAGAAATATCTCATTTCAACATATATCAACCCCAAATTCATAATCATTACCTTTTTAAAAAAACTATTTGAAAACCCTTTTTTAACATTTTGATTTCAAATCCTAGGTTTTTGCCAAAAATCCCTAAATCACTATAGTCTTTTGAAATAACAAATAGCAAAGGTAAAACCCATAGTAAAATGTGGAAAATCCCTACCTCAAAGCTAGAAGACCAAGGAAGAGTGGAGAAACCTCAAAGAAGCTGAAATCCACTTTTGTTCGGATGAAAAGAGAGTCCACGGAGTGTTCTATTTTTTTAACAAAGGGAGTAAGGTGAAGAAATCATTAGATCTTGATGTTTTTATACAGAGAAGGTGAGTTTTAGAGAGAGAGAGAGAGTGTCTTTGAATGTTTAGAGAGACAGAGAGAGTGAAATGAAAAAGTGACCCAAAAAAGTGGTTTTGCGATCTGATATACGCACAGACCGCTTGAGCACAAGAAGTGACGCTCGAGCGTACAAACACAAAAGATGTGACCGTTCGAGCGCAAGAAGTTGCTGCTCGAGCATGAAATACAAACTCCTAGTAGTTTTACAAACAGAAGACTAACACTCGAGTACGATAAGGGCCGTTCGAGCCAAGACTGCTCGAGCGCAAGAAATATTACTCAAGCGTAGAATACCACTTCCTAGTACTTTTGTAGACCTGCGAAAGTACTGAAAGTTCACAAAGACCGCTCGAACGCAAGAAGTGACGCTCGAGTGTAAGAACAAAATTCTGGACAACAAAAGTATGAAAAATAAGCTACCATCCTGTTCCAAACGCAATCAACACACCCCATAGGCCAAAATCAAGCAGAGATAAGGGGAAACATGCCTCGAATAACTATATAAGACAATGAAACCCAGATCCAAAACATACAATAGGTTGGGTTTAAACCAGAAGCATTATAACCTCCATTCTTAAGGAATTTCATCCCCGAAATTTTAAATCAAACATTAAAACCATGTTTTAACCAATTACAACAATGATAATAATTTCAAATCATCACCATGACCCATCCACCGGCCATCCATTCTCATCAACATGATAAACGAGTTCCAATACTGAATATACAATTCTCATTTTCAAAACATATACAATGTTTATATTACATTGACATAATAAAATTTTTAATACATGTTCAAACTTTAACAAATAGGTCCGAATACTTCTCACGAACTTCCACCTCACACTCCCAAGTGGCTTCCTTAACCCCATGGTGTCGCCATAACACTTTTACGAAAGGAATCGTCTTACCTCGCTAGACATGGTCTCGAGTATCTCAAACTCTAATTGGTCTCTCTTCATACAAGGCATCATCATCTACCTCTAACTCCGTCCAATCCAACACATGCGACGGATCTGACTCATACTTCTGAAGCATACAGTATGGAACATGTCATACACCCCGGAAAGTTGTGGCACAAAGCCAAATGATAAGCTACCTCCCAAATCCACTCTAGGATCTCAAAAGGCCCAATAAACCTAAGAGACCGCTCTTTCCAAATCTCATCAAACCCCGTCTAGGTGATGTCTTCAAGAAGACATGATCTCCCACCTCAAAAGACAACAGTCTCCTCCTACAGTCGTCATAGCTCTTCTGACGACTCTGAGCAATAACCAACCTCTTACGGATAAATTCAATCGTCTCTGTCGTTTCTTAGACTAACTCTGGACCCAACATTGGTGCATCACCCATCTCAGCCCAACACACAGGGGATCTACATGGTTGGTTATATAAGACATCAAATGGTGCCATGCCAATGCTAGACTAAATGTTATTGTTATAATCAAACTCCACTAAGGGTAAGTGCCTCTCCCACGACCTCTTAAAGTCAAGGACACAACTTCGAAGCATATCATTAAGGATGTAAATAGTACGCTCTGATTACCCGTCAGTCTGAGGATGATAGGTGGTACAAAAGTCAACCTAGTACCCAAGGCATTCAGTAGGCTCCGCCACAACCGAGCCGTAAAATGCGGATCTCTATCCGAAACTATAGTCACAGGGATCCCATGAAGTCAAATGATGTCCCTAATATAAAAAGTCAGCTAAATAATCTACCGAGTCACTCGTGCGCATAGATACAAAGTGCACTGACTTGGTCAATCGGTCAACCACCACCCAAATGGCGTCATTACCCCGTTGAGTCCTCAAAAGACCCATAGCAAAATCCATTGTGATATGTTCCCACTTTCACTCAGCTATAGGCAATGTAATGACCCAGAATTTCTTTTTTTAAAATATAGCTAGTGCATAATTTAATTAAGCAAATTTTCGAATTTGATTGCTGTGTAAATTCTGTGCGAAAATAGTTCGGTTTTGTATTTTTTAAAAATAGTTCCCGATCTCAAAAAATTATGAAATGTTTATATGTTGTTCCCATATGAGTCTAGAACGTTGGATACAAATATTAGAATTTAATGATGAATATTTATTTTATAAAAATTCACGGACTAATTGGTGTTCAGCTTAATTTATAGCAGAATTTGAAATTGAGTTTTGGGTGTTCGGACCAGGATTTGAGATAAATTTGTTATGACTATTTTGGTATATAATTGGACCATGTTTGACTTATGGGTGAGACCCATGATTTAGATTTAATTTAATTTGAATTTGTTTAATGACTTATGTTTAACTGTATGGTCCTTTTTAATTAGGTGATTGGTAGTAACCACCTTAGGAGTTGTTATTATTTATTATATAAGATTATAATAAATATTTGATAGTTGATTTTATGGTGTGTACCATATAGTGTGTACCATATGGTGAAAAATTATATATTTTATAAAGAATGAAATTGGGTATATTTTTGGTAGTGAACAAAATATTATATTTTGTGAAGTATAAAAATGTTATATTTTTGTGATGAGAAAAATTATATCATTTTATAATTTATGTTATCAAAGTTTAAAATATTTTACAATATATTTTATATTAAGTTTTGTGATGTTACACCTATGAGGAAGCAAACCCATGTGGGGTTGTCCCCCACTCCCTTTCCCTTTTCCTTATTCCCATCAGACTTCTTCCTCTCTCCTTCATTTTGCCTTTTTATTTTTTTTCTCTTTCATTTGTTGAACAGAGGGTCTTTCCTTCCCTGCCTGGCTGCTTCATCTCTTTCCCCCATGAATGCTCAATCTTTGAGCTTAGAGTGGGAGTCCTTAGAGTGAGATTTTGCAAAAGTGTTGTAAATGAAAGTTGGAGAACTCGTCGTACTCTTCACGATGGTAGTCTCGGATTCATGATCGAGCAAAATTTGCCTTCAAGATCTGCTCTTCTTCATTATTTAAGGTAGAGACTTTCTTTATATTTTTACATTAAAGCTATGTTAGGGCTATTTTGAGAAAATATATCATTATAAGAGGTATTGCATGTACATATATATATTTTTTCAGATTTTTGTTTGGTAATTTTTGGAAGAAAAATTATGTTGAAATATTAAGAATGTTGGCATTTTGAGATTGATTTGGGAAAATCATTTTATGTTGATAATTTTGTAAAGAAATTCGAAAATAAAATTTAATAGTTGTATGGATTGTCTTTACATCATATTATGATTAGATGATTTATTTTGAGAAATATAAAGTTGAATTTTTTTTATCTGTGATTTGGAATTTATTTTTGAGAAAAATAAATTAATGTTGAGGAACATGGAGTAAATGCTTAAGTAGGAATTATAGAGTTGTTTTGGGATTAAAAACTCTTAAAGTGTTATATTTATGATATTTTATAAAAGATGATATGTTGATGATTAAGTTGTGTTCATTTTTATGAAAATAAAAATGTGAAATGTGGACTTTCAAACTCATAACCTTGAAAATGTTACTATTGGACATATTTCATAATTTTTGATATAAATATCATGCTGGTTAAGTAATTTTAGAAAAAGTTGTGAAATTGTTATTGGTAGAAAATTTGGTAAAAATATTACCTCTTTAAGTAGCTTGGCATGAAAAATGGCTATGTTGAAATATAGTTATATATATGTTTTTGCAAGATCTAGATGATTTTCAAAATCATCCGATGATTTTCAAAATCATCCTTTGATTTGTTTTGAAAATTGATTGTTGATTCAAGAAGATGAGAGATTTTTTTTGAAAGTGGGTTTACTTTTTATTTATTTTAAAATAGAAATTGAGGGTTTTGAACTATGAGGATTGAAGAGAGATGATTTTAGTGACTTTCTTTCAATAAATGAAGATGAGTGGTTTTGGTGAGAAAACCTAGAAATTGGAAATTTTTAAGAAAGATGTTGACAATCTTTGAAAATGTTGTTATATTTATTTTGTGTGCCAAAATAAATGATATTTGAAAAAATTGTTTATTTGTTTACATATAAATGATGGTTTTCATGGAATATGAGAATTGTTGAAGTTTTGAAAATTGTTGTTAAAAATGTTGATATAGTCTTGAAGTGACTAAATGGTTGAGATTACTCTAAGTGTGGGAATTATGTTGTCCCTTAGATGAATTGGAATAAAAGTATTTATATTCATCTTGAGAAATTATATTAAAATGAGAAATGAGAATTTTGATTACAATGGGAATATTGTGTGGAAGTATTGAAAATGGGAGAAATATTGCATTGTATTATTAATCATTGCATTGGCATATCAATTCATTTGATAATGATGAGCTTTGAAATTTGATTTGAAAACTTTGCATTGAGAAAGGAATGTTGGGAAACAAGTTTTCATGAAATGATTTTGGGGTAAATACGATGGTAAGTCTTGAAAGGTGGTGTAGACGATATGTGTCGAGCCTTCCAGTTAATACTGGTAAAAATGACAGATTACAGGTGTTGAGCCTTCCAGTTAATACTGGTAAAAATAACAAATTAGTAGTATTTGTATAGTGTACTTCCAGACACCAGCCTAGAAATTACCTGAGTCGTATTTACTATCTTGGAATTTTATTGAAATTGTTGAATTAATGTGTTTTTAAAATGGCATTGTGCGTAAGATTTTCAAAAGATGAGAAAAATATTTTGAACATGATATGGCATATGCATTCATCTCATAAGACTGTATAAAATGGATTTGATGAATTGTTTAATTATTTGGTTCAATTGATAATGAGATAATTAAATGAATTGAAAAGAATGTCCTGTTGCTATTGAAACATTTTTCTTTATTTAAGTTAACTTGTTGTGGTTAATTAAATAAATTGGATTTAAGAGATTATGTAATAAAATCATATGGTTTTGACATGATATGATTTCACATATATATATGAGTATTTTGGTACCCGCATATCTTCTAATGTTTTAATATGAGATTGCTTGGTGAGCTAGTGATTGCTCACCCCCTGCCTGTACATTTGTACAAGGAATGCTTTTCGGATTTGAAGATCAAACAATGGGTTTTATCATTTCATAAGTGTAATGTAGTGATGGATTGTACTACTTCATTTGTTGTTTGGCTGAGTGCTATTTTTTTAATAAAGAGTAGTGTCCTCCATTTTATTATAAATCTCAGGGCATTTCTTTTATTTGTATGTAAATGTCATTGTTGTATAACGAGAGAGAATATGTATATTTAATTATTCATCATTTCATCCAATGATGAAATGTTATTTGTAAATGGACTTAATTAATGAATATTGGTAAGGTTATCCAAGTAATAAAATACGGGGAGTGACAACTTGGTATTAGAGCGAACCGGGTTTGAATACCTTGACTCCTGAGAAGTGGTTTTGACCACAGTTGGGTTTACCTCGGGATTATGAGCGACGTTTCTATATGATAACATGCTTATGTGCTAAGATGTTATATGTTTATGTGGGCATGGGGTTGAGTCTCGAGGATGTTGTGTCGGATCTAGAAATTTTCTTAGAAATCTCATTGGAAATGCGTCTGATCAACGCAATTAAAATTAGAGGTCTAAAAGGATTTCTAGAATGATTAACCATTTTCGTAGTGGCAACTAGTTATTTGTTATGTGGTTATGTGATTTTATGCTACTTGATGTGCATATATTGAGTTTCGTGTTAGAACATGAGAATGTACCTTAATGGGAGGTGTTGATACTAAATGTTATGCGTGGTATATGTATGGCTTTGCATGATTGTGAAATTGTTCCATTTACTTGGGTATGTGTAGAGTTGTTCTTGAAGTTTGGATTGTATACCCTTGTGTGTATTTGGAAAGAGGCGTGGCCTTGACATGGTAAAGATTATAAATGGTGGTAAGGGGTATATTTCTCAAGAGAGATTGATTGTTTTGAGATTTGGTTGTAAAATCTATAAAGTGCAAATTATGTAAGGTTTAAAGATGAGATTTGAAACGGACAATATTCATAATTGTTGTTATCCTTATTTATTTATTTGTTTTGTTCCTGGGTGTCAGGGGGGAGTGTCCAATACTCGTTGGTAAGAGAATTTTCTTAAAGGGAATGAGGTGTGTTTTGAGCCATGGTTGTATTTTTCTTTGGGGACATCTTATGTCTGGTTGGTTAGTCTAGTGGTTTCCAAATGAAGTCTTGGAATGACCCTACAAGTGTGATAGTTTGGCGGTGTAATCTAGATTTTAGATTGTTTTGGCCGTGTGTAAATTAGGTAGCTTCGAGAACTAGGCTCTCTTTTCCTTGCAATTGGGTGAGTTGGAATGAATTATGAGTTTGTTTGCAAAACCTTGGAGGGTGTTTCCTTGTGCTTAATGCGTGATAAGTCCTAAAAGAGAAGTAGGATCTCTTGTTGGTAGGCCAGGGAACTGACACTGTTGTTTTGAGTAACCCGTGGGTTGTGTTAGTCGAATCATGGTTGCATTCAGGGTAGACCTTGAGAGTCATCATAATACTAGTGTAGAGTTTGTGTTGTAACTTGGAGTAAATGCTTTAGAAGTTGAGTTGAACTAACTTTTAACTTGAGGGCCATGTACAGTTTGGGTGTTTACCTAATTGTGTTGAGTCTTACTTAGACTTAAAGTATATTGTTGAGATCATTTTGTAAACCCCACATCGGAGTGGAACCGTTAATATTGATTTGTAGTCTTGTTGATGGAAATCCTAACCCGTTGTCTGAATTGATTTTATTTCATTTGGGTTATGGAGTGTGGCATTACCCTAGTGTTGGTTAAGTATTAGTTTGCCTTGTGACGGTTGGCGGTCACTATTTGAGTTGGTGGTTAGTACTTTTGAAGAGGTATTGTTTCGTTTTGTTAAGGTCTCAGAGTAGTGATAGTTATTTTGGCCTTAGGATGCATTGTGCATTAGGCGATGGACATAGTTCGTTGAAGTTGGGTTATCACCAATAAGGTATGGTGTTTTGGCATTTTGAGGAGTCGTTTTGCCAAAATTTTTGTTATGCTTGAGGAATTAGATCCTATTTTATTGCTTTGGGTTATCGATATGAATAGAAGAATCATTTAATGGTTTATACTAGTAAGGATTTATATCATCAATTGTGGTGCAAAATAATGATTTGGTTCATTACCGGTGTTACTAGTTGATGGCTCAGGTAGAGGTCAAAGAATTTTGTTGATGCAATGGTAACTACTTGAGTGAGTTTGTGGGTGACTGTAGAATGTATTACATTACTTGAGTTTAATTTCGAGGACGAAATTTCTTTAAGGAGGGCAGGTTGTAATGACCCATAATTTTTTTTTTTAAATATAGCCAGCGCATAATTTAATTGAGCAAATTTTTGAATTTGATTGCTGTGTAAATTCTGTGTGAAAATAGTTCGGTTTTGTATTTTTTAAAAATAGTTCTTGATCTCAAAAAATTATGAACTTTTTATATGTTGTTCCCATATGAGTCTAGAACGTTGGATAAAAATTTTAGAATTTAATAATGAGTATTTATTTTATGAAAATTCACGGACTGATTGGTGTTCAGTTTAATTTATAGCAGAATTTGAAATTGAGGTTTGGGTGTTCGGACTAGGATTTGAGATAAATTTGTTGGGACTATTTTGATATATAATTGGACCATGTTTGACTTATGGGTGAGACCCATGATTTAGATTTAATTTAATTTGAATTTGTTTAATGACTCATGTTTAACTGTTTGGTCCTTTTTAATTAGGTGATTGGTAGTAACCACCTTAGGAGTTGTTATTATTTATTATATAGGATTATAATAAATATTTGATAGTTGATTTTATGGTGTGTACCATATGGTGAAAAATTATATATTTTATAAAGAATGAAATTGGGTATATTTTTGGTAGTGAACAAAATATTATATTTTGTGATGTACAAAAATGTTATATTTTTGTGATGAGTGGAGATGCTAACCGAGCCAATTCTAACCCCAATGCCGATGCAAATGCTGACGAAATAAAAGAGTGGGATGCACCCATATTAATCAACATATTGACAATAGGATTGCGTAACAAAAAAGTACCACTCACAACTGAAGGTGTTGGCACTAAGTCTGGCCTGATAACAGCATACACACGCCCTGAAGGTCACTATTCCACCTACTCACCCCTCGGAGCATAAGTCTGAAACATTAACTGAGCCGAAGAGGCTCCTTGATTGGCCCTCGAGGCTTGAACTGAATGTACAGGTTGGTGGCTCTGTGTCTATCTCGAACCAAACGCACCTGATGTGCCATTCAACTGTTGGCAAAACATCTTCATATGCCCTGATTGCCCACACTGATAATAGGTAGGTGGTTTCCCTCTCCCCTGACTTTAGCTTTGAGAATGAATCGAAGACGACGCAGATCGCTGCCCTCCTTTTCTCTGCGGGCAAGCTCAAGACTTGTGGCCCAACTGGCCACACTTAAAGCAAGTGTAATCTCCCTCACCACCTCTCCCAAAACCCGAACTCGGTACTAGAAAAGTGAACCTCAACTGAGCTCCCTGGTTCTACTATGGGGTAGAACCCTCTGCCTCTCATTATCCCCCTGAATATCCTGACTCCTCCTAGAGCCCCTCATTCGTTCTTCCTCCATTTGCATCATGGTCTCAAGATGAGCCGCCGTATTCACAAGGCATCCATAATCTCTAATCATTGACCTGACCACTTTGAACATAAGCCCGGTCCTCAACCTCTTCTCGAACTCTATACAACGGCGCTCCTTAGTCGCTACGAGTTCCGGTGTAAACCTCGACAGACTAGTAAATGCGGCCTCAAACTTGGCCACCTGTGTTTTTAACTACTTGAGCTTAGAAAATTGGTCTCTCAACTTCTCCTTAACAGTGGACGGTAAGAACTTGTCCTGCAAAGCGTCGACGAATGCCTCCCAAGTTATTCTAATGCGCCCACGAGCATACTTTCACCATTGACCCGTATCTCCCTTCAGCTGGAAGGATGCCAAGGTCACTCTCAAACCATCATCTTCGATACTAAATATCTTAAACGTCTTCACCATTTGTTCGAGTCATTCATCCACTTTCAAAGGCTCTTTAGGATTACCCAAAAACTCGTTTGGGTTCAACCGGAAGAACTCCCTCTTTAAGAATGATGGCCCTACTTCAACAATTTGGGTCTAGACTTGATTCTTAGCTTTGAGAATGTCCATGGATTCTCTCAAAGCTCCGGCCATCTCAAGGGCCAAAGAGCCCATGGCCTGTTGACCAACTGGTTTGGCCACATTGGCCTGACCAATCCATTCCTCTTGCGCTGGAATCTCATCCGGTAAAGACACCTTATGCCTCCTAAGCCTACCACACCTACCACCACCACGTCCACGTTCTGACATCCTAATGAAGGTAACAAAAGACATTAGCACATTTACAAATGTGTTGAAATTAACTCACTCGCATCCTAATGCGATGAACAACAATAATTCACTCTACATAAGCACGTAGTTACATAAATACATACGAATTTCTTTCCTAGATAATGACCGTCCCGCTGTATTGCCAGAGTTCCAATTAGAAACAGTAGTGACCAAATGCTCTTCTAAAAGGACTTCTAGAAACCCGTAGACCCAATCAATATCTTAGGAACTAAATCACATACCCATATAATCACATAAACATACCATACATACGAATATCTCTGTCAAGCAAAACAAACCCATTGTGATAATAAGCACTTCCCACGTACCCAAAGTATTGAAACCCGGTACGCTCTAATACCAAGTTGTAACGCCCCAAAATAAACACAATATACCCATCTCATAACAACTAATCAATAGCAGCATGTGTTACAAGATAGTGAAAAGAAATGAAAGACAAACAGATAACCATATGCCTTAATGACTTACATATTTCCAAGTCAATGCTTGGGTACACCAAAAGTGAGTCTTAAACTCAAAACATATCAAGCCCTGAGCTTGAATAAAATTAAATACAAAATAGCAATGATGAGCCTTTAGCTCCACAGTCCTTCCAACCTAACTCCTTAGTAGAGGCATATCACCAGTTCCTGAAAATGGTTTTCCAATATAGGGTGAGTCAAAGCCCAGTAGAAATACTACGACACAATGTATGAATCTTAATTAAGCCATAAGGTGAATGCATATACAATGATCATACCAAAATGTTTTACATTTCTTTAAAAAAAAAACCATGCCATGCCAAGTTTATATCACAATTCATCAAATCATCTCTTTTACAATAGTAAACATTGTGGTGAAGTATGACTTTGGGAATCTCAAACAAGTACAACCTTTCATGGATATTTCGTCCGTGGGAATTCGTCAAACGGGACCCATGTAAACGTAGTCTATGCAAGCACTACTATTGCCATTTTACAAATATTTCGTCCGCGGGATGGTCACCCATGTACACGCACGATTTTCGAGACTTTCATCCTAGACACACATGCCAACTTAATTTGGTGTTACACACCTTCCCAAATTCACCAATTTTTCTCAAAATCATATACATTTTCAATATATTAATCAGTATGCAACAATGCTCAATACAAAATGGATGAGAATTTGGTTTTAGTTCACCTATTCCTCATGCAATTTCTACAATAATCATAACTATCTTTCACCGATAGTCTAAAACAAATATTTCTAACAAATAAGTAAATTTTCATTAAAGATACACTTTTCCAAAATCTCAAATAGGAGTGATAATACATATCTAACTCCACCCTCATCATTATCATCATTTTAATTTCTTAATTTCCAATATCAATTCCATGTTCTCTTTACAATCTCAACATTTACATTTTAGGGCAAAACCCCCATTTCTCTTTGAAAATCTATTTCAATGCAAGAAATATCTCATTTCAACATATATTAACCCCAAATTCATAATCATAGCCTTTTTCAAGAAACCATATGAAAATCCCTCTTTTACATTTTGATTTAAAACCCTAGGTTTTTGCCAAAAATCCCCAAACCACTATAGTCTTTTGAAATAACAAATAGCAAAGGTAAAACCCATACTCGAATGTAGAGAATCCCTACCTCGAAGCTAGAAGACCAAGGAGAGAGTGGAGAAACCTCAAAAAAGCCGAAATCCACTTTAGTTCGGATGAAAAGAGAGCCCACATAGTGTTCTACCTTTTTAACAAAGGGAGTAGGGTGAAGAAATCACTAGATCTTGGTGTTTTTGTAGAGAGAAAGTAATTTTTAGAGAGAGTGTGTCTAGATCTAGGCTTTTTGAAATGTTTAGAGAGAGATTGAAATGAAAAAGTGACCCAAAAAGGTGGTTCTGCGATCTGATATATGCACAGACCGCTCGAACGCAAGAAGTGACACTCGAGGGTACAGACACGAAAGATGTGACCGCTCAAACGCAAGAAGTATCGCCCGAGTATAGAATACCACTTCCTAGTACTTTTGCAGACCTGTGAAAGTACTGAGAGTTCACAAAGACCGCTTAAGCGCAAGAAGTGACCCTTAAGCGTAGGAACAAAATTCTGGATAACAAAAGTTTGAAAAACAAGCTACCAACCTATTCCAAACGCAATCAACACACCCCAATGGCCAAAATCAATGAGAGATAAGGGGAAACAAGACATGAATAACTATGTGAGTGTTTGGGAAGTGGGTTTTTATGTAAGTTTTTTTAGTTGTAGGATATTATTGGAGAAATTTTTTTTGGTGTTTGAGAAGATAGTTGGGTTTTTTTGTGGTTGGATGTGATATTTGTGAGAGAAAAAGTGAAATGATTATTGGGTTGGATGTGATATTTTGTTTGGATGTGTTTTTTTTGGTTTTGCAAAAAGTTTGTCTTTTTGTGAAAAAAATAATAAAAAAAACCCAAGTCCCAAACTTCCCAACACCACCTATATAAGATAATGACGCCCAGATCCATAACATACAATGGGTCGGGTCTAAACCAGAAACGCTATAGCTCATGTTGGTCTTACCGATTGTAAGACTGCACCTACCTCAGTTGATCTTTAGACTCGTCTCACACCTCTTGATGGTCACTTGTTATCTGATGCTACTTTATATCGTCAGTTAGTTGGCAGCCTTGTCTATCTCACGGTTACTCGTCCAAACATTGCCTATGTTATTCACATTGTCAGTCAGTTCATGGCTGCTCCTCCCTCTCCACACTGATGCTCTGTTTCGTATTTTGTGCTATCTCAAAGGTACTATATTTCATGGTCTTCACTACTTAGCACACTTTTCTCTGCAGCTACACACCTTTTCTGATGCAAATTGGGTAGGGGATCCTACTGATCGTCGTTCTACTATTGGATTCTGCTTCTTCTTGGCTGACTCTCTCATTGTCCAACGTAGAAGAAGCAAACTTTTATTGCTCATTCTAATACTGAGGCTGAGTATCGTGCTTTTGCTAACACTACTCAAGAGCTTGTGTGGTTTCGTTGGCTTTTTTTTGGTATGAGAGTTTCTCTTCTTACTATCACTAACCTTTATTGTGACAGTCAAAGTGCTATTCAGATTGCACATAACGATGTCTTTCATGATCACACCAAGCATATTGAGATTGATTGTCACTTCATACGGAAACATGTCACTAGGGGCGCTGTTCGTTTTATCTTTGTTACCTCTGTCGATCATACAGCCGACATCTTCACCAAGGTTCATCCTCTAGGACGCTTTTCTGACTTACTTTCCAAGCTCAAGTTGATATCTGCATTACTACCTTGAGTTTGAAGGGGGGTGTTATCTGTATATTTCTATATTACCATATTGTGCATTACCATATTGTGTTTTACCATACTTAGCTTCTCCTTTTCCTATATAAAGGAGTCTTGTATTCACTCATATTATTCATTGAAATATACAAAGTTATATTCTCTCTCCCCCTCTCTCTCTCTCTCTCTCTCTCTCCATTCTCATAACAAATATGAAGAATATGCATAAGTAGTTTAAGTGTACCATGAGAGGGGGGGGAAAAAAAACAATGAAAGTTATTTTAGAATTTAATGTATATTGTCTTTATTAATAAATTTACCTTAAAATATAATAAGAACTAAAATTTTAATTAAACATATTGAATTATTATTTGAGTGCATGAATCACACACACATTCCTTCATTCGTTTATGTATTATGCAATAATAGGTCATTTATTTTATTGGTTTTATTGCAGCCCATAACTCCCTCATTATTTTAGTTTAATGGATCATTATTTCTAAGTGATTGATTTGTATAGGCTGATGTAGCCTATAAATAGACCCACACACTATCAACCCACATCATTCCACACCAATCATTTAATACTTAAGAGAGAGATTATAGGCTAGAGAATGGTATTTCTTTCTATCGCAATGTACTTGATCTCTTTAAAGAAAATGGGATATCCAGAATTGTGGAAAATACTATTTAATCTACTAAAATCGTACCGATTCATACCAATCTGCACTGATCAATTAGCTAACTGCAAATTAAAATTTGAAATTTATAATAAGCCTTCAAAATCGCTCTGCAATAGTTAATATAGTTTTTTAATTACTAATGAAATATCTAATGACATATCAAAATAAAAATGAGTGTGAGAAAAATTTAGGATGTGGAATTTGTTACAAATTAACAGTTGTATATATAAAAAAATATTATGTAAAACTAGTTTGTATTATATATATGAAAAATATTATGCAAATTAATATTATATATTATGCACATACTGGATAATTGTTTTTTTTTTTTTTTTAAAAAAAATCAATTAACTGAGGCCAAGTTTGGGAACTTGTAAAAAAGCCAAAAAGCCAAAAAGTCAAAAAGTTACTCAAAAAGTTAAAAAGTTAACCCTATTCACCAAAAGTCAACAATTATGGCTGCACAATTCCCAATTCGAATTTTTTTCCTACAAATCAATTTTTATAATTTTTTATTATACATTTTTCCATAAAAAGTCAAAAAGTTAACCCAAATACCCATATTTTCAACCTCAATTTTTTAGTCCAAAAAGACAAAAAGTACACTTATTTAGGACACCCCAAACAACCCCTAACTAATTGAAATTGTCCCAAACTCTTGCGGTTTGGTTATTTGTCAATCCGACATTCACAGTTTGGTTTATAATTTTACTATCAAACTGCCCCTCAGTTTGATATGGTTGTATCTCATTCTTTTTGTATTTTTTTAATAAGATATTATTTTTTTGGTATTTTCACCGACAACGAGCAGTGGGGGTTAGTCGAAAGTGGCTGCCAGAATTGGTAGTCAGATTGTTGTCGGATAATATGAGGTGGCCAATGTAACGCCCCAAATTTCTAGCCCAAATGATAATACAACAATCATGGTTCTTTCAAGGAAAGCCGAATATAAATCTCCAAACTTACATTACATGATACAATAGTTCTTCATGCAACAATACATTAAACCAACAACAAGTAAATAAACAAATAAATACCCCCAAGGGTTTACAAGTTTCCAAGGCTTGAACCTGGTTACACAAAACGGTTATTCAAACCCACACACATACAACCCTTAGCTTACACACAGAGTCAGAGCAAAATGAGAGTCTCATACTCCCAATACACATTTCCTCGCCTTTAGTTAGGCGGCATCACCACATCTTTTCCTGCACAAAAATCCCGTAGGGTGAGCATAAAGCCCAGTAGGAAATCTTTAACAAAGTATATACATTTTATACAAGTCTTAAGAGATGAAATGCACATGCCATGCTATGCCATGCCATTTTGAAAGAAAATCACATCTTCATCTTTAAAAACCATCATGCTCAATGATGTCATGCAAGTTCAACTCTTCAAAATTTAACAATTCATTTCAAGAGCGGTAAATACGACTTTGGTAATCCCTAGGTCGGTGTTTGCAAGTAGACTATACAAGTACTACCAATTTGTCATTTTTACCGGTATTAACTGGAAAGCTTGACATCTATCCGCGCTGGTTTTCGGTCTTTCACCCCAAACTCTCAGGCCAACTTATTCAATATCATCTACACCACCTATCAAGACTTACCAACGTATTTATCCTAAAACCATTCCATGAAAACTTGTTTCTCAACATTCTTTTCTCAATGCAAGTTTTCAAATCAACTTTCAAAATTTAATGTAATCAAATGAATTGATATGCCAATAACACAAGATGAATATAAATACTTTTATTCCAATTCATCATCCAAGAAATAACACAATTCCCTCTTCTCAAATATCCTCAACAATTAGTCATTTTAAGACTATTTCAACGTTTTGAACAATAATTTTCAAAATGAACAATAATTCTCATATTCCCTGAAATTCATCATTTATATAAATATAAATAAGAAATTTTCCAAACATCCATTTATTTTGACACACAAAATATATATAACAATATCATTCATGAATTTTCAGTCTCTAAAAAAAAAAATCTCCAAGTTTTAGGTTTTCTCACAAAAACTATATAACTCAAATCTTTTGAAAGAAAACTTTCCAAAATCATCTTTTCTTCAATCAACGAAGATTAAAACCCATAAGATCATTTTAAAAGAACAAGAGACAAACCCACTTTCATAATCGCTCAACTTCTTGAATCAACAATCAATTTTCAAAGCTATCAAAAGATGATTTCAAAAATCATATAGATCTTGCAAAAACATATATATAACTCTAAGAAAATCCCTACCTCAAATTTTGAAGAAGAAATGAGATAAAACCCCCAAAATCAACGGTGTCGAAAGTTGATCTTCATCGCACACAACGAAGCCCTCGAGAAGTTAACCAACTTTGATGAAGAACCTATGGCAGAACTTTAATGGATCTTGAGAAATCAAGGTTTTGATCCAATTTGGCGTAGGGAAATGTAGAGAGAAGGGTGAGAAAATGGTTTTTAGAGAGAGAGAGATATACAAAAGTGATCTGAAATATGAGATTCACAAACTGATATAACATGGTCCGCTCGAGCGTGGAAAGTCCCGCTTGAGCGTCAAATACACTTTCCCAGTACTTTTGTAGACAAGTCAAACTTCTGAAACCAAACATTCTCCAGTCGAGCGCATAAATGGCTGCTCGAGCGGACAAGCAACTTCTAATGCATTTTGCATTTTTGCTTCGAGGGCGCTGCCCCTCAATCCCGCCAGGGTGCTACCCTAGGACCCGCCAAGGGGCGCTGCCCCCTAGACCCTCGCGAGCTGATCGGGCAGCTTGATCCCCGCCAGGGCACTGCCCTTGGACCCTCCAAGGGGCGCTGCTCCCTGGACCCCCACGAACTGATCGAGCAGCTCGATCCCCGACATACTCAGCGAAGTGGCAAAACTGGGATCGCTATAGCCAAAGGTCAGACTAATGTCTGGTTGGTCGCGAAAGTGTCATAAGAAGGTGGTTTTTATTTATTTATTTCATGGGATCACTAGAAGGTGGTTAGAGGTTATGGAGAGGAAAGGAGAGAGTGAAAACTTAATTTCAAAAAAAATATGAAAATACTCTTTTTTGGTTTCCAAAATTTTAAAAATTTGGGAATCAATTCTATCTGGAAATGAAAAAAATATATCACAAAATTTTTCATTTCTAATTTCCATAAAAAGAGATGAAAACAAAAATAGAAAACAAGAAACAAAAGTGTTAATAAATTACTCTAAATTTTTTAGTCGTTAAATTTGTGCCATATATTTTTCTAAAATTAATACTTTTTTTTTTTTTTGGAGTTGGGGAGTGTTTGGCAAGTAAGTGATTTACCATGTGGAATCGTGTAAATAGATAAGGATCATTACAACAAAACTAACTATTTACGACATCATGTTTATGACATGCATTAAATGCATGTCATAGTTAGTACAGTCTACGATATTTTTTTTTGTTTTGTTTTTTTGCAAGCCATTAATATTTTGTTAATAACAGCATACATACTATCTAAGTTTGTTAATTTATATAGTTATGGTATGCAAAAGTATGTTATAAAAAATGTATATTTTTACGATTTACAAAAATATGTCGTAAAATATTTGCACTTAAGACGACATACATTTCATGTTATAAAATATTATAACTTTACACGACATGCTAATGAATGTCGTTAAAACTTCTACCAAAAAAAATAAAATAAAATAAAATAAAAAAATAAAAGAAAATCTGATTTTTTTATGACATGCAAAAATATGCTGTAAAAAATTTAAATTTCGTGGCATACAAAAATATGTTATAAAATATTTGCACTTAAGACAACATATATTTCATGTCGTAAAATATTAAATTTTATATTTTTTTGAATTTAGTATTTTTTTTAGGAAATTAAAAAATATCTTCCTTCTAAGTATATGTAAATTACTTGAATTTAAAAAGTAAAAAAAAAAAATCATTTAAAAACTTACGCCACACTCTCTCTCATTTTAGATCCATACCTGTTTTTGTCCCAAATCCTCTCATTCTCTAGAGAAATTATATTTTAATTATAAATAATAAAAAAAATTCTAAATGTTCTTAAAATATTTATAAATTTATACTAGATATGAGAATTTTTTGTTTTTTTTTTTTTTCCCCCGATAAACCAGATATTCTAGCCCAGGCCGACAATGCGATATCAGACTGGGCTGGTCGATCCTAGCCCAGCCTACTAATTGGGCCTATTGGTATCTGAACTGGGCCCAAATACAACATTCAGAATTTCTCAATAGCCCATTGCGCGCCAATAACTTCATATATAAACTGCCAAGACTTCAAATTAAAAAAAAAAATTTAAAAATTAAAAAAACAAAAAAACACAGATTCAAAATTTCTAAATTCCTTAAAATATATATATATATATAAAAAATAAAATTTGAATTTGAATATCGATCTCTTCATCATCAATCACAGTTCGATTCAAATCTCGAAGGTTTCAAGCGTTGGTTCGATTAAATGAAGTTGAAGATCAACAAGGCTTGCGATCTCAACTCCATTTTAGTTCTTCCTCCTTACGCAAGGTTCAATTCGATCACAAAATCTCTTCAAATTCTACGTTCTATGCACAATTTCACACACACAGACACGCAAATTGTTGTGTTGAACTTTGTGTCGATTGTTTCGGTGAAGATTTGAGAGGAGATCGGGCACTGTACCAAACGGAATGGACCGAAGTCAATCGCAACCATCGCAACAGTCGTTTTCGCAGGGAGTTTCATCTCAGCATGGAATGTTTTTTCAGCTCTCGCAGAACTCTCTTGATGAGATCGTGACGAACGATCAGGTTCTCTATCACTCTCTCTACTTTTAAAAGGAAAAAAAAAAAAAGAAGAAGCTATTGATGATTAAGTGATTTTAAGATCTAAATTTGAAGAGCATTTAACTATAATAATGAGAAGAAATCAATTTTTATGTTATTTGTTTGTGTTAGAGTTGGTGAATAATTGGTGATGCTAGGTCATAAGCATCCGTTTATGCCTCAAAGTCTTTACCTGATCTGTGGCCTTTCTATCCACCTGTTTCTCTTGTTTCTTTACCAAACACAGATGTTTCTTGTTTGCATCATTAATGAAATGAGCATCTTTTCCCCAAAAAAAGAAGAAGTCATAAGCATCCGTTTATGATGGTGTGGAGTGTATGTTCAATTCAATTCGTGTTTATGATGTTGGCTCATGCTGCTACTTTTAGAAATGGTATTGTTAATGCCTTTGTGATACTTCTCAATTCGTGTAATAGATGTCAACTTCTATTTTGGATTGTTGATGATTTGAATCGAATTGTTTAATCCAAATTTTATGTTAGAGCAAAGTCTTATCTTAGAACATCATTGCTAATTTCTTAAAGAGCTATGTGTCACAATTAGCTTACCGAAAAAATTGTCAATTAGGACTAGTTTGCTGAAATTGTTTTGGACTTTTGACTATCCACTGTTAAAGTTTCCAGTCTTTAATGTCTATACCTTTAGGAGCACTCTAGTTTATTCAAACCAATCTTTAATTGTCCTATATTCTTCTTCCCCCCCCCCCCCCCCCCCCCCAAATTCTTTTCTCTGCTTTCGTTATTGAATCTGTGTTTTACATAACTATGCATAAGTCCACTTCACTTGTGAATATTTTGACATTCTAGAGCATCATCTTCTGGAAAATGCATCATGTCCTCCATGCTCAGGGAAGGAGAAGTTCACTCAACAATGAGTTTAACCTTTCAGTACTATTTTGGTTCTTCATGAAAGTAGTTGCCAAGTCCTTGGTTAGGTGCCTAATGCCAATGCAGAAACGATTTGTATTTTCCGTTTAATGATTATGGTTTGCCTTTTCTCTAGCGGAAGCAAACATTTATTTAGCCTGTGTTGCTTTTATAGAGGATAGGTTCTCAAGAAAGAGAGAATTCAGTGAAAAAGATTGCTTGCTTGCCCCCTATCAGCTACACGCGAGAAGAGAGTCAAATGCCAATCTGAAGATCGTCCACCAATCTGATGCGCAAATGGAACTCTACTTCTGCTGCAGATCACCTATGTAAGTTTACAGCCAATGGGCAAGTTGAAAGCCATGAAAGATGCTAATTATATTTAATGTGACTTTGAAAATTTTGAATTAGGAAGGGTTCTAATTTTTTTACCTCTCTACAAATTAGTGAGCAAATTAATTGAATAGGTTTGGAATGATCTTGGATTCTGCTCAGAGCGATATCATGCATGTAAACAAGGGGACAGAGGAAGCATTAATGGAGAGTAAGTATCTCAGTTTTCAAATGCATTGGTAAATAGGAGTTTAAAAGGAAGCTACCCAATTTAGCATTTGTAATTGTAATACTACACCTATCTGTAATTGTAAATAGGAGTTTGAGAGGAAGTTTACCCAATTTGGTATTTGTAATTGTAATACTACACCTATCTGCCACCAGTTATTTGTGGGCTGTGACCTGGTAACTTGAAAATCTCTAAAAAAAAACACTTGAGTCCTTGATAACTATTATTGTTTGAAAAATGGCTTAAGTTTTTTCTTTTATTTTTTATATTCAAGGTATATAGAACAAAACAATAGTGGCATGATTCATCTACTGTAGTTCCTTCCACAGATTCAGTTGAAAACAAGATATCATTGCTTCAAAGAAAAAAAATGATGTAGATGGTTAAGTTTCACACAAATGTAGGTAAATTGTTGATGATGAAGATGCTTGGTATATCATGCCACAAAGAATATCAGGCAACTGTGAAACTTGCATTTGAAATGTGATGAATTGTGAAAAAAGAGACACACGAGAGACAGAGAGAGAGAGAACAATAATTTTAATTACTTGATGCATCTTAATTTGTGCCTAATTAGTATAATTTCTTTCTTCTCTTTTTTTCTTTCTTTTTTTCTTTTAAATTTCTTCTGGTGGAAGGCATACGGCAGAAGTTGATTGCTAATGACAACTTGATGCAACTAATGGTAAGGGCGAGCACCATGACTTAACCCATAAGTTATTTTGAACTGCCTGTTTATTTCGGATGTCAATGGATGCAGACTTTCTAACACAATTGAGAAATGATGATCAGAACTAGGGACAAGAAGATATCAAAACGAACCTTGTTGGGGGCTTAAATTCTATTTCTGATCAAGTTAGCCAGGAGATAAATCGAGACAGGTTAAAGGAGATTTCTTCAATGATATCAGCTCTACCAAAGCAGATTGATTTGTGTTTACAAATATTAAAATCTGAGCTCTGCAAGACTGTCACCCAAGAAATGCAGGCATGTAGCATCGTAATTCCATAGCCTGTAACATGTGGAAATTTCAAACTATGAATAGTATCTTTTCCTTTTCTGAGATGAGGTAGAGAAGGGTTGAATTATGTTTTGTATTGCTAACAGTTGCTTCTTTTGGAATTTTTTACTTGTTCATAATCCTCAGAAAAGGAATTTCATCATGCAAAAAAATGCCGAAAATCCAAGAAAATGCCATAAAAGATTATATATACGGCATACAAAATATGTCATAAATATATTAAAAATGACCTTCTACGGCATGCAAGAAAATGCCGTAAAAGATTATATATACGGCATACAAAATATGTCATAAATATATTAAAAATGACCTTCTACGGCATACAAAATTATGTCGTGAAAAGTGTGATGATTTATGACATGTAAAAAAGTGCCATAAAATATTATATACGACATACAAAGTATGCAATAAATATATTAAAAATAACCTTCCATGGCATGGAAAATTATGTCATGAAAAGTAGGATGATTTACGGCATGACAAAAATGTTGTAAAAAATTATGTACGACATACAAAGTATGTAATTAATGTTTAATTTATTACTTTTTACAACTTTACCTGCATGTCATAAATGACGCTCAACTTTCTACGGTATGTCATATAACGACATTCGTGGGCATGTCGTGAAAGAGTTTTTACGGCATGCATTGCAAACCGTAAAAATTCAATTTTGTTGTAGTGGATTTTCATCTTGTGATAATCCAATGCTAATTTACAATTCTTACAGGTGATCAGTTTTTACAATTTTTCTCCATTAGCTAATGCATTTAGGCAATACAATTTTTAAGTCCTGTGGACTATGGAAGAAAAAATACGACATTACAATGTAACTCAAGTTTTGAGTGGCCAGAATAATAGTCAAACAAACAGGTCCTCACAGTTTTGAGTGGCTAGAATAATAGTCAAACAAACCTCCCCCATCTCGAGAGGGATAAGCTCAATAAAACCAAAACACCAATATGACCTACAAAGAAACTATCCCCATCTCTTTGCAATTATCGTTTCACTAAAAAGACTAGGATTGAAGATTTTTCGGACCATGTGACTAGAGATGCTCATTATCTGTTATGATGTTTTAGTCTTTGGTTGTCTTAGTTTTTTGAAAGTGAGTACAAAGAAGGTTGGAACAATATTCTGTACTCCACAAAAGAAATCAAGGGAAAAGCATCCTAATGGCAAGGGTAACCTCTATTTTATTGATGCAGAGTAGAATAATGAAATAAAAATATTAATCACGATTTGATTAAGAGATACTCTCTCTTGAAAACATATTAATTCTCTCAAAATAAGTTGTTTAGCCCTAAGATTCACAACTATTATTTATAGAAGAACCAGTCCTAAATTACAATAGGAAATAAGCTATGAAAGATAATGCTCGCTAATTAAGCCTAAATCAAAGACAGTACAAAAATTACCAAAAATGAAAAAATTTGAGTTAAGTTCAAATCTAGAAACTATAATAAAAATTACATATTTTGAAGAAAAAAAAAATCTAGCCTCATACGGATTCGTTTAGACTAAGTAATTATAGAAACAAATTTTTCCTAAAATGGAAAAATCACGAAATTGGAGGCCTAAACATTGGAATTTGGCCGAAATCCATTGTATACCATAGCAAAGCAATGGGTATTGATCTTGATGTCATTTTTTCATGTCTCGACCGAAATGCACACCATTCCAAGCACCTATCAACTTTCGTCTACTAATGCTTTTTGCTTTTGCCATGTTCGATCATGAGTTCTAAAAATTCTACGGCCAAACACTTTGCATCAGTTGTGAGAGAATTCTTACTTTGTGTCATTGTTTAGCCTTTTGAATTGTGAGTTTTTTTTTTTTTTTGGCCAAGTTTTATTGTGTATTTCCATTTTTTGGTAGTCTCAACTCCTCTATCCTTTTACGGGGGCACATATTTTCCTCAATTGTCTTATGTTGTGGCAAAAATCTCAACCACTCCATTATCTTCTTCCTCAACAATACACCTCAATTCTTCTTTCTGGGGATAAGATGAGGCAAGTACTTCAAAATAATTTTATGACATGCCAAAACTTTATTCTCAAATTTCAAAAATTGCTTTCGCTCAAAAAAAAAAAAAAAAACGATGATATGAAAACAATGAGTGTTTTCAAACTTTCCATTACTTTTGTTCTCAAAAACGAAAACCATGAAAGCAGAAAGGGGTTGCTTGTCCTTTACTTGTTTGCTTAATTTCCTTTTATAATAATTTTTCACTAGTGAGGCATTTTGCTTTGTTCTCTAAAGCTGTTTTGAGACACTTGGAGAAGCCATGAATGCCCTCCTTGGCAATGTTGCTGGTAATTAATTTTTTTAGTGCCCGATGATTTTTACTCAAAAAAATAACTCATGATTTGAATAATTTGGGCTGCGTTTGGTTTGGTTTGGTTTAGTTTTAAATCAGTTTTGAAAGATAATATTGTAAAAAGAATTTTGAAAATTCAAAACTTGTTTGGTTATGAGTTTTCACACTAGTTTTGAGTTGTATATTTTAAAAATAATTTTTAAAAATTTAAAAATTCAAAACTTGTTTGATTATGAGTTTTCAAAATTAATTTTTCAGTTTTTTGGATCTTGTGTTTTTTGGTTTTCTAGTCAAAACTTTTTTGCAATATTATAATCAAATTTGTTTACTTTTTTCATATAACTAATCTAAATTTACTTTTTAGATGCATCTAATCTAATCTACATGACAAATTTCACTCCATATTTTTTATTTTTATGAACATTTTAAAAAACTTAATACTTCTTTTTTGGTTTTATATTCACTCAGGAGTGTTTGTTTGGTGGGATGTTACCGTAGGATTGGACTTCATGATAATTAGTCCAACATTTAGATAGAAAAACAAAAGTCAAACTAATAGTCCGATTGGACTAATAATCCCCCATATGTGCGATAACTCTATTCCATGAGGGGTGTGGTATAGAAATGGGCAGATTGAGCCACCATACGGATTAGATAGTTAAATGATGAAATTGACCTCTCAAATATATAACATTTCTTTCTTTTAGTTTTTTTAAACATGTTAGATTTTTTTTTAAGCATGTGTAAATTAATATTGTAATATATAATTGTTTTCTTTTATTTGTTTGGTATTAGAAAAATAATAAAAGGAAATATACTTTCAATATTCAAAAATGGAAAAAGAAAAAAAAAAGCATATTTTTTCTTCATTTTTTTAAACATGTTGATTTTTTATTTATTTATTTATTTTTTTAAAGCATGTATAAACTAATCTTGTGATATATAATAGTCTTCTCCTTTTTTTCTTTTTCTTTTTTTTCTTTTTTGTATTAGCAAAATTATAAATGGAAATATACATTTAAATAAAATTAATAGTGGTCGTATTAAAAAAAAAAAATTTAATTTAGCATTGTCATTGTAAACAATTCAAAAGAGAAAATGATCTTTTGAGAAGTTATCATTTTTTATAATTTTCTAATTAAACACAAGATTCACTAAAATAGTAATTTTCAGACATCTAATCCCATGATAAAACAAACATGGGATACACATCATTTTTAGTCAAATAGTCCAAGGAGTATTTATCGAGAACTAATAGTCCGTTGAATTCCTATCCTTCCTTATTCAGTTTGTCCAAACAAATATAGTCTCAATTTACATATATTTAAAACGTTTCACATTTAAATGTAACTTTTTATAAAATTACTGAATAATAAAAAATATACACAAAAAAGAAAAGAAAAGAAAATGACCTAGTTTATAAATTAATACAATTTTAATGTTTTATATATTTATTAAATTTATTTTTGAGTTCTTCACATTTGGTTTACTGTTTAAGTCTATCTAGATCATATACATCTAAAATATTAAAAAAAATATTTGGGCAATACTTCAAAACCAAACAAAATCAATTTTGTGAAAATCCTAAACCAAACAAGTTTTGGGTTTTGAGTTTTGGAATGACTTTTCAAAAACCGTAAACCAAACAGGTTTTAGATTTTGGATTAAAAAAATTGATTAAAAAATTTAACCAAACGCATTGCTCTAACTCATAATAATGACATTTTCTTCAATTTATTTTCATCTTCCGTGATTTTTTTTAAATTGTACAAGTTTTTATTTTTTTAAAAATTTTTTTAGATTCATCTCAACTAGATAAACTTAGAACAAAATCAAAAAAATTGACAAAAAAAATTCACTAAATATCAAAAAATAAGATAACTTTTTTAGGTTTATTTGATAAAGCTTGCCTTGCTTTACTTAGTGAACTATTTTAAAATACATCCTAAAGGGCCAACTAGATCCATAGCTTATCAGCCTTATCAGCCAAAATTGGACCTAGGTTAGATTTATTATTGACAAAACAAATGACTTCCCAATCAGCCCGGACGAGAATGAGGGCCAATTGTCACTACCAAAAAAACCTTTGATAGAAGGATGTCGTCTGATCAACTAAGATCAAACAATTATTTTTAAATACAACTCGGCCATAATATATCTAACAAGGAGCCAACCGTTCGATAAAAAGATTCAAAAATATAAAAAGATTCAAAATTTCAAATTACATATGAGTTTTTTTTTTTTCTAAAAAAATATGAACTCATAGTAGAGTAAAGAGAGAAGTATCATAATGGAAGAGAAGAGGTGCACATATTAAAGATAAATAATTAAATAATTGATTAATACCTTTAATAGTTTTGAAAAAATTGATTAAAATTAATATTTTATTTTTATAGTTTTGAAAAATTATTATATTCCTTTGAAGTAATGTTGTGCACCAACTGTCAATTAACACATATTATGATATCAAAAAAATATTAAAGTAAAATATTTTTTTTAAAAAGTAATGATATACAAATATAAAAATCAATACAAAAATCTTATTAATAATTATTTTGTTTGGATTTTGATCTATCACTTTATAATAAGTGACATATTTTTTATTATACAAATAACCTTATCATGCCATTTTTAGTTTAAAAATTCTAGCCAAACAATATTAACTAACAAAAAATAGTTATAAACAAAAAAATAGAAAAAGATGAGATAATGGTTGGTAGAGAAGAGGGAAAAATGACAAACAAAATATAAAATACAAAAACAAAAAATGGTCATAGATATATAAAAAAAAAATAAAAATGAAGAAGAAAAAGAAGAAGAAGAAGAAGAAGAAAAAAAAAATAGTGTACCTAAAAGATAAAAGAGTCTATTTAAAGAATAAAATAGATTTATAAACTAACTTCCAAATTGTCTCATAAAAAGAAAATTAAAAAATAATGAGTTTCATCGTTCCATAAATGTAATATTTATAAGGCGAGGAAGACATGAATGGCTTAGAAAAAGTATAATGTATGATGGTTAGGATTTTTGGATAGAAGAAAGAATTGGTTAGAGAAAGAATGCACAAGAATAATTTTTTTCATCTTTCCTTTTCTAAATTATAAATCATGGAAGCATTATAAAAAATAATAAATTATGAGATTTAAATTTTTTTTTATATATATATTATAGATATGCGTAAATTTATTTGGGAATAAAATTGTATTTAATTATGGAATAGAGAAAGAATCTAAATATAAGGTTTAATTTTTATTTTATGTTAGGTTTAATTTTATGTTTATATAGATCAGACCAGTTGTGAAAGATATTAATAGTACAGATTTAATGGGAGGTGGGAGAGTTTCCTTTTCATTAGATTTAATTATTTTAGGATAGAGAAGATTGTATGAGATTTATATTTTTTTTTAAATAAAAGCTTGATTTATTTTGAGAAGGAATGAGAGGTTGAGAATTGTGTACTTTTTTTTCTTTTTTCTTTTTTCATTCTTACTTTCTTTTTATCGGCAATATATTTGCATTAAATAATTTTGAAGGTTAATATTTATGTCGTTGGAATAGCCAATAGATGTTTTAATTTTTTTTTATAATAAAAATCAAAAAATTAGATCTAAGGTTTTGAAACATTAGGGTCTTTAAGATGAAAAGTCACTTTGATATAATATATAGCATAGCTAAATAGATTCTGAGATTTAGGAAAAAGATAAATATTAGGGGAGAGATTTTTGGAACTTGTAATTCAAATTTTTTTTTTAAATCTATAATTATAACAAAAATTACTTTTTTAAATCTATAGTAATTACTTTGCCAATAATATTATTTTTAAATATTTTTAAAATTACAAAAAATACAAAAATTAGCAATTTTAGTTTTTTTTGTTTTTTTTTTTTTTATAGTTACTTTGTTAGCCAATAGTACTATTTTTAAATATTTTTAAGATTACAAAAATTAATAATTGTGGTTTTACGTTTTTTTAGTCTATAATGTTTTTTTTTTTTTTTGTAAGATATATAATTATTTTGTTATGAGATGAGATTTGTGGTTTTTTTTTTAAATATATAATGTTTTTTTTTAATATATATTACTTTATTATGAAATGAGATTTAGGAAAGAGAGAAATATTGAGGGGAGAGATTTAGGAACTTGGAATTCAAAATTTTAGGTGGTTTTTTTTTTATTATTATTTTTAATCTATAATTACTTTGTTAGCTAATAGAATTATTTTAAATATTTTTAAAATCACAAAAATCAGTAATTGTGTAATGAGACTTTAGAGATCTCACAAACCTTCTCACTAGAAACCTCATTTTTCTTATGTAATAGATAGATAGATATAGATTGGATTTGGGTATAATTTGCAGAAATTGGATCCAATTCATGGGCGCAATGAAAGAGCTGTTGGTGGGAGTGGGGTGCAAACCACTGGTGGTGATTTACAAAGAGAGGCTTAAACACGAATCAAAACTGAAAATAAACTCACTGAAATTTATTCTGAAAATTTCTGAAAATTACACAGCACTCTCTTTTATTCTTTTCTTTTCTCCCACATACTTAACTCTCATAATACATAGCTATTTATAGATAAATCATACAATGTGAACCATAGTGTGAAAGCCCACAAATTTTGCAGCCATTGTTGACCAACAATTAAGGCTTCACATTCAACAATGGTGGGTGGTTGGCCACCTACCATTACACCTACCAAGCAAGCTTATTTTCAACATCCCCCCTTAAGCTTGCTTCTCCATGCTGCTTCATTCCGAGCATTATCTTCATTCTGTTGAATAGATCATTTTTCAACGGCTTCGTGAAAATATCTACAAGTTGATCTTGGGATTTGCAAGGCAATAATTCCACCTCTTTATTTTTCACATGCTCTCGGATGAAATGATAGCGAGTGTCAATATGCTTACTTCTTTCATGATAAACTGGGTTCTTTGCCAATGCAATTGCTGAGCGATTATCAACATAGATCTCAGTGGGTTTTTCTTGTGGAAATCCCAAATGCTTCAGCATGTTCCGTAACCATATTGCATGACACACAGCTGAGTTGGCTGCAACATACTCAGCTTCGCAAGTCGATAATGTCACAATGGCTTGCTTCTTGGATGACCATGTGAAGGCTGTATCTCCCATAAAGAAAGTAAACCCCGTAGTACTTTTCCGTTCATCCAAGTCACGTCCCCAGTCGCTATCTGAGTAGCCAACAAGACTGAAATTATCAGTTGGTTTATTGAATAAACCATCATCGACTGTACCTTTGATGTAGCGAAGAATCCTCTTTGCTGCATAAAGGTGTGACTGATCTGGTGTTTCCATATATCTGCTAATCAGTCCTACTCCATAGAGTATGTCTGGCCTGGTGCAAGTAAGATAGCGAAGACTTCCAACTAGGCTCTTGAAATAAGTTGGATCCACATCACCTGTCTTCGTACCTTTTCTGAGCTCCACTCCACTGTCTACAGGAGTGTTCACTGGATTGCAATTCTCCATTCCATATCTCTTGAGAATTTCCTTGGCATAACCACTTTGGGAAATAAAAATCCCATCTTTTCTTTGTTCCACTTCAATGCCTAGAAAATGAGCCATCAATCCAATATCTGTCATTTCAAATTCTTGGACCATGCTTCTTTTAAAGTCTTTGAACATGGCTGGATTGTTTCCGGTGAAGATTAGATCATCAACATAAAGACAAGCAAGCAACATGCTTCCATCAGCTTCCTTCTTCAAATATAGTGCGTGCTCGTATGGACATTTTTCAAAACCATTGTCATGAAAATACTGATCAATTCTAGTATTCCATGCACGCGGAGCTTGCTTCAATCCATAAAGTGCTTTCTTCAATTTGTACACTTTGTCTTCATGCCTATTCTGAACATACCCCGAAGGTTGTTCAATATAGATTTCTTCTTCAAGGAAACCATTAAGAAATGCAGATTTCACATCAAGTTGATAAATCTGCCACTTGTGCTGGGCAGCCAAAGAAATCATTAGCCTGATAGTCTCCAATCGGGCAACTGGAGCAAACACCTCTCCATAGTCAATGCCAGCTCTTTGCTTGTAACCTTTTGCTACTAACCTTGCTTTGTAGCGTTGCACTTCGCCTTGTGCATTCCTCTTTGTCTTGTATACCCATTTCACTCCAATGGGTTTGTGCCCCTCTGGTAGACTGGTAAGCTTCCATGTGTCATTTTTCTCAATGGCATGAATTTCTTCATCCATTGCTTTCTTCCATTTATCTTCCTGGATGGCTTCTGAGAAGGTAAGTGGATCACTATCTGCGAGTAGGCAGTACAGATTCAGATCTGCTTCTTCTGTAGCTTCATATATCTCCTGCAAATTTCTCATTGGTCTTGGTTGTTTGAAAAAACTATCATCTGAAGATGCTGATGCTGATGATGATGATGATGCAGCACTTCTGTGAGAAATGGCGATCTAGGTGCAGGAATTCTATGTGGAGGAGTTTGTGGCTCATCTTGAACTTCTCTTGTGATTTCAACAGGAGCTTTTGATGTTTCATCTTCAAGAATGAGTTCTGCATCTTTGACAACTTCATCTTGATTCCAGTTCCAAGCTTCTTCTTCTTCAAATATCACATCTCGACTCATGATCACCTTTTTGGTAATGGGATTATACAACTTGTATCCCATTGTTCTATCTCCATATCCGACAAGGATACATTTTTCTCCCTTATCATCGAGCTTGGTTCTTCTTGCTTCTAGAATCTTGGTGTATGCAACACACCCAAATATTCTGAGATGATTGACACTTGGCTTATGTGAACTCCAAGCTTCTTCTGGAGTCATAGAATGAAGACTCCTGGTTGGGCATCTATTTAGTAGATACACAGCACATGATACGGCTTTAGCCCAAAATTGCTTGGGCAGTCCCTTTCCTTTCAACATGCTTCTTGCCATATCTAAGATTGTGCGATTCTTCCTTTCAGCAACACCATTCAGCTGTGGCGTATAGGATGGTGTTGTTTGATGCTTGATTCCCTGCTCTTTGCAATACTTCTCAAAAGCATCTGATGTATATTCTCCACCTTGATCTGATCGCAATGTCTTGATGTAGTAGCCGCTTTGCTTTTCTACAAAAGCTTTGAATTCTTTGAAGATGCTGAACACCTCCGACTTTCTTTTAAGAAAGTACACCCATGTCTTCCGGCTATAATCATCAATGAAGGTGAGAAAATATCTATTCTGTCCATTTGACATCGGCTTCAATGGACCACACACATCAGTGTGCACTAGCTCCAGCGGCTTTGTTGCTCTCCACTTCACTTCTTTGGCAAAGCTAGTTCTGTGATGCTTGCCAAGAATGCAGCTTTCACAAACTTCATTAGTATGAGCAATATGAGGGAGCCCTCTCACCATATTCTTGCTTGACAACAGCTTCAAGCTTCCAAAGTTGAGATGTCCAAACCTCAAATGCCATAGCCAGTCTTTGTCTTTGATGATGGCATTTAAACACTTCGCAGCATCATGTTGGATGTTCAATGCAAACATCCGATTCTTGGACATTCTCACCCGAGCGATCAAATTACCATGATTGTCTTTGATGGTAAGATGACAATCTTTCATGCTGATGTCGTATCCTTTCTCTAGGAGTTGTCCCATACTCAAAATGTTGTTCTTCATGGCAGGAACATAATAAACATTGGAGATGTAATCATGATCTCCATTTTTGAGCTTGATCAGAATATTACCTCTTCCTTTCACTGGAGTCTTTGAAGAATCACCAAATGAGACTTGTGCTTGTACAGTCTCGTCAAGCTCAACGAACAACTCTCTTTTACCACACATGTGGTTACTGGCTCCCGAATCTAGATACCAAACATCGTTTTGGTTTTCAGTGTCTCCATGGTGAACAAACAGGACTGTAGGTCCAACTTTGTTTATTTCCTGCTCGGCAAAATTTGCTTGCTCGCCGGCTTCTGTTCTACTTCGGCATTCATTGCTGTAATGCCCGAACTTGTGGCAATGGTAACACTGAACATTCCTTTTGTCAAAACCTGGTCGGTTGTTGTAACCACCTCTTCTACCACTTGCTCTTCCTCTTGGAGCAAAGTGTGGTTGACTTCTTCCTCCTCTGGCTGGACTTCTTCCGCCTCTTCCTCGAAAGCCAGAACTTTGGTTATTGTAACCACGGCCTCTTCCTCGGCCTCTTTGTGATGTCCCCCATTGCTCGTTTCTGTTATCTCTGAAAGAAAGCTTTGATTGAAGAGCTTGCTCTAGAGAACTTGAGGAAGTCTTCTTGTTGATCCTTTGTTCATGAATCTCAAGTGTGCCCATCAACTCATCGGTGGTCATGGTACTGAGATCCTTGGACTCTTCTATTGCTACAACCACATGCTCGAACTTGGGACTGAGTGATCGGAGAATCTTCTCTATCACTTGAAGAGATTCCATCTTCTCTCCATATCTTCTCATCTGATTAACAATAGTCAATGTTCTGTTAAAGTACTCAGAAATTGACTCATTCTCATTCATGTGCAGCATCTCGAATTCGCCACGTAGCACCTGTAGTCGAACTCTGATCGTCTTCTCAATTCCACGGTGTGAATTGCGAAGAATACTCCATGCCTCTTTAGAGGTTGTTGCTGCTGAAATCTTCTCAAAACTTGACTCATCAATGCCTTGATAGAGTAGATACAAGGCCTTTTTATCTCTCCTCCTTGAATCTTTTAACGCCGTCTTCTGAGTATCATTTAAAGTTCCTTCATCTGCGAGAGTAGCTGGCTCGTCATATCCTCGATCCACTAACTCCCACAAATCTTGTGAGGCTAGTAGAACTTGCATTTGAATACTCCAATTTTCATAGTTCTCCTTGCTGAGTTTTGGAAACTGGGGCTGAAAGAAGTTGTTTGTGTTGGCCATTGGTTGTCTTTAACAATCTGCAAATTTTCAGAATGGAATTTGCAAATTCTGACCGTACAGATGTGTCCGGAATATTCCAAATAGTTGGAAACCACTATTGGATCACCCGAAACAGACTCTGAATGACTCAGATCAGGCCAAAACAAGTTGAACGGCTCAGATCTGAGGCTGCAGCTTAGTCGCGGCACACTGGATTACTTTCCGTGCGGCTCAGTCAACGGCTACGGTCAACGGCTTGGACCGGCTCGGTCAACGGCGGCTCGGCTCGGTCAAATGGCTCGGCTGGAGGCTCGGCTTGACGGCTCGGGCGGCTCGGCTGGAGGCTCGGCGGCTCGGCGTGGATGACGTCAGCAGATGACGTTGGCAATGACGTCAGACTTGGATCCGGATCTGGGTTGACGGATCGGATCTCGGGTCAAACCCTGCAATTCGGGCGAAGAAGACGCGTGGAACGCGTGTGCGCGTGGAGGCGCGTGGCGACGGCGTCAGTGTGGCGCGTGCGGCTTCTGTGAGGCTCGGTTTTTGATGTTCTTTTTTTCAGAATGATCGTCTCGTCGAGAGCTTCAATCTGGTATGATCAAAAATTGATTTCGATCACTTTGATTTCTGGGCAACTTTCGAAATCACACTCTGTTCTTGGCAGTTTTGCAGAATTTCTGCAAATTGAGCTGCCTTCGGGCTCTGATACCACTGTTGGTGGGAGTGGGGTGCAAACCACTGGTGGTGATTTACAAAGAGAGGCTTAAACACGAATCAAACTGAAAATAAACTCACTGAAATTTATTCTGAAAATTTCTGAAAATTACACAGCACTCTCTTTTTTCTTTTCTTTTCTCCCACATACTTAACTCTCATAATACATAGCTATTTATAGATAAATCATACAATGTGAACCATAGTGTGAAAGCCCACAAATTTTGCAGCCATTGTTGACCAACAATGGAGGCTTCACATTCAACAATGGTGGGTGGTTGGCCACCTACCATTACACTTACCAAGCAAGCTTATTTTCAACAAGAGCAAGTACATGGGGTTCATCTTGTCCTGGCATATACACATATTGGGGGATTTTATTTGCACTCTAAATGTATTAAATACGTCTAATTTCTCATTACACTCTATTAAATTATTTATATTTTTTTACAAATTACTTTTCAAATTACATCCAAATCAAAAACCTCAAATTAAACTCCTTTCAAAAACCCTTAAACAAATTTATCATTACAGCTATTCGTTTTATTCACATATAGGAACGATTAGTGTGAGTTATTCTGTATAACATCATATTTACTTGTATGTGTTCCTACTATATTAATGATAGCCCCATGAAACTCTTTACTATATTATATTTGATTTGTGCCACAATTTGAAAGGTTTAGTAACAATTCGCCTTCCCTGTTTCTCAAATTCACAAAAATAAATAAAAAAAAATAAATAAATGAAAAGAATCTTGACAAACTTTAAGTATCAAGTTAAATTCACAATGAAATTTTAACTTATCTTGTAATTTTGTTCTACTCTATTTAGGGGTATAAATTTGGCTCGGCCGGCTCATGTCGGGCCTCACGGGCTCCCGCCAAAATTCAAGCCAAGCCAGGCTGACCCACGGGCTTAAAAATTAGGCCCAGGTCTAGACTCAGGCTCAGGGATATTCGGGCCTTAAGTGGGCCAATGGGCTGGGCCTCAAGCAAGGCCGGGCTTGGGGCAGGCCTAAACAAATTATTTTTGTTTTTTTATTTTTTCTACCAAAATTTTATTATTTTCTACTAAAAAAAGCATTGGGCCTTGAGTGGGCCTTAAGCGGGGCAATGGGCCGGGCCGGGCTTCAAAATGATGGCCCAGGTCCTGGCCCAGGGTTTCAGGCTCAAGCCTAAACGGGTCGGGTCCACCCCAGGTCGCAGGCTGATTTCGGGCCGGCCACGAGCTGTTGGCCATTTTTACAGTCCTAACTCTATTGTAATCACTGTTTTCCTTCTTCTTATTTATTTATTTTTTTTTTGTTGATGTTATTATTGGTTATCTTGAAGATGTTTGGAAGCTTGATTTAACGAATAATCAAAAAACTTTTAATGAAAATTTAATGGCATATATTGTGTTCTTATTTTTTTTTTTTTATTTGCAAATTACAACACAATAAGAAATAATGATATTAATAATAATGGTGAGTTTTTATGGAGTGAAGAGTTTTGAAGTGAAGAATAAGATAAAATAATAATAATAATAATTGAAACTTAGGAAATAAGATGCAAAGTGTTGAATATGAAGAATGTGTATAAATAGTTTGAGTGTATATCATGACGATAAAAAAAAAAAAGAAGTTATTTTAGAATTTAATGTGTATTATCTCTATTAATAAATTTATTATAAAGTATAATAAAACTAAAATTTTAAATTTTAGTTAATGTACTGAATTATTACTTAAGTCATTCACCTACACAAATTCCTTCATTCCTTTATGTGGGTGTTTGGGAAGCGGGGTTTTATGTAGATTGTTTTAGTTATAGGATATTATTGGATAAAAAAATTTTAGTGTTTGGGAAGATAGTTGGGTTTTTTTATGGTTGGATGTGATGTTTGTGAGAGAAAAAGTGAAATGATTATGGAGTTGGATGTGATATTTTGTTTGGATGTGTTTTTTTTTGGTTTTGTAAAACTTTTGTCTTTTAGTGGAAAAAATGAGAAAAAAATTGGGAACTAAGTTCCCAAACACCACTACTAGGCTTTGGTCCAGTCTAAGATCGAACTGGACCGTGCTGTTGGGCCCGTGGGGGCCCACCACGGGTCCCGTTTTGATAATCCAAACCGTTCAATGTGTAGAACTCGTCGAGTACTATATGCCTATAAAAAATCACGTTGATCGGATATCGATAACTATGTGAACAAAACAGCTTTTTATCAACCGTTAATTTTTTCACCGTCCATTTTTTTTTACACAAAACTGATTTGATCACATAGCTATTGATATCCGATCAACGTGATTTTTTACAGGCATGTACTACTCGACGAGTTCTACAGACTGAACGGTTCAGATTATCAAAACGGGCCCCAAAAATGGGCCCCATAAGCCGAACTGGACGGATCCAGTCTTGATCTCAACTTGAGACAAGCTCGACCCTACATTTATTTTATTAGTTTTATTCCTTTATGTATTATGTAATAATAGGTCATTCATTTTACTATTAGTTTTATTGTAGCTCATAACTCCCCCATTATTTTTAGTTTAATGGATCATTATTTCTGAGTGATTGATTTGTATAGGCTGATGTAGCCTATAAATAGACCCATTCACTACCAATACACATCATTCCCACCAATCATTTAATACTTGAGAGAGAGATTATAGGCTAGCGAATGGTATTCTTTTTGATAAATTATACAAATAGTTCCTCTAATTTACATGATGTGTTAATTTAGTTTTTATTATTTTAATTTATTCGATTTTGTTCCTTAATTTAATAGATTGTGTCATATTAGTCGAATAAATAACGATTGTTAGGTTTAGTTGACAGAAAGTTGTCGCGTACTCAAACGCTGTGTCAATTTAGTAATTGTTATTTTAATTTGCTTGATTTTGATAGGGACCAAATTGACATATCATGTAAACTATAAGGATTAAATTGATACATTGTTTGAATTTCCGTCCACTAAACATAACAGCCATTATTTATTGGACCAATAAGACACAATCTGTTAAATAAAGAGACAAAATCGAACAAATTAAAACTACAAAGACCAAATTGACATATCGTGTAAACTGTATGGATCATTTGTATAATTTTCCCTATTCTTTTGTTTGAGTTCTTGCTATTTGATCTTTTTACAGAAAACAAGATGTTTAGAGTTATGTAAAATACCATTCAGTTTATTAAAATAGCAACGATCCATACCAATTTGCACTGATCTATCTGCTAATCGTAGATTAAACTTTAAAATTTATAATAAGCCTTCAAAAATATTATATAAAAGTAGTTTGTATTATATATATGAAAAATATTATGCAAATTAGTTTTATATATTATGCACATACTTGATAATTGTTTAAAAAAAATATTCAATTAACTAACTAATTCAAATTGCCCCAAACTGTCCGAACCGCGGTTTGGTTATTTGTCAATCCGACATTCACGGTTTGGTTTATAATTTTACTCTCAAACTGCCCTTGAGTTTGATCCGGTTGTATCTCATTCTTTTTGCATTTTTTTTAAATAAGATATTATTTTTTTGATATTTTCTCCAACAACGAGCAGTGGGGGTTGGTCGAAAGTGGCCGCCGGAATTGGTAGTCAGATTATTGTTAAATAATATGAGGTAGCCAGAGGTCATAGTAATGTCTGGTTGGCCGCCGAAGTGTCATCGGTAGGTGGTTTTTTTATTTATTTTATGGGAGTTATCAGAAGGTGGTTGGAGGTGATAGAGAAGAGAGAGTGAAAACTTAATTTTTTTAAAAAAATGAAAATACTCTTTTTGTGGTTTTCAAAAATTTTAAAAATTTTGGAATCAATTCTATTTTTTGGAAATGAAAAAAATATATCACAAAAATTTTCATTTCTAATTTCCAAAAAAAAAAGAGATGAAAACAAAAATAGAAAACAAGAAACAAAAGTGTTAATAAATTACCCTAAATTATTTAGTCGTTAAATCTGTGCCATATATTTTTCTAAAATTAATACTTTTTTTTTTTTTTTGCTTTTGGAGGGGAGTGTTTGGCAAGTATGTGATTTACCATGTGGGATCGTGTAAATAAATAGAGATTTTCGTCTTGTAATGATCCAATACTAATTTACAATTCTTACAGGTGATTAGTTCTCACAATTTTTCTCCATTAGCTAATGCATTTAGGCAATACAATTTTCAAGTCTTGTCGACTATGGAAGAAGAAATATGACATTACAATGTGACTCAACACACACACGCCTAATAAAAACAAAGAGGTTCTCACAGTTTTGAGTGGCTATAATAATAGTGAAACAAAAACATCCTCTCACATCTCGAGAGGGATAGGCTCAATAAAACCAAAACACCAATATGACCAAGAGATGCTCATTGTCTGTTATGATGATATAGTCTTTGGTTGATTTCCAACCAGCTTTAGTCTTCAGTTTTTTGAAAGTGACTACAAAGAAAGTTGGAACAATATTCTCTACTCCACAAAAGAAATCAAGGGAAAAGCATTCTAATAGGAAGGGTAACGTCTATGTTATCGATGCAGGGTAGAATAATGAAATAAAAATATTAATCATGAATTTGATTAGGAGATATTCTCTCTTGAAAACATATTAATTCTCTCAAAATAAGTTGTTTAGCCCTAAAATTCACAACCATTATTTATAGAAGAACCAGTCCTAAATTACAATAGGAAATAAGTTATGAAAGATAATGCTCGCTAATCAAGCCTAAATCAAAGATGGTGCAAAAATTACCAAAAATGAAAAAAAAATGAGTTAAGTTCAAATCTGGAAACCATTATAAAAATTGCATATTTTGAAAAAAAAGAAAAAAAAATCTAGTCTCAAACAGATTCATTTAGACTAAGTAATTATAGAAACAAATTTTTCCTAAAATGGAAAAATCACGAAATTCGAGGCCTAAACATTGGAATTTGGCCGAAATCCATTGTATACCATGGCAAAGCAATGGGTATTGATCAATGACATTTTTTCATGTCACGACCGAATTTAACGTCATTCCGAGCACCTGTCAACTTGCGTCTACTAGTGTTTTTTGCTCTTGCCATGTTTGACTGTGAGTTCCAAAAACTCTATGGCCAAACATCAGTTATGAGAGAATTCTTACTTTGTTTCATTGTTTAGCCTTTTGAGTTGTGAGTTTTTTTTTTTTTTTTTTTTGGGCTAAGTTGTATTGTGTATTTCTATTTTTTGGTAGTCTCAACTCCTCTATACTTTTACGGGCACATATTTACCTCAATTATCTTATGTTGCGGCAAAAATCTCAACCACTCCATTATCTTCTTCCTCAACAATGCACCTCAATTCATCTTTTTAGGGGTAACACGAGGCAAGTACTTCAAAATAATTTTATGACATGCCAAAACTTTATTCTCGACTCCTCTATCCTTTACTTGTTTGCTTAATTTCCTTTTATAACAATTATTCACTAGTGAGGCATTTTGCTTTGTTCTCTAAAGCTGTTTTGAAACACTTGGAGAAGCCATGAATGCCCTCGTTGGCAATGTTGCTGGTAATTAATTTTTTCTCTGTGCTGATGATTTTTACTTAAAAAAATAAGTCATGATTTGAATAATTTACGCTGCGTTTTGTTTAGTTTTAAATCAGTTTTGAAAGATAATTTTGTAAAAAGAATTTTGAAAATTCAAAACTTGTTTGGTTATGAGTTTTCACACTAGTTTTGAGTTGTATATTTTGTAAATAATTTTTAAAAATTTAAAAATTCAAAACTTGTTTGATTATGAGTTTACAACAATCATAGTTATTCTCTACCGATAGCTCAAAACAAATATCTCTAATAAACAAATAAATTTCCATTAAAGATACACTTTTTCAAAATCTCAAATGGGAGTAATAATGTATATCCAACTCCACTCTCATCATTATCAACATTTCAATTTCACAATTTCCAATATCAATTCCATGTTCTTTTTACAATCTCAACATTTACATTTTAGGGCAAAAACCCATTTCTCTTTGAAAATCCATTTCAATCCAAGAAATATCCCATTTCAACATATATCAACCCCAAATTCATAATCACAACCTTTTTCAAGAAACCATTTGAAAACCCATTTTTTACATTTTGATTTCAAACCCTAGGTTTTTGTCAAAAATCTCCAAACCACTATAGTTTTTTGAAATAACAAATAGCAAAGGTAAAACCGATACTAGAATGTGGAGAATCCCTACCTTGAAGCTAGAAGACTGTAGACACCCCATTTTTTACCGACCTTAAGACTTAGACGTCATCGATTAAGCGCTCGGTAATTGCGCATGTTGTGCTCGTTCTGAGGTTACGGAGTCTCGGCTGAGAGCCTTGCCTCCAGACTTCGGGACTCTTTTGTGCTTTGCCTCGGTTTGCGAACCAAGTTCTGTTTTCTCTTCCCGGAGGGAGGGAGAGGTCTCGTAGACCATCTCTCAGTGGCCGTAGGCTACTTTTCGTGGTTGTAGACCACTGTTCCCGTTTGGAAACCAGTTTTCGATTTTCGGAGCCGTCGGCCGTGCGCCTCGGTTCGGGACTGCCTAACTTTCTCTGTTTGCTCCGGTTTTTGGCACACACCTTGTTTCCTCTCTCTAGAGGGACACTGTGGCCCGGGAGACCACCTTCGTGGTCGCACGCCACTTTCGATGCTTAACAGTCAGTTTTCGGGGCACCCGACTGCACGTTTTGGCCCCCGAACCCTCGTTTTGCATCCGTCTTGGTTCATTTTTGGCATGGACCCTATTTTCATTGTTTAAAAGGTGGTGCAAGGGTGGGAGACCACCTTTTCTCCCGCCGGCCGATTTTCTTGACAGGAAGCTGGTCTCCTTGGTTTTTGAGCCACATTTGCTGGTCTCCCACCACACCATTAGCTTGCATTGAATTGGCAGACCACCAAATGGGGCTGCCGACCACTTGACCCTTTTGAACTGGTCGGCCGACCAAGGGAAGTGGCCGGCCGACCACCTGAACTGGTCGGCCTGCCTCCCTCAGTCTTGTCTCTGTGAGTTGTTGCCAACTGTGTCAGCTAGAAGGCACAGAATGGATCCTCTATACATGTGTATGGAGGATCTTCAAACTTGTTTTTTAGCTTCTTTGAGAAGCTTTGGAACCTATTGGCTATAAAGGAGGGCCTCCCCCTCCTTTGTGAAGGTTCAGAATTTCCCTAAGGCATACACATATACCTCCCTCTCTATATCTCTATTTTGGCTCCAAAAGTGCATAGTTCTTGGCCCTTTTACACTACAACTCCTAGCCTAACACTTCCACCATCCACCTAAGCTCCTGGGAGGTCATTCTCAGAGGTTAAAGGTTGAACTTTAGTCCAGAAGTGTGCTGTTTTGCTGAAGTTACAAGGGTAAACACACTATTCCATCTTTTAAGCTTTATTTTGCTTCATCTTTTAGCCATATTTGAAAGCATATTTGAGCTTTGTCATCAACTGAAAAAAGTCTTATTTTGAGGTTCTTAACATGTTTGTTTAAGATCATTTTTCTGTTGGGGGTCATCTACCCCCTTGCATGCTTCATTTTGCCTTATTTTGAGCCATGCATTAGGGCCTTTGCATTGACCTTTGTTTGGATTTCTAGCCACTGAAATCCAGTGGATTTTTAGTGGCTAGCATGCTGTTTTGAGTGCCAAAATGAGAGAGGGGTGACCCTCTCTCCCCTTGTTTTGTTTCCTAGCATATTTGGCCTAACAAAGGAGCCCTTATTTACATGCTTCCAAGCCATGTTTCAGGCCATTTTTGATGAGTTTTAGGACCTGCATAGACTCTGTCCAGAGCTTGTTTTTTCATATTGGATGTCCATCTTGCATGTGTAGAATAACCCTCTTCATAGCATATCAAAGGAGCATCTCATTTTTGCATGCATTTATCATGTTTCAGTGAGTTTTTGGGCTTTATTTCGCATGTCATACCTCTAAATTTTGCTGGTTTAGTGGCCTCTTGATTGCCTCACATGCTTGTAGTGCAAATCCTCTTTACTAGCTTACATTGCATGCTATTTTGGTCTTTGATTCTAGCACTTTTTGGCCATGCCTTAAACTGATTTTGTGCATGTTTTGGACTGCCTTAGCTCTATTTTTTATGCCTCATGGTCAAATGATGCTTGCTATGCATGGTTGTAATGTAATACCCTTGCCTAGCCTTGAGTTTTGAAGCCTATTGCATGCTTATACTGAGGTGTTTTCATGTTTTGGGGCCATTGAGCATGTCATTTCAGAGCCTATACTTGTGCCATATTCCCATATTTTTCACTCTTTAAATGTGTTTGAGAGTTGTGCATGAATACCTCATTTATGGACCATTGCATGAGCTTCATTTCTATGCATTTTGAGCCATCATTTTAGACCATCTTCCCACTGTCTTGGACCTGCATAGGGACTGTTTGGGGCTGGTTGGGTCATTTGAGCACTGTTTTATGTACCTCTAGTGTAATGCACTTCACTAGTTTCGGTATCCGGACCATCTAGCATGCATTGTGTGAGGTGTTTACATGATTCGGGACCATCTTGCATGTCATTTCAGAGCTAGAAAATGTGTGATTGTATTCCATATTTCAAACCTTGCCATGCTTTGGTGGAGTTGCACTTTGTGCCTTAGGCTTGGTCCCTTGCATTTGTGCATGTTTGCATGTGTGTTGTTGCTTCATTCTCATCATGTATGGCCACTGATTTGAGTGTGGCTGAGGCCCATTCATTTTAGTTTAAGTCCATCTTGCATTATGTATGCCATATCCATGTTGTCGCATGCTTGATCGTCGCATTGTGTATGCCTTGTTCATGTCTTCGCACATGTCCATCTTCGTATGTGGATTGCGTATGCCATATAGTTCATGTGCATTGAGTATGCCATTTTTAGTTCATAGCATTGTGTATGCTAGTTGCATGTTTGCATATCATCCCTCGCATGCTAGCATGATTATGTTGCATTGCGTTTAGGGTTGCATGCTAGTCGTATTGTGTATGCTATGTATATTGCATTGTGTTTGAAATAGGGTTTGGTCCAAACACGAGAAACGAGGGATGCTTCGTACTCCGAGTGACGAAACATGCCTCGATTCTCGGTCGCCGACACTCCGGATTACCCATGATGGAGTTTAGGCCTTGTTGTGTTTATATGTGCATTCATTTTACATCGAGTCGTGCAATCTGACTCCTCGGCCATCATGCATCGAGATGCGTAATTGGTGGCACGAGGATCGAGGACTACACTCCCTGGAGCTTGTGCAATGATAGGAAGAGTGGTCATGCACACATATGTTGAAAATACTTTGCCATGCCCCTTTCTCGCTCTCTGTTGCAGCAAATCGGAAACCAGCAGCAAAAACTAGTCAGCAGCCTTCTGGAGCTTTGTACAGTGTTCTGGGACCAGTTGCAAACAGAGGCAAATGGGGCATCGCGATGGATTTCCCGACAAGGCGACTTGAGCATGCATGCATCCCTATCATTCGAAACAGAGTTGAGGCAGTCCATTTTGTTTAATTTGCATGCTAGTTTCCTTACTTACTTAGTTAATTCGTTAATTAATTAATGTTGTGTAATAATTAGTTTAATTAGCTTAGATTAGCTAGTTTATTCTGTACTATTCATTCGGACCCTCCGAGGAGGGCAATGTTGTAATAAGTGTGCGTGTGTGTGTGATGCATGCCTTCCAACCCCACGTCTTTCTCCCTTTTATTTACCAACTTATGATGGTTAGTTTAGGGCACGTTTCAATTAGCATACTTATGCTCGCATGTTTGCATTCATTTATCTGTCTTGCATGCACCGGGCTCGGTGCATCATACTAACTGCATTGTATTTCAATTTCGAGTTGAATACGTGTATCAGTTGTTGCATTTCATATGCCATTTTAGAATAGCCGAGCCTATCTTAGTTGCATTTTTACATGTGTTGCATTAGGCATTTCAGCATAGTTAGGATTCATGCTTGATTTCTAATTAGCTTCTTTCTTTGGCTTGGAGTACTCGGTAAGTATTTATGCTTCAGCATCCTTGCATGCGTGTGAGTGACTGCCATGATAGCATGCCTGCCATGAGGCTAACTGATTATATGATATATGTGCCTGAATGCCTGTGGATGAAGGTTGGATTATTTAAATTGGAACAATTCATCGATTACGAGTTTTAAGCCCACTTGAGAGTGGCCAATCACCACGTTTTCTAAGACCACTTGAGGGTGGAAAAATCCGCATTTTAGCCTACTTGCGAGTAGCAAACCGTTACAAACATGAGGTGTTTTGTTCCAACTTAGACGATCCAATCTATACTTGTATGCTTTGCGTATCACGTAGCAACTTCTAGGCTAATAAACCGGAATAAGAACGCATGTGTTTTCAAAAACTCGATATCATGTTTAGTAGTGGCCGATCTTTGATCGGGCGAGCAGGAGTGCTCATTGCATGACCTTCCCCAATCATATCCAAGTTCCCAAGCCGAGGCAACTTTGGTGATGACGGACACATGGCCTTAGGCACAAGTCAGGGTTTCCTAAATTCCCCCAAAATAAAATATTTAGGTGGCGACTCTGTGTCTGGCAAAGCAGTCCATGTTTGGCACTTCTTTCTAAAATCAGTTTTTCAAAACGATTTGTCGGATTTGGACTCTTTGGTGATTTATCGATCTTGCATTGCACTTTGCGAGATTAGATTCAGAACCGTAACATTTGAGTCCGAACTGTAGTGAGCCCAATGAACAAAACGGGATTTCTCCCGGGACGTTCGGGGATGTCTACAATTTTTGGCGACTCCACTGGGGAGTTTGAGAACTTGACTCGAACTCATGATATCTTGTTTTGTTTGTACTTATGTGTTTCTTTGCATTGCATGTGCATTGGTGCGCCTAGGACACCGTGTTTGCCATCTGCTATTCCTGAACGATTTGCCGGAGGCTGCGTGCCATAAGGCTGACCGGTTACAGGCTCTGCCACGATGGGAACACAAACCCCGATTTTTATCGGGGCACCCTTTTTGACGATTCGACCTAGTGCATATTCGGAATCCGTAGTGACCATTCCAAGCTAGGACAGGTTGCTTACCCGATTATAGGTTGTTTGAAACCGCTGCGTGCGTAGTGAAACCCTAGCTCCTGACAAAATAGGACAAGGAAACCTTACCCCAACATAGGGGTGTTTTGGCTCTCACTTGTTTGCTATGTGCTTTTAGAGTGCGTCTCTACAGGAATGCATGTATCAGTTTGCAAGACTGGGTATCAGGCTTGCGGGCATCAGCATCAGTATTTTGAGAATCAGTTATATCTGCGGGTATCAGATTCAATTTTGGGGCAGTAATTTGGGGAACAGTGATCAATGGTTGAATATAGTTATCCAACTATACTTATATCTGTCCTAGTGAAATTGGGCTGAGATGTTGCCTGTTTTCTCTTTCAGTTTGGAGATTTAGTTCAGAGCAATCAGTATCTTCCTTCGCTGAGGCAAGGCAGAGAAAGGCCAGTTAGGGCTCACCAGTTTATCTGATCCGTTAGTCACCAGTCACATCACATCTGTTCAGTTCAGCAGACTCGTGATGACGCAGAATTCAAAAGAAATTGTGGTCATGGCAACAGCATTGAACCAGGGAATCACCATGCAAGGTGAGACCGATGTTGACATGCCACACCCGTCCAGGTCACCTACCGCACATCCGATTTGGGAACCCCAACTATTTCAAACCCGTGAGCCCACCACTTTTGAGCTAATGGGAATGATTGGCGATCTTCAGAGATCTGTGGTTGATCTAGCCTAGGGAATGTCGGTTCCGCCACCAACCACATCGTATGCCGGGAACTTCATACCGGAGGAGCCCCCGCTACTAGGGCGAATTGTAATCGAACTCAGCCAACCTAAAGCCATCCCAAGTTCCGGCAATGGCATGTCGACAACAACGGGGCTCTGCTCTGATGTAGCAACTCAAACCCTCTACCAAGCTAAGGCGAGTGGTAAGAACAAGGTGAAGGTGGACACCGATCCCTATGAACAACTCTTGTGGGCTGTTGAGGCTTTGAAAGCCGGAGGACTGAATAAATAGTAGGTGCTCGTTGTTGCTATAAAAACTATGGATAACACTTTCCCCACTCAGAGTAAGAGCAGTTCAAGCCAAGGGAAAAATCGGGAGAAGGGCAGTCGTACCAGAAACGATCCTTTGAGCACTAATCTTGCACTCGGGAGAGATCGGCAAACCAAGCCAGTACCTGCTGACCCTTTCGCTAGTGCGCCCAGCAAAAATCCACAAACCTCAAAGTACCCACTCCAAGGTCGCAAGGTCTTCCATGCCCTCTATATGCCTTTGTCTAAGGCGCTTCAAATCCTTGCTGAAAAGGGGCATCTTAAACCCCTTGAGTCTCGGCCTCTCCCTGCTCATCTTCCACCGGGTCATGATGCTACCCAGTACTGTGCGTACCATCAACAGACTGGCCATACCACCGACAATTGCTTCCGTCCTCGCCACGAAGTACAGTATTTGTTTGACAACGGGGTCGTCCTCCCACCAAGCTCAGCAAAGTCTATCGTCACTGGATTAGTGAATCTGAACGATAATGTGATGTGATCAGGGGGTGAAACACCTGCGGGCGGCGCTCAATTTACTTCACATATGGCATATGGCACGCACTATTTTGAGCATTTGCGAATGCTGGTTATTTTACGTTCTAGCTTGGGTATTGAGTGAGTTTTGTTGTGTTGTTTTGAGTTGGTCTCTTTGTTTTGAGTCAGTCTTTTTGTTTGAGGTCTGTCTTGTTAAAACAAGTCAGTCATGTTGTATAGGAGTCGAGTGATTTCGGGGGTGTTACCTCGGATATCACTATTTTGTTTTATGATTGTCTTTTCGCTTTCTTTTGAGTCAGTTTCTGCCGTGGAGCCAGTTACACCAGAAGATCTGAATGAAATAGCTGTGGCTTTCATGTTTTTGTGCTTATTTCTACTTTGAGCCTGTTATGCCAGCAAGTTTAGAATGAAACGGCAGTGTATTCCACCTGCTCTTCTATGCCTTGAAATTGTTGCATTGACCTAAGTTTTTTCAAAACTTTTTGAACATTGTATTGAAAATAAAGAGGAAGGAATTCCTCGGGTTTTGCAAAATTTGATCGATTGAGAGAAAGAGAGGCATGCTAAGCCCTTAATGATTGAGATCATGTTTGTTAATGTGAGTACTGAGAAGGATCCTAGCCTAATCCAGATTGGTTCCACATTGTCTTCGGCGGGAGCGACTAGTCGCTTTCTTAAAAGATTTCAAAAAATATTTTGCGCAGTCCTGCGAAGACCTGTATGGAATCGCTCTTAAGATTGTGCAGCTTAGGATCGCTCTCAGCCTCAAGACTCAACCCCTTGCTTTCAAACCTTGGACCTTAATTCAAAGTGTTCAACGGTCAACCGTAATGTGAGGCCTGTGTGGCCAGATTCGAAGCAGCCTATGCGTTACCAGCAATAAAGTCAGGTCGAGAAGGCCAGCCATTGTCAAAAGAAGCTTGCAAAGCTAGATCAGAAGCACCCCTGGAACTAGGGGCAGAAAAATGTCAGATGTGCTCGAAGAACAAAAGATGGATCATCCTGCAAATCAATGAAGACTGGCAAGAATGCCAAATCCCAGAAGGGAAGAAAGAAGAAAGTATTGCTGAAGAACAACTGAGTTCCTATCCACAACACTAGGGGCAATTCAGCCCCCATTGGATGGACTCCTACATCATCAGTGAACATCAGCCATTCTCCTGGATTCAGATGACTTCAGGATCTCAAAACCATTTGACATGGACAAAGCTGCACTTTTACCCTTGAGATTCTCGTTGGGCCGAAAACCCGGAAGGGCGACCCAGGAAAAAATTAGAGCAAGAAAAAGAAGAAAAAGAACAAAAAAAAGAAAAATGCAAAGAATGAAAAAAAAAAAAAGAAAAAACATGAAAAAACATGAAAAGAAATGAAAAGAATTGAAAAGAAAAGAAAAATATAGCTCGCAAGGTTGAAAACCCGGAAGGACGGCCTTGGCAAAAGTTAGAGCGTAAAAGGTGAAAGGTTAATACACGAGTGTACCTTAACCCCGAACTACGTAAGGCTTGATTCCCATCTTTGGGATACGTAGGCAACTTCATTATGAAGTCCAGCCGTAAAACACTTCAAATTCGACTGTATCCATGTGATGGTTCTAGTCATCTTTGTCTTCTCTGTATCTGAGAATTTGGTTGTAATTGTCATTGTGAGGACTGGTTGCCATGTGCTGCTACGCTATTCAGACTAGGGGCAACTTTCCGTTGCCGTGTAGTGCTGCGGTGCTATTCAGACTAGGGGCAACTTTCAGTTGCCATGCAGTGCCGTTCAGACAAAGGGCAATTTTCCATTTGTTTTGGATCTGAGGTTGTGCATCTCAAGAGTAAATTCTGCGTTGGTCGAGCAGTGGCCATTTGCAAAAATAGTTTTGAGAATTTTTAATAAGGTTGACTAATTTTCTCGAAAATTACTTCATTTTTTCTAAAACTGGACCAATTCTTGGACCCAAAAAAGAAAAAATTTCAGTGCTCATAACCTGACTTGCATGATTTCAAATCAGAAAATCGAACAAGCGTGTTAATCTAACTCTCATTTTGGTTAAAATTGTTTTAGCAGAAGCAAAAAAACAAAAAATGGTCAAAATGATGAACTAGAGGCACAATTGAGTCAGGTTTTCTGTCTTTTCCCCTTTATCAACGTACTTGCCGAAAAGGGCACCCTATTCGCCATGAAGGGCACAGCAGAAGCTAACAGAAAAGGGCTGAAAGCTCTCATATCCTCTGAGCAGCGAGGTATCAAGCCAAGTGCGAAGCACGAACTGGAATGGATCAAGATCTTCCACTTACTCATCTGGATAGATCTGATCACGTCCAAACTCCCTAGTAGAGTATCGTCAACCAATGTCAGCTGTAGATTTGCTACACACCCAGTCTTAGCGCAACCCCTCTGTGGGAGGAACTCATTGGCTGTGAGCGGAAGAAAGAGAATCTAGCAGTATGCTAAGGGCAAGAGCCCGCAACTTCTTGTTTATCCATCAACCATCCAGGGGAGGGATAAAAAAATGAGAGATTGAAGAATAGAGAGATGTGCGCTGAGAGAAAAAGTAAGGAAAAGGGTTTTTCAGAAAAACAGAGCCTGAGGGCCGAGTGATGTGAGAATCACAAATGAGAAATGGTGGGAAACAATACCCGGAGAAACTAGCTCCTCGTGCACTAAGAGGTCTCTTGCCATTGGAACACGTCTGTGTGTCATGTCAGTCGTTTTGTTTGTCTCGATTCTTGTTTTGAGTCGTTTCGGGTGTCTATAGATATGTTTAGGTTGACTTACTTTGTCTTTCTTTTTGTTGTTGAGTTGTGGTGTGCTGTGTTCAGTCGTAGGCTCAATACCTAGTTGAGAATTTATTCTCACTCTCAATTTCAAAAAATCGTTTTGTGCTCAGAGTGCCGTGTCGTTCTCCACATTTGTGCAAAACAAGATTTTGTGCTTTCAAAAACAGCAGGGTTCAACCCAGGTCATGTCAGAATGGAAAAACCAGGACCTATCTGAAGCTATGAAAGTTCCGGGCTGCAAAGCAAAAGAAAAGAGGGAAAATGTCGGGCATCTGAGTTTGTTTCAACTTCTGCAAGTTCCGTCATTGCATCTCGTATGTTCAGAATGAGCAGTGTCTTGTATGAGCTATGTGCTGAATAAAAACAATACTGTGTTATGAGCCGTGTGTTCAGATCGAGCAGTGTTGTGTTATGAGCTGCGTATTCAAAATTGAAATGTGTGAGCTGCGTGTTCAAAGTGGAATGTGTGAGCTGCGTGTTCAAAATGAAGTGATGTGTTCAGAAATGAAAATTTATGAGCTGCGTGTTCAGAATTAAGAATGAGCTGCGTGCAAATGAAAATGTATGAGCTGCGTGTTCAAAATTGAAATGTGTGAGCTGCGTGTTCAAAATGAAGTGAATGAGCTGTGTGTTCAAAAATGAAAACTTATGAGCTACGTGTTCAGAATTGAAATGTGTGAGCTGCGTGTTCAAAATGAAGTGAATGAGCTGTGTGTTCAGAAATGAAAATTCATGAGCTGCGTGTTCAGAATTAAGAATGAGCTGCGTGCAAATAAAAATGTTATGAGCTGCGTGTTCAAAATTGAAATGTATGAACTGCGTGTTCAGAATTGAAATGTGTGAGCTGCGTGCTCAAAATGAAGTGAATGAGCTGTGTGTTCAGAAATGAAAATTTATGAGTTGCGTGTTCAGAATTAAGAATGAGCTGCGTGCAAATGAAAATGTATGAGCTGCGTGTTCAGAATTGAAATGTGTGAGCTGCGTGTTCAAAGTGAAGTGAATGAGTTGTGTGTTCAGAATGAAAAAACGTTGAGCTGGGTGTTCAAAATTGAAAAATGAGCTGTGTGCCCGAGAAAATGAGCTGTGTGCCCCAAATGAACTGTGTGTTCAGAATGAGCTGTATGACCAAAATGAGCTGTGTGCCCGAAATGAACTGTGTGTTCAGAATGAGCTGTGTGCCCGAAATGAACTGTGTATTCAGAATAAGCCGTGTACCCCAAACGAGCCGTGTGCCCGAAATGAGCTGTGTGCCCGAAATGAGCTATGTGCCCAAAATGAGCTGCGTGCCCGAAATAAACTGTGTTCAGAATGAGCTGCGTGCCCCAAATGTGCTGTGTGCCCCAAAATGTGCTGTGTGCCCGAAATGAACTGTGTGTTCAGAATAAGCCGTGTGCCCCAAATGAGCTGTGTGCCCGAAAAACGAGCCGTGTGCCTGAAATGAGCTGTGTGCTCGAAAAATGAGCTGTGTGCCCAAAATGAGCAGTGCGCTCGAAAATGAGCTGCGTGCCTGAAATGAGCTGTGCGCTCGAAATGAACTGTGTGTTCAGAATGAGCTGTGTGCCCGAAATGAACTGTGTGTTCAGAATAAGCCGTGTGCCCCAAACGAGCTGTGTGCCCGAAATGAGCTGTGTGCTCGAAAAAATGAGTTGTGCGCCCGAAAATGAGCTGTGTGCCCCAAATAAGCTGTGTGCCCGAAATGAACTGTGTGTTTAGAATGCGCTGTGTGCCCGAAATGAACTGTGTGTTCAGAATAAGCCGTGTGCCTCAAATGAGCTGTGTGCCTGAAAAACGAGCTGTGTGCCCAAAATGAGCTGCGTGCCTGAAAAGAGTTGTGTGCCCGAATAAGCTGTGTGCCCAGATAAACAGAGTGTTGTGTTTCGAGCTGCGTGCCAAATGAACAGAATATTGTGTTGTGAGCCGCGTGCCAACAAACAAAGTGTTGTGTTGTGAGCTGTGTGCCAAATAAGTGAAATGCTATGTCGTAAGCTGTGTGCCAAGTCTTGCATGGTGCATGCATTTTATCGCGCTATTTTGCGCATCGCACTATTTTGTGCACCTTACTTGCATTGTGCATGCATTTTATCACGCTATTTCGCGCATCGCAATGTTTTGTGCAGTTCATACTCGCGCTTTGTTGCGCATCGCACTATCCTGTGCATTTCATTACATACTCTCATCTTGCATAAACAAAAAATGCTTGTATCTTTTGCATTCACTCTGCATCGCACTGTCTTGTGGATATTGTATTTTTGTATCATTCGCACTGTCTTGTGCACTCCCTGGTCTAGGAGACCTTAAATCCTCTGGTCTAGGAGACTTTAAATCCTGCATCTTCATTCGCACTGTCTTGTGCACTCTCTGGTCTAGGAGACCTTAAATCCTCTAAAGGTGTAATTCCTTTGGTGTTTGTCGTGCCCGAACGACTTCCGGTGGTCTAGTATAGCCACCTGCCTGTGTTTGCGGTGAGTTCCTAGGAGACCAACTGAGACGGTGGAAACTAGAGTTCGAATGGCTCATGTCTAGAACGCAAAGGTTCGGGATTTCTGAGACTAAAGTCTGGTTTAAATACCCAGGGGTATATCCTCGGCTTGAAATCTGTATGGCAGCCCCATAGATTGAGATAGCATGTGTATGCACCTCAATTCTGGATACTGAACCAACCTAGTCTGTCACCCTGTTGAAGAATAGGGAAAGCTGCAACCATAGTCAGGGAGTAAAGTAGTACCTGCAGTTCAACCAAAAAAAAAGGGAGGGTCCCCAGCAGCATAAGGTAGGTCATTGCCAATTGCCCCTGTAAGGTACCTTCGCTCCCTAACTACTACATCATCTAGTATGTCTATTGCATTGCATATAGAATAGGTTGTATGCCTGTACTGCATATCCAATGTATTGCCTGCATCCTTTCCATGTTAAACTTAGTCTGGCATGTGCCCATACTTTTCGCGTTAAAGCATGGTTATGTGATTATGTGTACACGCCCACACTACTAAGGGAATTGTGGTTTGAGGGTGACGGCACCATTTCTGTGTTAGACGTGGTTTGTTTTGTGTCTATGCCTTTTCTAGGCAAAATATGGTTTGGCCGCGCGCCTTATTCACTTCACCCATTACATCCACTGCATCATATTTTAGTTTGTTGCATCCAGCATTTAGGTTCACGATCTTTCCTCAGCAAATTATTCCTCGCTTATATCATGCCACCCAATTACTTGTATTTTGTGTTCTGTCTATAAAACACATAGTTCTGCATGTGTACGCGCCTATTCCGCTGAGGGAATTGTGGTCTGAGGGTGTCAGGACCTTTTCTATGGTAGACATAGTTTGATTTTGCATCCCCATCCCTTTATGATATTTGTGTGGTTTTGCACTGCTTGTGGTTTGATTGATTCAATTGCATATTGCATTGCATTTTACATGCATTTTATATCGCGCTATTTTGCGCATCGCGCTGTAGACAAGCCCGCGGGGGGACCTCGCTACAGTTCGGACTCGATTTGTTGTCACGGTTCTTAATCTTGAACCAAAGAGTCCAAATCCGGCAAATCGTTTTGAGAAAACAGATTTTTTGAAAAGAAGTGCCAAACATGGACTGCTTTGCCAGATACAGAGTCGCCACCTAAATATTTTATTTTTGGAAAATTTAGGAAACCCTGACTCGTTGCCTAAGGCCACGTGTCCGTCATCACCAAAGTTGCCTCGACTCGGGAACTTGGGTACGATTGGGGAAGGTCACTTCGTGAGCACCCCCCCTCGCCCGATCAAAGATCGGCCTCTACTAACCATGATATCTATTTTTGAAAACATTATGTGTTCTTATTCCGGTTATTAGCCTAGATTACTATGTGATGCGCACAACATACAAGTATAGACTGGATCGCTTGAATTGGAACAAAACATTTCATGTTTGTTTTTGAAAATGGTTTGATGGTGCTACTCGCAGTAGGCTAAGACGTGGATTTGTCACCCTCGGGTGGGCTTAAGAAAAACATGATTTTGCCACTATCTAGTGGGCTTAAAACAAACATTTGATAAATTGTTCCAATCCAAATAACCCAACCTTCACTCACAGGCATTCAGGCAGTTATATCACATAAGCAAATAGCCTCATGGTAAGCATGCTATTCATGGCAGTCACTCACACGTATGCAAGGATGCTAAAGCATAAAAATTCACCGAGTACTCTAAGCCAAAACAGAAACTGATTAGAAATCATGCATGATCCTAACTATACAGAAATGCCTAATGCAACACATGCAAAAAATGCAACTATAGCAGGCTCGGCTATTCTAAACATGGCATATGAGATGCAACAGCTATCATGTATTCAACTTAGAATTGAAGTACAAATGCAGTTAGTATGATGCGCCGAGCCCGGTGCATGCAAGACAGATGAATGAATGCAAACATGCTATTATACTGTATGCTAATTGAAACATGCCCTAATCTAACCATTATAAACAGGTAATTAAAAGGGAAGAAATACGTGGGGTTGGAAGACATACATCACACTCACGCACCCTTATTACAATTATGCCCTCGCACAGAGGGTCCGAATAAATAATATACAGTCCCGAATAGTACAGTCCAAATAATACAGTCCAAGATATGTACAAAGATCCTAATTAATTTACAAATTAATCTAGGAAAGCTATAAATTGGCATGCAAGCCAGGGACTGCCTCGACTCTGATGAATGATGTATGTATGGGCTGCCTTGCGCGGAAATCCACTGGGATGCCCCAATTAGCCTCTGTTTTGCAATTATTCTTGGAAAGCGCGCCAAGTCCCGGAAGGCTGCTGATTCTTGATTTGCTGCAACAGAGAGCAGGAAAGGGGCATGGCAATGTATTTTCACAAATGTATGCATGCCTCGATCCTCGTGCCACCAATCACGCATCTCGATGCACGATGGCCGATGAGTCGAATTGCACAACTCAATATGGAATGAATGCACATGAAAATACAACAAAACCTAACTCCATCATGGACAATCCGGAGTGTCGGTGACTGGGGAATTGAGACACGTTCCGTCACTCGGAGTACGAAACGCCCCTCGTTTCCCGTGCTCAGGCTAACTCCTATCCCAAACACAATGCAATATGCATGACATGCATGAATGCAACTAAGATACAACCTAACATGTACAATGTTATGAAATGGCATACACGATGCACGAGGTAACATGGCATACACAATGCGCTAACATACAGCCTAGTATACACAATGCTATGGAATGAAATGGCATACACAATGCATAATGGGCTTACACTAATATGAATGGACCTCAGCCACACTCACATCAGAGGCCATTAGATGGAAATGAGACAACTCGAAATGCGTGCACGCATGCACGCAAACCGATGACCGACCCCTAAGGCATGGAATGCCACTCTAACAGACATGACGAGGGCCCTTCTACAATGTTGAAGAGGGGCCTAAAACATGGCATTTTACAGTAGATGATCAAGCCCAAAACAGTGCACAAGCATGCTCAAAATACTATGCAAGATAAGGCCAAAAAGAGAGCTATAACACAAAGTACAAAAAGGATGCCTCAAACAACAAAAGATACTTAATGAAACATGAAGAGGGGGTCAAAATAAGGCCATTTACAGTTCGGAACAAAGCCCAAAAATATAAGCACAAAGGGCTAACAAATAATGCAAAAATAAGGCCAAAAGAGGGATATAAAGGAAAGTGGCAAATGGAAGTCTCAAACAGTGATGAGCCCTTCAACAATGTTGAAGAAGGGCTCAAAATAAGCCTCTTTACAGTTTACAACATGCCTCGAAACAGTTTATACATAGGCCTAAAATACTATGCAAGAAATGGGCATACAAGAGAGGTAAAGAAGCAAGTGCAACAAGGAAGCCTCAAACAGTGAGAGGCCCTTAATGAAATATGAAAAAGAGCTCAAAAAAATGCTATCTTCAGTTAGGGTCGGAGCCCAAAAGTGTAAGCAAGAATGGCTAAAAAAGCATGCAAAAATGAGCTCAAAAGAGGGAAAAAATGACTCACCCTTTTGGACCAATCTTTGACAACCTCTTGGCACAAGAAATGGTGCTCCTCAGCTCTGGAAAGCAGCTCCAAGTGGCTGGAACGGAGGTGGTGTTGTGGTGCTAGGTGGTGGTGTAGAAAAGGGTGTAGGACTTGAGAGGTTTGGAGAGTTAAAGTGTAGAGAGAGAGAGCTTCAATACAAGAGGCTCAAAGCAAAATTTTCTAGCCCTTAAAACTGAAGGGGAGGGCTGGCTATATAGGCAAGAGAGGGGGAGAAATGGGGGGAAAAATGGGGGGGAAATGAATTCAAGTTTCCCCCAGAAAAAAAGAACCCCCGGATACAAAATCTGGGGGGAAAAAAGATGCATATTTGGACTATACCTGCTGTAAGGATTCTGGCCGGCTGGTTATTGGGCCTGAAGGTGGCCGGCCGGCTCTCCCCATGGCCGGCCGGCCAAGGGTCAAAAGGGCCAAGTATAATTAGTGGCCGGCCACTACAGATTGGTGGCCTCCCATGTGTTCTCAACACAGCCTTGTGGTCAAAAATTGGAAACAGTGAACCAGGAGAGAGAACAACCCACTTTTCAAAGGGGTTCAAAAGGTTCAAAAGCAATTACTGGCCGGCCACAAAATATTGGTGGCCTCCCAGATGTGTACGTCACAAATATGGGGTTTAGGGTGCAAGAAAGTAGCCCAAGGGTGGTCAACATTGGCTTTGAAGTGAGAGAAAACGGGCGACGGAGGGCGATGAAGGAATATGACCGGTTGCTGAAACAATTACTGGCCTCCCACCCTTCTACGACCTTCCTGGTGATGAAACAGAGGTCCCTGCGAAAAATGAACGCAAACCGATGCAAAATGAAGGTTCGGGGGCCGAAACGCGCAGCCAGGGGTCCCGAAAACCGACTGTTAGGCACCGGGAGGGGTGTTCGACCATGAAGTTGGTCTCTCGGACCACAGTGTCCCTCAAAAGGGAGTAAATAAGATGCATGCCAAAAACCGGAGCGAATGGAGGTGGTTAGGCGGTCCCGAACAGAGGCACTCGGCCTGACGGCTCCGAAAACCGGGAACCGGGCTCCAAACGGGCAAAATGGCCTACGACCACGAAACGTAGCCTACAGCCACTGAGAGATGATCTACGAGACCTTTCCCTCCCTTCGGGAAGAGAAAACAGAGAAACAGAGCCTGGTTCGCAAACCGAGGCAAGGCATGGAAGAGTCTGGAAGTCCGGAGGCAAGGCTCGCAGCCGAGACTCTGAAACCTCTGAACAAGCACGATATGCAACATCACCAAGCGCTCAATCGGTGACGTCTGAGTCTTAAGGTCGGTCAAAAATGGGTGTCTACAGTTGCCCCTCTTTGACAGAACTCGAAAGTCATAAGTGACGGGAGTGAATGTCAAAGCCCAGAGACGACCCATTTTTGACAAGGCCGAAGACTTAGACAAGCAAACGAAGTATAGATAAATAAATGGTTGTGCCTGCAGGCTGCCTACGTATGCCTTTGCAAGGAATCAAACCAGCGTAGTTCAGGGGCAGGATGCAGAAATATTTTGATAATTGGACTTATACCCTACGCGAAGCCGATTTTATAACTGGACTTATACGCTATGCGAAGCCGGTTTGAAGATTGGACTTATACGCTGCGCGAAGCCGGTTTGATAATTGGACTTATACGCTACGTGAAGCCGGTATGAAAATTGGACTTATACGCTACGCGAAGCCGGTATGAAAATTGAGGACTCATGTAATGCACTGCAATGACTAAAATGTAATGTGATAGCTAGGAAAATGGAGGTACCTTACAGGGGCAATTGGTGATGACTCACCTCAGGCTGTTGGGGATCTCCCGCTTCTGCATCTTAATTGAGCCACAGGTAATACTTTTCTCCCTGACTGTGGTTGCAGCTTTCCCTATTCTCCAACAGGGTGACAGACTGGGTTGGATCAGTATCCAGAATTGAGGCGCATACAGATGCTATCTCAATCTATGGGGTTGCCATACAGATTTCAAGCCGAGGATATACCCCTGGGTATTTAAACCAAACTTTAGTCTCGGAAATCCCGAACCTTTGCGTTCTAGGCATGAGCCACTCGAACTCTAGTTTCCACCGTCTCAGTTGGTCTCCTAGGAACTCACTACTAACACAAGCAGGTGGCTATACCAGACCGCTGGAAGTCATTCGGGCACGACAAACACCAAAGGAATTGCACCTTTAGAGGATTTAAGGTCTCCTAGACCGGAGAGTGCACAAGATAGTGCGATGAAATGCGAGTAAAATGCAAGTATGATGCGCAAAACAGCGCGAATGATGATGCAGGATTTAAGGTCTCCTTAGACCGAAGAGTGCACAAGATAGTGCGATGCAGAGTGAATGCACAAAACAGTGCTGAACAGATGCACAAAATAGTGCGATGCTAAAGGTGTACAAAACAGTACGAGCAGGATGAATGCACAAAACAGTGTGATACAGATAAGGTGCGCAAGATAGCGCGATGCAATGCACTAACAAGTACAAGTGAGATGCACAAGATAGCACGATAAAATGCATGCACAATGCAAGTAATGTGCACAAAATAGTGCGATGCTAAAAATAGCGCGAGTGAAATGTTATGCACTAACAAGTGCAGGTAGGACGCGCGAGATAGCGCGAATGATACAATGCACAAAATAGTGCGATACGCTAAACAGCGCGATTGATTTGAAATGCACAAGATAGTGCGATGTGATATGCAAAGCACATGACAGTGCGATTGAGGTGCACAAAATAGCGCGATGAATGCAATGCACAAGACAGTGCGATGGAGGTACGCAAAATAGCGCGAATGATAAACTGCACAAAACAGTGCGATGCGCAAAATAGCGCGAATGTAAACTGCACAAAACAGTGCGATTGAAGTGCGCAAAATAGCGCGAATGATAAACTGCACAAAACAGTGCGATGGAGGTGCGCAAAATAGCGCGAGTGATAAACTGCACAGAATAGTGTGATTGAGGTGCGCAAAATAGCGCGAATGTAAACTGCACAAAACAGTGCGATTGAAGTGCGCAAAATAGCGCGAATGATAAACTGCACAAAACAATGCGATGAAGGTGCGCAAAATAGCGCGAGTGATAAACTGCACAGAACAGTGCGATTGAGGTGCGCAAAATAGCGCGAATGATAAACTGCACAAAACAGTGCGATTGAGGTGCGCAAAATAGCGCGAGTGATAAACTGCACAGAACAGTGCGATACGCTAAACAGCGCGAGTGATTAGAAATGCACAAAACAGTGCGAGTGATTTGAAATGCACAAGACAGTGCGATACGCTAAACAGCGCGATACGCTAAACAGCGCGAGTGTTCTGAAATGCACAAGACAGTGCGAGTGATTTGAAATGCACAAGACAGTGCGAGTGAGGTAAAATGCATAAGAAAGTGCGATAAAATGCATCTCCTATGCAAGTATGGGGGCATTTTCTATGCAACAGATACGAGCACTTTCTATGCAAGTATGGAAGTACATTCTATGCAATAGTGAAAGCAAGCATATTCTATGCATGAATCATAACGATGCGCAGCACACATGCAACAACAGTGTATATGAAAGTTCACATTCTATGCAGTAGAGGAGCATCAAATATGTACTCTGGTGCCTTTGATTTGCCTCTTAGAGGACTTCGCAACACACTCAGCTTAAAAAGGGCACACCCTGTTCATATTGGCGAGAGATAACATCTGCATGTGAAACCCTCGGGTGCTGCTTGGACTGCCATTCTGACTTGAAGCAGGCTTACACTTGGGGTCGAGACACACTCATACTCCAGAGAAATGGCGAGGCCTGAGAAGGTGCACCTGGAATGCAGTCTCGGATTTTGCTAAAGTTGAAACATGCTAAGATGCTCCAAATTTTCCTTCTTTTCTTTTGCTTTGCAGTCCGGAACCTAAATAGCTTTAGATAGGTCCTGGTTTTACTGTTCTCACATGACCTGGGTTGAACCGTGCGGTTTTATGAAAGAACGAATCTTGTTTTGCACAAACGTGAAGAATGGCACAGCACTTTGAGCACAAAAGGATTTTATTTTTGAAATTGAGAGATGAGTTTTCAACCAGGTATTGAGCCTACGACTGAACACAGCAAAACGACTCAACAAGGAAATAAAAGGCACACAATCTAGACACATCGAGTAACACTCGAGACGACTCAAAACAAGGATCGAGACAAACAAAACAAAAGACACGACACACAGACGTATACAGGGAGCCTGTTTCACCGGGTATTGTTTCCCACCCTTTCTTATTTGTGTCTCTCACATCGCTCGGCACTCAATCTCTTGTTTTTTTTTTTTTGAAAAAGCCCTTTTCTCACTTTTTCTCTCATCGCACATCTCTCTATTCTTCAATCTCTCATTTTTCAATCCCTCCTCTGGGTGGTTGATGGATAAATAGGAAGTTGCGGGCTCTTGCCCCCTAGCATTCCGCTAGATTCTTCTTCTTGTTCACAACAGTGAGTTCCTTCCACAGAGGGGCCGCACTACAATTGGGTGTGCAGCAAATCTGTAGCTGACATCGGTCGACGATGCTCTGCTGGGGAATTTGGACGTGATCAAACCTGTCCAGATGAGGGGGTGGAATATCTGGCCCCATTCCAGTTCGTGCTTCGCACTTGGCTTGATGCCTCATTGCTTGGAGGATGTGAGAGCTTTCTGCCCTTTTGCTGTTAGCTTCAGTTGTGCCCTCTTTGGGCAGGTAAGGTGTCCTCTTTGGTAAGTATGTTGATAAAGGGGAAAAGACAGGGAACTTGACTCAACTGTGTCCCTAGTTCATCATTTTGACCATTTTTTATTTTTGCTTTCTACTAAACAGTTTTGACCAAAATGAGAGTTAGATCAATATGCTTGTTCAATTTTTTGATTTAAAATCATGCAAGTCAGGCTATAAGCACTGAAAAAGGTCCATGAAAAGGGTCCAGTTTTGGAAAAGATAGAATGATTTTTGAGAAAATAGTCAACCTCAGTAAAAATTCTCAAAAACTATTTTGCAAATGGCCATCGCTCAACGAGCACAGAACCTACTCTTGAGATGCACAACCTCGGATCCAAAGGAAAACTGCCCCGTGCTTGAAGAGAGCTGCATGGCAACGGAAAGTTGCCCCTTGTTTGAACGGCACCGCGGCACATTGAATGGCAACGGAAAGTTGCCCCTTGTTTGGATGGCACCGTAGCACACTGAATGGCAACGAAGAGTTGCCCCTTGTTTGAATGGCGCCGCAGCACACTGAATGGCAACGGAAAGTTGCCCCTTGCTTGGATAGCACCGCGGCGCATTGTAGTCAGTCCTCAGAGTGACGAACACAACCAAATCCTCAGATACAGAGAAGACAAAGATGACCAGAACCATCGCATGGACACAATCAAATTGAAGTGTTTTACGGCTGGACTTCAGGATGAAGTTGCCTACGTATCCCAAAGATGGGAATCAAGCCTTACGTAGTTCAGGGTTAAGGTGCACTCGGGTATTAACCTCTCCTTTTTAGGCTCTAACTTTTGCCAAGGCGCCCGTCGCGGGTTTTTGACCTTGCGAGCTTTGTTCTTCTTTCTTTCTCTTTTCAATTCTTTTCTTCTTTTTTTTTTTGATATTCTTTTCTTTTCTTTTCTTTTCTTTTTTTGCATTTTTTCTTCTCTTTTTTTTTTCTTTTCTTTTTTTTTTCTTCTTTTTTCTTTTTTGTTCTTTTTCTTCTTTTTCTTGCTCTAACTTTTGCCTGGGTCGCCCTTTCGGGTTTTCGGCCCAACGAGCCTCTCAAGGGTAAAAGTGTAGCTTGGTCCATGCCAAATGGTTGTAGGGTTTCGAAGCCATCCGTATCCAGGAGAGTGGCTGTTGATTTGCAAGAGGACTCATCTTCAGCTCTTCGAGCATGTCTGATATCTTTGCCCCTAGTGCGAAGGGTACTTCTGTTCTAGCTTTGCAAGCTTCTTCTGATCTTCTGATCTTCTTGATCTGACTTTCCTGGCCTCTTGTTCGAGGGTTGCTTCAAATCTGGCCACACAGGCCTCACATGGTAGTTGACCGTTGAACCTTCTGAATTCAAGTTCAAGGTTTGGAAGCGAAGGGGTTGAGTCTCGAGGCTGAGAGCGATCCTAGGCTGCACAATCTCAAGAGCGATTCCACACAGGTCTTCGCAGGACCGCGCAAAACATTTTATTTTTGAAAATTTTTAAGAAAGCGACAAATCGCTCGCGCTGAAGATAGTGTGAAACCAGTCTGGATCAAGCCAGGGTCCTTCTCAGTACTCACGCTAACAAGCATGATTTCATTCATTAAGGGCTTAGCACGCCTCTCTTTCTCTCAATTGATCAAAGTTTTGCAAATCCCGAGGAATTCCTTCCTCTTCGTTTTCACCGCAATGTTCAAAAAGTTTTGAAAAACTTAGGTCGTTACAATGACTTCAAGGCACAGAAAAGACAGAGTTCTTAGTCAAATACTGCCATCTCATTCAGAACTTCCGGCATAACTGGCACAAGGCAGAAGCGAACACAAGAATGTGAAAATCACTGCTGTTCATTCAAAGTCTGCTGGCACAACTGGCTCCCTGGCAGAAACAGACTCAAAACAAAACGAAAAGACAAACACAAAACAAAATGGTGATGCCCGAGGTAACACCCCCCCCCCCCCGGAATCACCCGACTCCTATACAATAGGACTGACTCGATACAACAAGACAGACCCAAAACAAAAAGACCGACTCAAAACAAAAGGACAGACTCAAAACAAAACAACAAGACTGACCCAATACCCAAGTCAGAATGAAAAATTAACAGCACTTGTACATTGCTCAAAACAGTGCATGCCATCCACCACAGCTGGAGTAATCTGAGCGCCATCCGCAGGTGGTTCATCCCTCGATCACATCCCATTATCCCCCAAGTTCACCGATCCAGTGCCGATAGACTTTGCAGAGCTTGGCGGGAGGACAACCCCATTGTCAAACAGATCCTGTACTTCATGGCGAAGACGGAAGCAGTTGTCGGTAGTATGGCCAATTTGCTGATGGTATGCGCAGAACTGGGTAGCATCATGCGTAGTCGGAAGAGGGTTCGGGAAAGGCCGAGGCTCAAGGGGTTTGAGATGGCCTTGTCCAACAAGGATTTGGAAAGCTTTGGACAAAGGCATGTGGAGGGCATAGAAGAGCCTCTGACCTCGGGGTTGGTAGTTCAAGGTTTGTGGATTTTTGCTAGGCGCACCAGCAAAGGGATTGGCAGGTGCTGGCCTGGTTTACTGATCTCTTCTGAGTGGAGGATTAGAGCTAGCAGGATCGTCTCTGGTATGATGGCCCTTCTCCCGACTTGCCCTTTGATTCAAACTGCCCCTAACTTGAGTGGCGAAAGTGTTGTCCACAGTTTTTGTAACAACTGCGAGCACTTGCTCTTTGTTCAGTCCCTCGGCTTTCAAAGCCTCAACCGCCAACAGAAGATGTTCATGGGGATCCATGTCCGCCCCTATCTTGTTCTTTCCACTTGCCTCCACCTTGCCAAGGGATTGGCATTCCTCAAATACAGCCCATTCCAAGACTGGGGAGCCTTTTGACACGAACTCCCTGGTATGTGATGTGGTTGATGACGGAGCCAATGTCCCGGAGGCCAGATCTGTCACAGTTCTTTGAAGATATTTTATCATTCCCATCAACTCAGAAATAGTGGGTTCTCGAGTTTGAGATGATTGGGGTTCAGGTGCACCCATCATGCATAAGTCCATACTTTCTGGGATAAACACCTCAGGTTTGGGTAGACGGGCCGGGGTGATGTATATGCTGGGGTCATAGGTGGATGGCAGTATATGGATGAGATTGAGGTAGGCAAGAGAGGTTTGGTCATTGGGGTCTGAAGGTGGAGCTATCGTCCGGTTGTCGATGAGATTTTGGACCTCATGACGAAGGCGGTAGCAACGGTCGGTGCCATGGCCGCGCTGCTGATGGTACATACAGTACTTGGAGGGGTTATGTCTGGCTGGGAGTGGGTTAGGAAGAGGTTGAGGATCGAGGGGTTTGAGATGCCCTCTTTCCATCAAGGCTTTTAGTGCGCTAGTCAGGCTCATATAGAGGGGGGTGAAAGTTCTGCCCTGAGCTCGGGCTGGGCCGGCTGTTTGTAGGCTTGGTTTGGCAAAAGGGTCGGCTGTGGCGACTGCATTGATTTCAATGGGTTCGGGAATAGTGCTACTTCCGGTATTGGTACTTCTTGAAATCACCCTCCTTGTCGGTTCCCTTGTTCTGGGAATGATCCCACTATTGAACGCATTCTCGACCTGAACCCCCAGTTCATGCAAACTTTTGAAAGTGAATAGTGGAGCGACTATCAATTTTTGTAACATATCATGCTTGAGGTTTCACACCATCATCTGCACTTGATCCCTCTCAGAAGGGCGACGATCTGTCATTTGTGCTGCCTTTGCTCTCCATCTCGCAATAAATTCCACAAAAGGCTCTGTTGGGTTCTGGCGGGTTGCTTCAAGCTCTTGGATGGTCATTTCAACTTGGGTATTGTCAGAATACTGATCAACAAAGGCCTCAGCCAATTCTTCCCAGTTTTGCTTCACTGTATTCTCTAACTTAGCGTACCAAGTGGCTGCTACACCCGACAGGGTTCTTCCATACCGAGAGAGTTTTTGTGGCTTAGTCAGACCCATCGGCTTCAGGATATCCAAGAAAAGCCGGATATGTACCATAGGATCTCCAGACCCGTCGAAACGGTCAATATGTGGCATTTTGAATCTGTCTGGGAGCCGTACGGCAGCCTCGGTGTACCCATCCTCAATGTCGGGAATGGAGTTAAGGCCATGTGCCTTTTTGAATTGCTTCTCAAGGATTACAATTTTCACTGCGGTCAGATCGAGCTCATTAACATCAAGGGGACAAAGCCTCTCATTAGGCCGCACCGAGGGTCTGAAAACTCAGGCTTGAGCCAACCCTTCTCGAGGATCTGGACCCTGCAAAACTTCAGCTGGCGAAAGTGGGTCAAAGTTCGGCTGGAGTCCCAAAGCTGGATGTGAGGCAGATGCCCTAGATGGGCGCTGCGTTTCAATACTGGTCTCAGCCTGCATGGCAGCTCCCTGATTTAGCGCTGCTATTACGGCCACAAATTCTTCAGAACCCTGTGCCATCACAGGTCTACTGATGATGTGACTGGTGACTGGCGGATCAAATGAACCAATGAACCCTGTCTGGCCCTTCTTTGCCTTGCCTCAGCGAAAGAACACTGGTTGCCCTTGAATTGAATCTCTGACCTGACAAAGTCTATCAGCACTAGTCCAATGTACCCGGGGGATATCGAAGCCTTCTGAAGCTATAGTTCCAGGACTACCTAGCAAAAGAGAAAACATGCAACATCTCAGCCTGATTTCACGATAACCCATATGAGCCAAGCTGAATGACTGTGTCCCTATAGAATTCTGCCCGTAAACTGATACCCTCAGGTAAACTGATTCCCAAAGTACTGAACTGGTGCCCGCAGGCCTGATGCCCAAACTACTGAACTAGTGCCCGCAGGCCTGATGCCCAAACTTGTAGACTGATACATGCATTCCTATAGAGACGCACTCTAAAAGCACATAGCAGACAAGTGAGAGCAAAAACACCCCTATGTTGGGGTAGGGTTTCCCTGTCCTATTTTGTCATGAGCTAGGGTTTCACTACGCACGCAGCGGTTTCAAACAACCTATATCGGGTAAGCAACCTGTCCTAGTTTGGAATGGTCACTACGGATTTCGATATGCACTAGGTCGAATGGTCAAAAAGGGTACCCCGGTAAAACCGGGGTTTGTGTTCCCATACCGGCAGAGCCCACAACCGGTCAGCCTTATGGTCATGCCTTGACAAGACAAGCCTCCGGCAAACCGTTCAGGAATAGCAGATGGCAAACACGGTGTCCTAGGCGCACCAATGCAAATGCAATGCAAAGAAACACACAAGTGTAGTCAAAACCAGATATCATGAGTTCGAGTCAAGTTCTCTAAATCCCCAGCAGAGTCGCCAGAAACTGTAGACAAGCCCACGGGGGGACCTCGCTACAGTTCGGACTCGATTTGTTGTCACGGTTCTTAATCTTGAACCAAAGAGTCCAAATCCGGAAAATCGTTTTGAGAAAACAGATTTTTAGAAAAGAAGTGCCAAACATGGACTGCTTTGCCAGATACAGAGTCGCCACCTAAATATTTTATTTTTGGGAAATTTAGGAAACCCTGACTCGTTGCCTAAGGCCACGTGTCCGTCATCACCAAAGTTGCCTCGGCTCGGGAACTTGGGTACGATTGGAGAAGGTCACTTCGTGAGCACCCCCGCTCGCCCAATCAAAGATCGGCCTCTACTAACCATGATATCTATTTTTGAAAACATTATGTGTTCTTATTTCGGTTATTAGCCTAGATTACTATGTGATGCGCACAGCATACAAGTATAGACTGGATCGTCTGAATTGGAACAAAACATTTCATGTTTGTTTTTTAAAATGGTTTGATGGTGCTACTCGCAAGTAGGCTAAGACGTGGATTTGCCACCCTCGGGTGGGCTTAAGAAAAACATGATTTTGCCATTATCTAGTGGGCTTAAAACAAACATTTGATGAATTGTTCCAATCCAAATAACCCAACCTTCACCCACAGGCATTCAGGCAGTTATATTACATAAGCAAATAGCCTCATGGTAAGCATGCTATTCATGATAGTCACTCACACGCATGCAAGGATGCTAAAGCATAAAAACTCACCGAGTACTCCAAGCCAAAACAGAAACTGATTAGAAATCATACATGATCCTAACTATACAGAAATGCCTAATGCAACACATGCAAAAAATGCAACTATAGCAGGCTCGGCTATTCTAAACATGGCATATGAGATGTAACAGCTATCATGTATTCAACTTAGAATTGAAGTACAAATGCAGTTAGTATGATGCGCCGAGCCCGGTGCATGCAAGACAGATGAATGAATGTAAACATGCTATCATACTGTATGCTAATTGAAACATGCCCTAATCTAACCATTATAAACAGGTAAATAAAAGGGAAGAAAGACGTGGGGTAGGAAGACATACATTACACTCACGCACCCTTATTACAATTATGCCCTCGCACAGAGGGAACGAATAAATAATATACAGTCCCGAATAGTACAGTCCAAATAATACAGTCCAAGATATGTACAAAGATCCTAATTAATTTACAAATTAATCTAGGAAAGCTATAAATTGGCATGCAAGCCAGGGACTGCCTCGACTCTGATGAATGATGTATGTTTGGGCTGCCTTGCGCGGAAATCCACTGGGATGCCCCAATTAGCCTCTGTTTTGCAATTATTCTTGGAAAGCGCGCCAAGTCCCGGAAGGCTGCTGATTCTTGATTTGCTGCAACAGAGAGCAGGAAAGGGGCATGGCAATGTATTTTCACAAATGTATGCATGCCTCGATCCTCGTGCCACCAATCACGCATTTCGATGCACGATGGCCGATGAGTCGAATTGCACAACTCAATATGGAACGAATGCACATGAAAATACAACAAAACCTAACTCCATCATGGACAATCCGAAGTGTCGATGACTGGGGAATTGAGACACGTTCCATCACTCGGAGTACGAAACGCCCTTCGTTTCCCGTGCTCGGGCTAACTCCTATCCCAAACACAATGTAATATGCATGACATGCGTGAATGCAACTAAGATACAACCTAACATGCACAATGTTATGAAATGGCATACACGATGCACGAGGTAACATGGCATACACAATGCATAATGGGCTTACACTAATATGAATGGACCTCAGCCACACTCACATCAAAGGCCATTAGATGGAAATGAGACAACTCGAAATGCGTGCACGCATGCACGCAAACCGAGGACCGACCCTAAGGTATGGAATGCCACTCTAACAAGACATGACGAGGCATGGAGTATGGAATATTAGCATGCAAATTTCAGTACCAAAATGTGATGCAAAACAGCCCCGAATCGTGGCAAAATGGCACCCGATGCATGAAATGGTCCCGAAATGCGAAACTAGGTACATGGAATGGCTTACAGCTATACAATGCATGCATTATTTGAACATGAAGTGTTGAGACAGAAGCAATGAAGTCCCAAAAAAAGCATATTTACAGTTTTAAGAAAAGCCAAACAGTGACCTCAAAGGGGGCTAAGCTAGCATGCAAAAATGGCCCCTAAGGAGAGATAATGAAGCAAGTTAAGGATGTCGGCCTCAAACAGAGACGGGCCCTTCTACAATGTTGAAGAGGGGCCTAAAACATGGCATTTTACAGTAGATGATCAAGCCCAAAACAGTGCACAAGCATGCTCAAAATACTATGCAAGATAAGGCCAAAAAGAGAGCTATAACACAAAGTACAAAAAGGATGCCTCAAACAAAAAAAGATCCTTAATGAAACATGAATAGGGAGTCAAAATAAGGTCATTTACAGTTCGGACCAAAGCCCAAAAATATAAGCACAAAGGGCTAACAAATAATGCAAAAATAAGGCTAAAAGAGGGATATAAAGGCAAGTGGCAAATGGAAGCCTCAAACAGTGATGAGCCCTTCAACAATGTTTAAGAAGGGCTCAAAATAAGCCTCTTTACAGATTACAATATGCCTCGAAACAGTTTATACATAGGCCTAAAATACTATGCAAGAAATGGGCATACAAGAGAGGTAAAGAAGCAAGTGCAACAAGGAAGCCTCAAAAAGTGAGAGGCCCTTAATGAAACATGAAAAAGAGCTCAAAAAAATTCTATCTTCAGTTAGGGTCGGAGCCCAAAAGTGTAAGCAAGAATGGCTAAAAAAAGCATGCAAAAATGAGCTCAAAAGAGGGGAAAAATGACTCACCCTTGTAGACCAATCTTTGACAACCTCTTGGCACAAGAAATGGTGCTCCTCAGCTCTGGAAAGCAGCTCCAAGTGGCTGGAATGGAGGTGGTGGTGTGGTGCTAGGTGGTGGTGTAGAAAAGGGTGTAGGACTTGAGAGGTTTGGAGAGTTAAAGTGTAGAGAGAGAGAGCTTCAATACAGGAGGCTCAAAGCAAAATTTTCTAGCCCTTAAAACTGAAGGGGAGGGCTGGCTATATAGGCAAGAGAGGGGGAGAAATGGGGAAAAAATGGGGGGAAATGAATTCAAGTTTCCCCCCAAAAAAAAGGCCCCCCGGATACAAAATCTGGGGGGAAAAAAGATGCATATTTGGACTATACCTGCTGTAAGGATTCTGGCCGGCTGGTTATTGGGCCTGAAGGTGGCCGGCCGGCCCTCCCCATGGCCGGCCGGCCAAGGGTCAAAAGGGCTAAGTGTAATTAGTGGCCGGCCACCATAGATTGGTGGCCTCCCATGTGTTCTCAACACAGCCTTGTGGTCAAAAATTGGAAACAGTGAACCAGGAGAGAGAACAACCCACTTTTCAAAGGGGTTCAAAAGGTTCAAAAGCAATTACTGGCCAGCCACCAAATATTGGTGGCCTCCCAGATGTGTACATCACAAATATGGGGTTTAGGGTGCAAGAAAGTAGCCCAAGGGTGATCAACATTGGCTTTGAAGTGAGAGAAAACGGGCGACGGAGGGCGATGAAGGAATATAACTGGTTGCTGAAACAATTACTGGCCTCCCACCCTTCTACGACCTTCCTGGTGATGAAACAGAGGTCCCTGCCAAAAATGAACGCAAACCGATGCAAAATGAAGGTTCGGGAGCGGAAACGCGCAGCCTGGGGTCCCGAAAACCGACTGTTAGGCACCGGGAGAGGTGTTCGACCATGAAGTTGGTCTCTCGGACCACAGTGTCCCTCAAAAGGGAGTAAATAAGATGCATGCCAAAAACCGGAGCGAACGGAGGTGGTTAGGCGGTCCCAAACCGAGGCACTCGGCCTGACGGCTCCGAAAATCGGGAACCGGGCTCCAAACGGGCAAAATGGCCTACGACCATGAAACGTATCCTACGTCCACTGAGAGATGATCTACGAGACCTCTCCCTCCCTTCGGGAGGAGAAAACAGAGAAAATAGAGCCTGGTTCGCAAACCGAGGCAAGGCATGAAAGAGTCCGGAAGTCCGGAGGCAAGGCTCGCAGCCGAGACTCTGAAACCTCTGAACGAGCACGATATGCAACATCACCAAGCACTCAATCGGTAACGTCTGAGTCTTAAGGTCAGTCAAAAATGGGGTGTCTACACGCGCTATCTTGCGCACATCATATGCACCTGTCAGTGCATTGCATTGCATTTTTACATGCATTTCATATCGCGCCATTTTGCGCATCACGCTATCTTGCGCACATCATATGCACCTGATAGTGCATTGCATTGCGCGGTTTTGCGCACCTTACATGCACTCGTTAGTGCATCGCATTGTTATGCGTCACACTTAGGTTGCATTGTCTTGCACCCTTCCACCAGCGTTGTCGCGCACTTTTCACTTGCATTGCTATGCATGTTTCCAACAATATTGTACCTATTGAGTTTCATTCTTTTGCAAGCACGATATTGTATGTACGGTTCATTTGAGGCTGGCGCGGCCAGACGAACCGGACAGGTATTGTATGTTCTCCGCGTGAGACGTAACGAGAATTGAATAATTCTCTTACATCCTTTCTGCATTGAAATGTAGTTAGATTTGTGTATGATTGCTTAAAACTGTTGCATGAGGTGCTTCGTTACAACTTTCTTTGCATGATCATAAGTTATGTTCGGCTTTGTGCATATCGTTTTGCATTTTGCCCCTGCCTGGGGGCACATCTCTTGTTTATCTCGCCTGTTTGTCTAGGTCTTCGGCCTTGTCAAAAATAGGTCGCCTCTGGGCTTTGACATTCACTCCTGTCACTTATGACTTTCGAGTTCTGTCAAAAAGGGGCAACTGTAGACACCCCATTTTTAATCGACCTTAAGACTCAGACGTCATTGATTGAGCGCTCAGTGATTGCGCATGTTGTGCTCGTTCTGAGGTTACGGAGTCTCGGCTGAGAGCCTTGCCTCCGGACTTCGGGACTCTTTTGTGCTTTGCCTCGGTTTGCGAACCAGGTTCTGTTTTCTCTTCTAGAGGGAGGGAGAGGTCTCGTAGACCATCTCTCAGTGGCTGTACTTTTCGTGCTCGTAGACCACTGTTCTCGTTTGGAGACTGTAGACGTCCCCGAACGCCCCGGGAGGGTGAGGTCCCGTTCCGTTCGTATTGGGTCACTACAGCTCGGACTCAAATTGTCACAGTTCTTAATCTTGAACCAAAGAGTCCAAATCCGGCAAATCATTTTGAGAAACATATTTTTGAAAAGAAGTGCCAAACATGGACTGCTTTGCCAGATACAGAGTCGCCACCTAAATATTTTTTAATGGGGGAATTTAGGAAACCCTGACTCGGTGCCAAAGGCCACGTGTCCGTCATCACCAAAGTTGCCTCGGCTCGGGAGCTTGGGTAGGATTGGGGAAGGTCAGCTATGAGCACCCCCTCTCGCCCGGTCCGAAGACCGGCCTCTACTAACCGTGATATCTGATTTTGAAAACGTTTGTGTTCTTATTCTAGTTATTAGCCTAGAATTACTATGTTATGCGCACAGCAAACAAGTATAGACCAAATCGCCTAAATTGGAACAAAACATTTCATGTTTGTTTTGAAAATGGTTTGCTACTCTCAAGTAGGCTAAAATACAGATTTTGCCACCCTTAAGTGGGCTTTAGAAAAGATGGTTTTGCCACTGTCTAGTGGGCTTAAAACTCTCAGTTTTAATGCAATATTCCAATTTAGGCAATTTGACCTCCATCCACAGGCATTCAAGTAGTTATATCACATAAGCAGCTAGCCTCATGGTATTTATGCTATCATGGCAACATTCACACACATCTGAGGATGCTAAAGCGAAAGAACTTACAGAGTACTCCAAGCCAAAACAGAAACCAGTTAGTAATCATATGCATGATCCTAGTTCATGTTAAGGTGGCTAATGCAACGCATGCAGGATGCAACTACAATAGGCTCGGCTATCCTAAAGATGGCATGTGAAATACTGCAATTAACAAGTACTCAATTTGGAATTTGAAATACAAGTGCAGTTAGCATAATGTACCGAGCCCGGTGCATGTAAAACAAATGTATGGATGCACGTATGCATAGCATAAGGTATGCTAATTTAAATATGTCCTAATACTAACCATCAAAGTAGGTAAGTAAAAGGGAGAAAGAAGTGGGGGTTAGAAGACATGCACACACGCACCCACACTTATTACAAATTCGCCCTCGCTCGGAGGGACCAAAAGAATAATACGACTTAATTAACCTACAAGCTAATTAAATATTACAGTCCACTTAATTAATTGACAAATAAATTAAACTATTAAAGCAGTAAAAGGGCCTCGGGAAGAGGGCTCAATGCAATGCGCGCTCGGCTCCGCTCGGAAAGCCACTGCCATGCACAAGTTGCCTCTGTTTTCCCTGCTCTGCTCCTCTGAAAATTGTGCAAGTCCCAGGGATGCTTCCATGAACACTGTGGAGTGCCACCGGCTGAGAGGAATGGCCACCGGCCATGGGGAATACTCACCGGCCACTTATTAATCCATCGGCCAAAAATTGATGGCCGGCCGACACTATATTTAGCCGACCGGCCAAAACTTCCTGCAGAACCTGCAATTGACAGCAACAGAGGGCAAAACATGGCATGGCAATGCATTTCAAGCAAATGTGTGCACCACCACATCCCTTATCATGTTTGTGACTCAAAGGGGTATGGTGCTCGATTCTCGGACCACCAACCGCGCATTTCAATGCGTGATGGCCCAAGAAGCTAAGTTGTGCATTTTAATGTCAAATGTAATGCACACAAACACATAAGGAACCCAACCTCAATCATGGTGATTCAAGAGGCAAGGCATGCATGCCAAATGCAACCTAAACATGCAATCTAAACATGCAACATGAACATGCAAGCAAGTAATGCACACTAGGCACACAACCTAAGCAAACAAGCATGCAAGGCATGAAACAAGGCAACAACATTTGAGCAACATGTTAAGCATGGACTTAAACTAATTTGGGTAGCTCTCAAGCATGCCAAAATCAGTGGCCAATATGCTCAAGAATGGAAGCCAAAACACACACAAATAGGCATGCATGCAATGTCCAACACTTAGGCACATAGAGACAACTCTTAAGCACACTTAAAAGAGGAACAACATGGGCATATGGCATGCATTATAAGCTCTGAAATCATGTCATAAATGGTGCCAAACCAAGTAAACAAAACAAGCAAAGCATGCATAGAAGCTTAGAATTAGCCCAAGGACTTAAACCATGATCACATGACACATGAAGCAAATGATCAAAGTGAAACAAAACAGTCCCAAATCATGTCAAAGTAAGCCCCAAAAACCACTTAGATGGCATCTAAATGACCTACACATAGAAGCATACACAAATGTCTAAACATGGAGCATAAGGCACAACCTCTTGAAGCATCAAAGGAGCATCAAATGCAAACATTTAAGCATACCATGAGGACTGAAATGACATTATAAGTGACTCCAAATCATTGAAATAGTGCAAATAAAGCATGCTAGAGGGGTCAACACTCAAGGCTCATGAGGGGGATTACATGGTAGCTATACAAAGCAAGTCATGGATGACTCAAATGACCAAAAACAGTACCTTAGCATACTAAAACAAGCATAAAAGCTTCACAAAGCTAAGCCAAAACAAGTAAGCATAGTGGTCTAAATGCTAGATACATATTAAGCCAATTTCATGGCATTACAAGACAAGTATTCAAAGCAAGCATGGTGTGTCTAAACCAAGTAAAAACAGAGATAATACATGGCAAAATACTACCAAATAACATTTAAGACATGGCCAACATGCACTTAAAAATGGTGCTCACACATGAGGCTAAAATGGCACTTTTTGAAGACAACAATGAGAGGGGGTGGCCCTCTCCTTCTTAGGACCTTAAACCACCATCCTCACCACTGAAATCCCTCAAGATTTCAGTGGTGAGGAGGCCCAAACAAGGTGGTCCCGAAGTTCACCAAAAATAGCACAAAATGGGCCAAACAAGGCCTAAGAGGGGGTAAACGACCCCAAACACAAAAGTGTCCTTAATGAAGTATCTTAAACACAAAAAAAACAGAACTTTTTTATGTTATACACAAAGCTCAAAACAGCAAGAAAGATAGGCTAAAAGCTGGTGCAAAAACGGGGAATAAAAGAGGGTTAAAGGCTCACCCTTGTAGACCAACGAAACCAGCAGCTTCTTGGATCAAAAACCAGTCCCTTAGCCTCTGAAAATGGCCTCCAAGCTCCTTAGGTTGATGATGGAGGTGTTAGGATAGGAGTTGTAGTGTAAATGTGCAAGAACTAGCCCCTTTTGAACCCTCTAACCCACACAAATGTAGAGAGAGAGAGAGATAGAGAGAGAGAGTGATATATATGTATGATCTATATCAAATTTTCTAACCCTTGAAAATGGTGGAGAGGCTCTCTATATATAGAGCAAGACAAGGTGCTAAGCTTCTTAGAGAAGCTAACACAAAAAAGGGTCAAAGGGGGCAAGCTTCCAAGGGAAGCTAAGCAAAGGGGTCAAGAAGGCCAAGCTTCTTGGAGAAGCTAGACAAAAGAGCCAAGCTTCTTGGAGAAGCTAGGCAAAAGGTTCAAGAGGTGCAAGCTTCTCTTGGAAGCTAGAAAGGTGCAAGCTTCTCCAAGAAGCTAAAAAGGTTCAAGCTTCTTGGAGAAGCTAAAAAGGGTCAAGCTTCTTGGAGAAGCTAGAACCAAGGTTCAAAAGGTTCAAGCTTCCTCAAGAAGCTAGAACCAAGGGTTCAAAAGGTTCAAACTTCCTCAAGAAGCTAAAACAGGGGGGTCAAAAGGGTCAAGCCTCCCCAAGAAGAGGTCTCGGCCAGAAAAAGAGCCAATTGGCCAACAAAGATGGCCGACCGACCACAAAATATGCCGACCGACCACCAATAATGCCGACCGGCCATCACCAATGGCCGGTGGCAAGAAAATAGGGCCGGTGGCCTCAAGCCATGGCCGGTGAGGTGTGGGGATGGCCCACAAGCCCTACCTTGTCCCTCAAAGGCAAAACGCAAGTGTTTGGTGCAAAACCAGACATAAAACAGTCGAATCGAGAGATCCTGAGGCGAGGCGCGTAGCCGAGACCTCCGGGAACTCAAGACGAACACAAACATGGATAATCACCGAGTGTTCAAATGGTGACGTCCAAGTCTTGAGGACGGTCAAAAATGGGGTGTCTACAGAGACCAGTTTCTGGTTTTCGGAGTCGTCGGTCGTGCGCCTCGGTTCGAGACCACTTAACTTTCTCCGTTTGCTCCGGTTTTTGGCACACACCTTGTTTCCTCTCTCTAGAGGGACACTGTGGCCCGGGACACCACCTTCGTGGTCGCACGCCACTTTCGATGCTTAACAGTCAGTTTTCGGGGCACCCAGTTGCGCGTTTTGGCCCCCGAACCCTCGTTTTGCATCCGTCTTGGTTCATTTTTGGCATGGACCCTATTTTTATTGTTTAAAAGGTGGTGCAAGGGTGGGAGACCACCTTTTCTCTTGGAGACCACCTTTTCTCCCGCCGGCCAGTTTTCTTGACAGGAAACTGGTCTCCTTGGTTTTTGAGCCACATTTACTGGTCTCCCACCACACCATTAACTTGCATTGAATTGGGAGACCACCAAATGGGGCTGCCGACCACTTAACCCTTTTGAACTGGTCGGCCGACCAGGGGAAGTGGCCGGCCGACCACCTGAACTGGTCGGCCTGCCTCCCTCAGTCTTGTCTCTGTGAGTTGTTGCCAGTTGTGCCAGCTGGAAGGCACAGAATGGATCCTCCATACACGTGTATGGAGGATCTTCAAGCTTGTTTTTTAGCTTCTTTGAGAAGCTTTGGACCCTCTTGGCTATAAAGGAGGGCCTCCCCCTCCTTTGTGAAGGTTCAGAATTTCCCTAAGGCATACACATATACCTCCCTCTCTATATCTCTATTTTGGCTCCAAAAGTGCATAGTTCTTGGCCCTTTTACACTACACCTCCTAGCCTAACACTTCCACCATCCACCTAAGCTCCTTGGAGGTCATTCTCAGAGGTTAAAGGTTGAACTTTGGTCCAGAAGTGTGCTGTTTTGCTGAAGCTACAAGGGTAACACACTATTCCCTCTTTTAAGCTTTATTTTGCTTCATCTTTTAGCCATATTTGCAAGCATATTTGAGCTTTGTCAACAACTGAAAAAAGTCTTATTTTGAGGTCCTTAACATGTTTGTTTAAGACCATTTTTCTGTTGGGGGTCATCTACCCTCTTGCATGCTTCATTTTGCCTTATTTTGAGCCATGCATTAGGGCCTTTGCATTGACCATTGTTTGGCTTTCTAGCCACTAAAATCTAGTGGATTTTTAGTGGCTAGCATGCTATTTTGAGTGCCAAAATGAGAGAGGGCTGACCCTCTCTCCCCTTGTTTTGTTTCCTAGCATATTTGGCCTAACAAAGGAGCCCTTATTTACATGCTTCCAAGCCATGTTTTAGGCCATTTTTTATGAGTTTTAGGACCTGCATAGACTCTGTATAGAGCTTGTTTTGCCATATTGGATGTCCATCTTGCATGTGTAGAATAACCCTCTTCATAGAATATCAAAGGAGCATCTCATTCTTACATGCATTTACCATGTTTCAGTGGGTTTTTGGGCTTTATTTGCCATGTCATACCTCTAAATTTTTCTGGTTTAGTGGCCTCTTGATTGCCTCACATGCTTGTAGTGCAAATCCTCTTTACTAGCTTACATTGCATGCTATTTTGGTCTTTGATTCTAGCACTTTTTGGCCATACCTTAAACTGATTTTGTGCATGTTTTGGACTGCCTTAGCTCTGTTTTTTATGCCTCATGGTCAAATGATGCTTGCTATGCATGGTTGTAATGTAATACCCTTGCCTAGCCTTGAGTTTTGAAGCCTATTGCATGCTTATACTGAGGTGTTTTCATGTTTTGGGGCCATTGAGCATGTCATTTCAGAGCCTATACTTGTGTCATATTCTCATGTTTTCCACTCTTTAAATGTGTTTGAGAGTTGTGCATGAATACCTCATTTATGGACCATTGCATGAGCTTCATTTCTATGCATTTTGAGCCATCATTTTAGACCATCTTCCCACTGTCTTGGACTTGCATAGGGACAGTTTGGGGCTGGTTGGGTCATTTGAGCATTGTTTTATGTACCTATAGTGTAATGCACTTCACTAGTTTCGGTATCCGGGCCATCTAGCATGCATTGTGTGAGGTGTTTACATGATTCGGGACCATCTTGCATGTCATTTCAGAGCTGGAAAATGTGTGATTGTATGCCATATTTCATCCATTGCCATGCTTTGGTGGAGTTGCACTTTGTGCCTTAGGCTTGGTCCCTTGCATTTGTGCATGTTTGCATGTGTGTTGTTGCTTCATTCTCATCATGTATGGCCACTAATTTGAGTGTGGCTGAGGCCCATTCATTTTAGTTTAAGTCCATCTTGCATTATTGTAGACGTCCCCGAACGCCCTGGGAGGGATGACTCCCGTTCTGTTCATCTTGGGCTCACTACAGTTCAGGACTCTAATTGTCACGGTTCTTAATCTGAACCAAAGAGTCTAAATCCGACAAATCGTTTTGAGAAAACAGATTTTTGAAAGAAGTGTCAAACATGGACTGCTTTGCCAGATACAGAGTCGCCGCCTAAATATTTTATTTTTGGGGAAATTTAGGAAACCCTGACTCGTTGCCTAAGGCCACGTGTCCGTCATCACCAAAGTTGCCTCGGCTCGGGAACTTGGGTACGATTGGGGAAGGTCACTTCGTGAGCACCCCCGCTCGCCCGATCAAAGATCGGCCTCTACTAACCATGATATCAAGTCTTGAAAATATTATGTGTTCTTATTCCGGTTATTAGCCTAGATTTACTATGTGATGTGCACAGCATACAAGTATAGATTGGATCGCCTGAATTGGAACAAAACATTTCATGTTTGTTTTTGAAAGATGGTTTGCTACTCGCAAGTAGGCTTAAAATGCAGATTTTGCCACCCTCGGGTGGGCTTAGAAAACATGGTTTTGCCACTATCTAGTGGGCTTTAAAAAAAACAACTCACAGTCAACGCATTGTTCCAATCCAAATAACCCAACCTTCACCCATAGGCATTCAGGCAGTTATATCACATAAGCACATAGCCTCATGGTAAGCATGCTATCATGGCAGTCACTCACACACATGCAAGAATGCTAAAGCGTAAAAACTCACCGAGTACTCCAAGCCAAAACAGAAGCTATGTTAGAAATCCATGCATGATCCTAACTATACAAAAATGCCTAATGCAACACATGCAAAAATGCAACTATAGCAGGCTCGGCTATTCTAAACATGGCATATGGAATGCTACAGCTAACATGTATTCAACTTGGAATGGAAATACAAATGCAGTTAGTATGATGCGCCGAGCCCGGTGCATGCAAAACAGATGAATGAATGCAAACATGCTATCATACTGTATGCTAATTGAAACATGCCCTAATCTAACCATCATAAGCTGGTAAATAAAAGGGAGAAAGACGTGGGGTTGGAAGACATACATCGCACACACGCACACTTATTACAACATTGCCCTCGCGCGAAGGGTCCGAATAAATAATATACAATCCCAAATAAATAATACAGTCCCAATAAGTACAAAATCCTAATTAATTAACAAATTAATCTAGGAAAGCAGTAAATTAGCATGCAAGCTAGGGGACTGCCTCAGCTCTACTCCGGATGATGAATGATGCACGCTTGAGTTGCCTTGCACGGAAATCCATTGCAATGCCCCAATTAGCCTCTGTTTACAATTAAGCTCGGAATATTGCACGGAGCTCCAAAAGACTGCCGGTTTCTGATTTGCTGCAACAGAGAGCAAGAAAGGGGCATAGCAAAGTATTTTCACACATGTATGCATACCTCGATCCTCGTGCCACCAATCACGCATCTCGATGCATGATGGCCGAGGAGTCGAATTGCACGACTCAATATGAAATGAATGCACATATAAACACAACAAGACCGAGACTCCATCATGGTTAATCCGGAGTGTCGGTGACAGGGAATTAAGACACGTTCCGTCACTCGGAGTACGAAACGTCCCTCGTTTCCGGTGCTCGGGCTAACTCCTACCCCAAACACAATGCAATATGCATGACATGCATGAATGCAACTAATATACAACCTAGCATACACAATGCTATGAAATGCATACACAATGCTCGATGTAACACGGCATACACAATGCTCTAACATGCAACCTAGCATACGCAATGCTATGAAATGAAATGGCATACGCGATGCATAATGGACTTACACCAACATGAGTGGACCTCAGCCACACTCACCTCAGTGGCCATTAGATGAAAATGAAACACTCGAAATGCGTGCACGCATGCACGCAAACCGATGACCGACCTTAAGGCACAAATGCCATTCTAACAAGGCATGGCAAGGCATGAAATATGGCATACAAACATGAAATTTCCAGCACTAAATCATGATACAAAATGACCCCGAAACATGAAAACATGGCACCCGAATACATGGAATGGTCCCGAAACACAAAACTAGGCACATGCATTGGCCTATAGCTATACAAAACATGCATTATTTGATCATGAGGCATGAAGGCAGAACCAAGGCGGTCTCAAAACATGAACATTTCTAGTTCAAAGCATGGCCAAAAGATGCTAGCAAGATGGCCTAACATAGCATGCGATTTCGACTAGCAAACATGATTTTCATGGCAAGTATATGAAGCACATGGAATCTCACTAAACCAGCAAAAATCAGTGAACGAAACATGTGGAAATATGACCAAATAATCACTGACATGCAGCCAACATGTGCAAAAATGAGGAGCTCCTTTAGAGGGCCATGCAATGAGTTATTAGGCACATACAAGATAGACATGAAGCATGACCAAAACAACTCTAGAAATCAAATATGGTAGTACTAAAAATCACCAAATTAGGCCTGAAAAGTGGCTAAGAAGCATGCAAAGAGGGGTCCCTTTGGAAGGCCAAAATGACCACCAAACAAGTCAAGGTGAGAGGGGGTCACCCCCCTCTGATTTGGAGGCTCAAAACAGTGTTCCAGCCACTAAAAATCCACTGGATTTTAGTGGCTAGAAGGCCAAACAAAGCATGCAATTGGAGCTTAGGTGTAAGGCTCAAAACAAGGGACAATCAAGCATACAAGGAAGCATGTGACCTCAAATAAGAAAATTTCCTTAATGAAACATGAAGATGATGTCAAAACAAGCCTTTTTTCAGTTTATAACAAGTCTCAAAAATGAACATAAATAGGGCTAATCTATCATGCAAAAAAATGGCCCTAAAAGAGAGAATAGAGACAAGGGACAGAAGCTGGCCCCAAATGGCAAAGAGCCCTTCAACAAAGTTGAAGAGGGGCTCAAAACAAGGCACTTTACAGTTTACATCAAGTCTCGAAAATGAACAAAAGTGAGGCTAAACCAACATGCAAGAAAAAGGCCTAAAAGAGGGATAAAGAGGCAAGTGGTAGCAGCTGACCTCAAACAGAGGAGAGCCCTTCAACAAAGTTGAAGAGGGGCTCAAAAAAAGATATTTCACAGTTTATGACCAAGTCCAAAACAGCTCACAAATAAGTCTAAAATATCATGCAAAAATAGGCCTAAAAGAGAGTTTAAACACAAAGGGTGAGGAGGAGACCTTAAACAGAGAAAGACCATTGATCAAACATGGAGATGAGCTCAAACTATGACTATTTACAGTTTGGGTCGGAGCCCAAAAATGCAAGCAACAAAGGCTAAGGAAGCATGCAAAATAGAGCCAAAAGAGGGGGAAAAGAGACTTACCCTTATAGCCTAACTCTTCAACAGCTTTTGGTCCAAGTTTGGGAGCTTTCAACCTTTGGAAATCAGCTTCAAAGTGTTGGAATGGAGGATGGAAGTGTGGTGCTATGGGGTGTAAGGTAAAGGGTGTAGGAAGCTTAGGGTTTTGAAGCTTGGAAGAGAGGGAGAGGGAGAGTTGTATGTAAGAGCCTTAAACAAATTTTTGTAACCCTTAGAAATGCAGCTGGAGGTCTGGCTTTATAGAGGGAGGAGTGGAGGAAAGGGGGGGAAAATCAAATTCAAATTTTCCCCCCAAAAGACCCCCCCTCGGATACAGGATCTGGGGGGAAACAGAGGGTGCAGCTGTAAGGAACCAGGTGAGAGGGTCATGGCCGGCCAGGTTCAGAAGGTCCAGGTGGCCGGCAGGCCACCTCCCCTGGCCGGCCGGCCAGGTTCAAAAGGGTCAATCACAATTATTGGCCAGCCACCCCAGAAATGTGGCCTCCTATATGTGTACAACACAGCCATGTGGAGAAAAACCAAGAAATGTGACCCAGGAGAGAGAAAAACCAACTTTCTAGAGGGGTTCAAAAGGGTCAGGAACAATTGCTGGCTGGCCATGTCATATTGGTGGCCTCCCAGGTGTGTACAACACAAATATGTGGTTGAGGGCCAAAGAAAGTGGCCCGGGAATGGTCAACACCAGCTTTCTAGCGAGGAAAACGGGCGACGGAGAGCGATGAGGGAATAAAGCTGGCTTTCAGAACAATTGCTGGCCTCCCACCCTTCTACGACCTTCCTAACAATGAAAATAAGGTCTCCGCCAAAAATGAACTCAAACCGATGTAAAACGAAGGTTCAGGGGCCAAAACGCGCAGCCCGGGGCCCCGAAAACAAGCTGTTAAGCACCGAAGGTGGCGTTCGACCACGAAGTTGGTCTCTCGAGCCACAGTGTCCCTCAAAAGAGGGGAAATAAGATGTATGCCAAAAACCGGAGCAAACGAAGGTGGTTAAGCAGTCTCGAACCGAGACACACGGCCAACGGCTCCGAAAAATCGGAAACCGGGCTCGAAACGGGAAAAATGGCCTACGACCACGAAACGCAGCCTATAGCCACTGAGAGATGGTCTACGAGACCTCTCCCTCCCTTCGGGAAGAGAAAACAGAGAAAACAGAGCCTGGTTCGCAAATCGAGACAAAGCATAGAAAAGCCCAAAAGTTCGGAGGCAAGGCTCGCAGCCAAGACTCTGAAACCTCTGAATGAGCACAATATGCAACATCACCAAGCGCTCAATCGGTGACGTCTGAGTCTTAAGGTCGGTCAAAAATGGGGTGTCTACAATTATGTATGCCATATCCATGTTGTCGCATGCTTGATCGTCGCATTGTGTATGCCTTGTTCATGTCTTCGTACATGTCCATCTTTGTATGTGGATTGTGTATGCCATATAGTTCATGTGCATTGAGTATGCCATTCTTAGTTCATAACATTGTGTATGCTAATTGCATGTTTGCATATCATCCCTCGCATGCTAGCATGATTATGTTACATTGCGTTTAGGGTTTCATGCTAGTCGTATTGTGTATGCCATGTATATTGCATTGTGTTTGGAATAGGATTTAGTCCAAACACGGGAAACGAGGGACGTTTCGTACTCCAAGTGACGAAACGTGCCTCTATTCTCGGTCGCCGACACTTCGGATTACCCATGATGGAGTTTAGGCCTTGTTGTGTTTATATGTGCATTCATTTTACATCGAGTCGTGCAATCTGACTCCTCGGCCATCATGCATCGAGATGCGTGATTGGTGGCACGAGGATCGAGGACTACACTCCCTGGAGCATGCATCCCTATCATTCGGAACAGAGCTGAGGCAGTCCATTTTGTTTAATTTGCATGCTAGTTTCCTTACTTACTTAGTTAATTCGTTAATTAATTAATGTTGTGTAATAATTAGTTTAATTAGCTTGGATTAGCTAGTTTATTCTGTACTATTCATTCGGACCCTCCGAGGAGGACAATGTTGTAATAAATGTGCGTGTGTGTGTGATGCATGCCTTCCAACCCCACGTCTTTCTCCCTTTTATTTACCAGCTTATAATGGTTAGTTTAGGGCACGTTTCAATTAGCATACTTATGCTCGCATGTTTGCATCTATTTATCTGTCTTGCATGCACCGGGCTCGGCGCATCATACTAACTGCATTGTATTTCAATTCCGAGTTGAATATGTGTATCAGTTGTTGCATTTCATATGTCATTTTAGAATAGCCGAGCCTATCTTAGTTACATTTTTGCATGTGTTGCACTAGGCATTTCAGCATAGTTAGGATTCATGCATGATTTCTAATTAGCTTCTTTCTTTGGCTTGGAGTACTCGGTAAGTATTTATGCTTCAGAATCCTTGCATGCGTGTGAGTGACTGCCATGATAGCATGCCTGCCATGAGGCTAACTGATTATGTGATATACCTACCTGAATGCCTGTGGGTGAAGGTTGGATTATTTAAATTAGAACAATTCATCGATTGCGAGTTTTAAGCCCACTTAAGAGTGGCCAATCACCACGTTTTCTAAGACCACTTGAGGGTGGCAAAATCCGCATTTTAGCCTACTTGCGAGTAGCAAACCGTTTTAAAAAACAAACATGAGGTGTTTTGTTCCAACTTAGACGATCCAGTCTATACTTGTATGTTGTGCGCATTACGTAGCAATTCTAGGCTAATAAACCGGAATAAGAACGCGTGTTTTCAAAAACTCGATATCATGTTTAGTAGTAGCCGATCTTTGATCGGGCGAGCGGGGGTGCTCATTGCATGACCTTCCCCAATCGTACCCAAGTTCCCAAGCCGAGGCAACTTTGGTGATGACGAACACGTGGCCTTAGGCACGAGTTAGGGTTTCCTAAATTCTCCCAAAATAAAATATTTGGGTGGCGACTCTGTATCTGGCAAAGCAGTCCATGTTTGGCACTTCTTTCTAAAATTAGTTTTTCAAAACGATTTGCCGGATTTGTACTCTTTGGTGATTTATCGATCTTGCATTGCACTTTGCGAGATTAGATTCAGAACCGTGACATCGAGTCCAAACTGTAGTGAGCCCAATGAACAAAACGGGATTTTCCCGGGACGTTCGGGGACGTCTACAAAGACCAAGGAGAAAGTTGAGAAACCTCAAAGAAGCCGAAATCCACCTTTTTTTGGATGAAAAGAGAGCCTACGAAGTGTTCTACCTTTTTAACAAACGGAGGATGGTGAAGAAATCACTAGATCTTGGTGTTTTTCTAGAGAGAATGTAAGTTTTAGAGAGAGAGTGTCAAGATCTAGGGGTTTGGAATGTTTAGAGAGAGAGTGAAATGAAAAAGTGACCCAAAAAGGTGATTCTGCGATCTGAAATACGCATAAACCGCTTGAGTGCAATAAGTGACGCTCGAGCGTACAGACACAAAATATGTGACTGCTCGAGCGCAAAAAGTTGCCGCTTGAGCGTGAAATACAAACTTCCAGTAATTTTACAAACAGAAGACCAACACTCAAGCGCGATAAGGGTCGCTCGAGCCAAGACCGCTAGAGCACAAGAAGTATCGCTCGAGCATAGAATACCACTTCCAATACTTTTGCAGACCTACGAAAGTAGTGAGAGTTCACAAAAACCGCTTGAGCGCAAAAAGTGATGTTCGAGCGTATGAGCAAAATTTTGGGCAACAAAAGTTTGAAAAACAAGCTACTAACCTGTTCCAAACGCAATCAACACACCCCAAAGGCCAAACTCAATGAGATATAAAGGGAAACAAGACATGAATAACTATATAAGACAATGAAATCCAGATCCAAAACATACAATAGGTCGGGTCTAAACCAGAAACGTTATAGTTCGTGCTGGTCTTACCGATTGTAAGACTGCACCTACCCCAGTTGATCCGCAAACTCGTCTTACACCTCTTGATGGTCACATGTTATTTGATGCTACTTTATATTGTCAGCTAGTTAGCAATCTTGTCTATCTCACGATTACTCATCCAGACATTGCCTATGTTGTTTACATTGTTAGTCAGTTCATGGCTGCTTTTCGCTATCCACACTATGATGCTCTAGTTTACATTTGCGCTATCTCAAAGGTACTATATTTCATGGTCTTCACTACTTAGCACACTCTTCTCTACAATTACATGCCTTTTTTGGTGCAGATTGGGCAGGGGATCCTACTGACCGCCGTTCTACTATAGGATTCTACTTCTTCTTAGGTGACTCTCTCATAGCCCAACATAGCATGAAGCAAACTTTTATTACTCATTCTAATACTGAGGCAGAGTATCGTGCTCTTGTTGACACTACTCAAGAGCTTGTGTGGTTTCGTTGGCTTCTTTCTGATATTGGAGTTTCTTATCTTACTGTCACTAACCTCTATTGTGACAGTCAGAGTGCTATTCAAATTGCACATAATATTGTCTTCCATGATTGCACCAATCACATTGAGATTGATTGTCACTTCATACAGCAACATGTTATTAGTGGCACTGTTCGTCTTATCTGTGTTACCTCTGCCAATCAGACAGTCGACATCTTCACCAAGGCTCATCCTCTAGGACGTTTTTTTGACTTACTTTCCAAGCTCAAGTTGATATCTGCATTACCACCTTGAGTTTGAAGGGGGATGTTATCTGTTTATATTTATATTACCATATTGTGCATTACCATATTGTGTTTTACCATACTTAGCTTCTCCTTCTCCTATATAAAGGAGTGTTATATTCACTCATATTATTCATTGAAATATACAGAGTTGTATTCTCTCTCTCTCTCTCTCTCTCTCTCTCTCTCTCTCTCTCTCTATTCTCATAACAAATATGAAGAATATGTATAAGTAGTTTGAGTGTACCGTGAGAGGAGAAAAAAAGTTATTTTAGAATTTAATGTATATTGACTTTATTAATAAATTTATATTAAAATATAATAAAAACTAAAATTTAAATTAAACATACTGAATTATTATTTGAGTGCATGAATCACCCACACATATTCCTTCATTCGTTTATGTATTATCCAATAATAGGTCATTTATTTTATTGGTTTTATTGTAGCCCATAACTCCCCCATTATATTAGTTTAATGGATCATTATTTCTAAGTGATTGATTTATATAGGCTGATGTAGCCTATAAATAGACCAACACACTATCAACCCACATCATTCCACACCAATCATTTAATACTAGAGAGAGAGAGAGAGTATAGGCTAGAGAATAGTATTTCTTCCTATCGTAATATACTTGATCTCTTTAAAGAAAATGAGATATTTAGAGTTGTGTAAAATACTATTTCATCTACTAAAATTGTACCGATTCACACCAATCTGCACTAATTTATCTGCAAACTACAAATTAAACTTTGAAATTTATAATAAGCCTTCGAAATCGTTCTACGATAGTTAATACATATATATATATATATATATATATTTTAATCACTAATGAAATATCTAATGACATATCAAAATAAAAATGAGTGTGAAAGAGATTTAGAATGTGAAATTTATTACAAATTAATAGTTGTATATACAAAAAATATTATGTAAAACTAATTTGTATTATATATATGAAAAATATTATGCAAATTAGTGTTATATATTATGCACATACTTGATAATTGTTTAAAAAAAATATTCAATTAACTAACTCATTGAAACTGTCCAAGCCACGGTTTGGTTATTTGTCAATCTGACATTCACAGTTTGGTTTATGATTTTACTATCAACCCCCTCAGTCTAATATAGTTGTATCTCATTCTTTTTGTATTTTTTTTTAATAAGATATTATTTTTCTGGTATTTTCACCAACAACAAGCAGTAGAGGTTGGTCGAAAGTGGCCGCCAGAATTGGTAGTCAGATTGTTGTCGGATAATATGAGGTGGCCAGAGGTCACAGTAATGTCCAATTGGTCACGAAAGTGTCATCAAAAGGTGGTTTTTTAATTTATTTTATGGGATCACTAGAAGGTGGTTGGAGGTGATGAAGAGGAGAGGAGATAGTGAAAACTTAATTTCAAAAAAAATGAAAATACCCTTTTTTGGTTGTCAAAAATTTCAAAATCAATTCTATTTTTTGGAAATGAAAAAATATATCACAAAACTTTTTGTTTCTAATTTCCAAAAAAAGAGATGAAAACAAAAATAGAAAACAAGAAACAAAAGTGTTAATAAATTATCCTAAATTTTTTAGTCGTTAAATTTGTGCCATATATCTTTCTAAAATTAATCTTTTTTTTTTTTTTTTGGGGAGTAGGGGAGTGTTTGGCAAGTAAGTAATTTACCATGTGGAACCGTGTAAATAAACGGGGATTTTCATCTTGTGATGATTCAATGCTAATTTACAGTTTTTACAGGTGATCAGTTCTCACAATTTTTCTCCATTAGCTAATGCATTTAAGCAAAACAATTTTTAAGTCTTGTCGACTATGAAAGAAGAAATAGGACATTACAATGTAACTCAATACACACACGCCTAGCATAAAAACAAAAAGGTCCTCACAGTTTTGAGTGGCTAGATTAATAGTCAAACAAAAACATCCTCTCACATCTCGAGAGGGATAGGCTCAATAAACCAAAACACCAATATGACTTACGAAGAAACTATCCCCATTTAGGCAATGCAATCATCGTTTCACTAAAAGGTTTTTAGTTGTTTTAGGTGATTTATATAAGTGTACGTTTTATTTTTTTAATTAAAAAAATTTAAAAAAAATAAATAAATATCTAGAATAATTTTTTAATTTTTTATAAAAAAATATGTATTATAATATTATAATAAATATACAAATTATCGTATTGCGCCTAGTCTCTATTCGTACTGATAGTGCGTCACGTGATAGCCAATACGGCTTGGTCTTTCAAGGGTTTTATTTCATCCCCCGAAATTGGGGGCCCATAATCCCCCGAATTTCCATATCAAGGCAAAAAAAAAAATAATAATAATTACCCAAATTAGAAATTAGGGGCATTAAGGACAGCAGAATTAGGGGCACAAACCATTTTGCGTCTTTCAATGTATGGTGGGACGGCTTGACCTGTGCAAAGATATATATGTACAAAGTTTAGTAATTTTTTTTTTTTTTTTTTTTTTTTTTTTTTTTTTTTTTATGTTTCCGGTCAAAAAAATTGTGAATAGTATAAAGAAGCATTTCGGTCTTTTTTGCCTCTGGCTAGTGTTGTTGTTTTTCTGCCAAAAAAAAATATATGAATAATATAAATTTTTTTATTTTTATAATGATTTAAAAAAAATTTTTTTTTGTTTTTTAAGTAAACCCAAAAACCAACTAAAAAGACTAGGATCGAAGATTTTTCGGACCATGTGACTAGAGATGCTCATTGTCTGTTATGATGCTTTAGTCTTTGGTTGATTTCCAACCTGCTTTAGGGTTGGTTTGGCATAAATTAAATAGGACAAATTATACTAATAGTTTCTATAGTTTGGAACTTGTGTCACTTTAGTCCCTGACTTTTCAATTGTGACACATGTGATCCTGAATTTTGAATCTTGTTCCAAATAAGGACAATTGAACATACAATTACTTAATTTCAAGGGCAAAATCGTCAATTTGATGAAATATAAACTAATTTGACAAAAATAAATGTCCAAATAATATTTTAAAATTTTTTAAAAATTATTTCTACCCACAAAAAATAAATTATGTAAAATTGATAAAATTAATAAAAATTACATGATTAATTTTTAAAAATTAATTTTACATGATCATCATCTAAATACAAAATAAAAATTAATTTGGTAAAAAAACAAATAAATGTCTAAAAGATTTATCAATTTTATATAATTTTATCTTTAGTAGCTAGGAATAATTTTTAAAAATTCAAAAATAATTTTTTGACTTTTATTTTTGTTAAATTGATCTATATTTTATCAAATTTACGATTTTGCCCTTGAAAAATCCAATAGTATCTACAATTGTCCTTATTTGGAACAAGATTCAAAATTCAGGGTCAAATGTGTCACAATTGAAAAGTCAGGGACCAAAATGACACAAACCCCAAACTATAGGGACCATTAGTGTAATTCACCCAACTAAATAATACAAAAAGTCAAAAAGTCACTATCCTATTTAAGTTACATCATCTTATTTAAATCATATCATCTCTCTAACACATCACATCAAACCCAATTCAAACCCAACTCATATAAGCCAATAAATCAAAAAATATACTTTTTTAGAACATCCCAAACCAACCCTTAATCTTCAGTCTTTTGAAAGTAACTACAAAGAAGGTTGGAACAATATTCCCTACTCCACAAAAAAAATCAAGGGAAAAGCATCCTAATAGCAAGGGTAACCTCTATGTTATTGATGCAGCGTAGAATAATGAAATAAAAATATTAATCACGAATTTGATTAAGAGATACTCTCTCTTGAAAATATATTAATTTTCTCAAAATAAGTTGTTTAGCCTTAAGATTCACGACCATTATTTATAGAAGAATCAGTCCTAAATTACAATAGGAAATAAGTTATGAAAGATAATGCTTGCTAATCAAGCCTAAATCAAAGACAGTACAAAAATTACCAAAAATGGAAAATTTTGAGTAAAGTTCAAATCTAGAAACAAATTTTTCCTAAAATGGAAAAATCGTGAAATTGGAGGCCTAAACATTGGAATTTGGCCGAAACCCATTGTATACCATGGCAAAGCAATGGGTATTGATCAATGATACTTTTTCATGTCTCGACCGAATTCCATGTCATTCTGAACACCTGTTAACTTGCGTCTACTAGTGCTTTTTGCTTTTACCATGTTTGACCATGAGTTCTAAGAACTCTATAGCCAAACACTCTGCATTAGTAATGAGAGAATTCTTACTTTGTTTCATTGTTTAGCCTTTTGAGTTGTGAGTTTTTTTGGCCAAGTTTTATTGTGTATTTCTAGTTTTTGGTAGTCTCAACTCCTCTATCCTTTTACGGGCACATATTACCTCAATTATCTTATGTTGTGGCAAAAATCTCAACCACTCCATTATTTTCTTCCTCAACAATGCACCTCAATTCATCTGTCTGGGGATAACATGAGGCAAGTACTTCGAAATAATTTTATGACATGCCAAAACTTTATTCTCAAATTTTGAAAACTGCTTTCGCTCAAAAAAAAAAAAAAAAAAAAAAAAAATGATTGAAAACAATGAGTGTTTTTAAACTTTTCATTACTTTTGTTCTCAAAAACGAAAACAATGAAAGCAGAAACTATACCAATTGGGCCCTTAGGGGTTGCTTGTCCTTTACTTGTTTGCTTGATTTCCTTTTATAACAATTATTCACTAGTGAGGCATTTTGCTTTGTTCTCTAAAGCTGTTTTGAAACACTCGGAGAAGCCATGAATGCCCTCCTTGGCAATGTTGCTGGTAATTAATTTTTTCCGGGCCTGATGATTTTTACTCAAAAAAATAAGTCATGGTTTGAATAATTTGGGCTGCGTTTGGTTTAGTTTTAAGTCAGCTTTGAAAGATAATTTTGTAAAAAGAATTTTGAAAATTCAAAACTTGTTGGGTTATAAGTTTTCACACTAGTTTTGAGTCGTATATTTTGAAAATAATTTTTAAAAATTTAAAAATTCAAAACTTGTTTGTTTATGAGTTTTCAAAATTAATTTTTCAGTTTTTTTTGGGTCTTGTGTGTTTTGGTTTTCTAGTCAAAACTTCTTTGCAATATTATATTCTAATTTGTTTACTTCTTTCATATAGCCAATCCGAATTTACTTTTTAAATACATCTAATCTAATCTACAAGGCAAAGTTTCACTCCATATTTTTTATTTTTATAAACATTTTGAAAATTTAATACTTCTTTTTGTGGTTTTATATCCACTCAGGGGTATTAGTCCAACATTTAGATAGAAAAGCAAAGGTAGGACTAATAGTCCGATGGGACTAATAGTCCCCCCATATGTGGGATAACTCTATACCATGAGAGGTGTGGTATAGAAATGGGCGGATTGAGCCAACTTACGAATTAGATAGTTAAATGATGAATGGACCCCTCAAATATATAACATTTCTTTCTTTTATTTTTTTAAACATCTAAGATTTTTTTTAAACATGTATAAATTAATATCATAATAGATAATTGTTTTCTTTTATTTGTTTGGTATTATTACCAAAATAATAAAAGGAAATTTACTTTCAATATTCAAAAGGGGAAAAAAAAACATATTTTTTCTTCATTTTAAAAACATTTTTTTAAACATTTTTTTTTTAAAATTTTTTTAAGCATGTATAAACTAATCTCGTGACATGTAATAGTCTTTTCCTTTTTTCTTTTTTTTTTTTGTATTAGCAAAATTAGAAATGGAAATATATTTTTAATGTCGCATTTAAATAAAATTAATAGTAGTCTTACTAAAATAAAATATAATTTAAATCTAGCATTGTCATTGTAAACAATTCAACACAAAATGATCTTTTGAGAAGTTCTCATTTTCTATAATTTTCTAATTAAACACGAGATTCACTAAAATAGCATGATAAAACAAATATGGAATACATATCATTTTCAGTCAAATAGTCCAAGGAGTATTTATTCAGGATTAATAGTCTATTGGATTCCAATCATTCCTTATCCAGTCCGTCCAAACAAACATGGTCTCAATCTACATATATTTAAAACATTTCACATTTAAATATAACTTTTTATAAAATTACTGAATAATAAAAATATACACACACCAAAAAAAAAAAATTTGAACCAGTTTATTAATTATTACAATTTTAATTTTTTATGTATTTATTAAATTTATTTTTGAGTTCTTCACATTTTGTTTACTGCTTAAGTCTATCTAAATCATATACATCTAAAACATACCCCAAAAAAAAATATTTGGGCAAAACTTCAAAACCAAACAAAATCAATTTTGTGAAAACCCTAAACCAAACAAGTTTTGGGTTTTGAGTTTTGGAGTGAGCTTCCACAAACCCTAAACCAAATAGGTTTTAGATCTTGGATTTTGAAAATTTGATTAAAAAATTTAACCAAACGCTCTAACTCATAACAGTGACATTTTCTTCAATTTATTTTCATCTTCCATGAATTTTTTTAAATTGTACAATTTTTTTTAGATCCATCTCAACTAGATAAACTTAGAACAAAATCAAACAAACTGACCAAAAAAATTCACTAAATACCAAAAAATAAACTAACTTTTTTAGGTTTATTTGATAAAAATTGCCTTGTTTTACTTAGTGAACTATTTTAAAATACATCCTAAAGGGCCAACTAGATCCATAGCGTATCAGCCAAAATTGGACCTAGGTTAGATTGATTATTGACAAAATAATGACTTGTTGATCAGGACAGACGAGAATGAGGGCCAGTTGCCACTACCAAAAACACCTCTGACAAAAGGATGTCGTCCGGTTAACTAAGATCAAACAATTATTTTTAAATGCAACTTGGCCATTATATCTGACAAAGAGCCAGTCGTTCGATAAACAAAACTCCGACGATCAAATAGAAATTGCAAGTTAGTCATTACTAAAATGACTCCTGACAAAAGACTGACCGACCAATCAAGAATAAATCAACAGTCAACAACGACGTACCAATTAGCTATAAAAGAGGCCAATAAAAAAAATTTAAAGCCGAACAAAAAAAAATAATTAGTTGTACAAGGAAATCAAACAAACAAACAAGTAAAGGACAAGCAAAAGTAATCAAAAAATAACCATACAAACTCATCTTACCTTTGTTTCCTTGCTATAATCATGCCTGACCAAAGTGTTGATTTGATTGTTGCATGATCCCCCCAACCTTACTAGGTCGGAGGTGATCTCTGACTTTGGTTTCTTGTAGATATAGAATAAAATGCATCATTTTCCTAATTTCATGTGGAGACAAATTCACCATCCATGACTTACATTGAGTTTGATAGCTAAAATATCATAGGCAAATAGTTTAAATTGAAAACAAATAAAAAAAAATTATGATTTAAATTGATAAAATTAAAAATTCAAGATTTATTTTATTACAACGATTAAATTATAAATATATATTTGTAATTTTTCATAATTTTTTTTAAATATTTAATTACATAACCCTTCTTATTGATTCCACACATGATCACCGTAAAATTTTCAAAAAATTGAATAATTATTTATAGAGCAAACAGTTTTCCTGAGATCACCCAACACACTCTGTATCAGTATTCAATAGACTTCCACAATGAATTGTACCTCTCGACCTAGTCCATGCCACCATGGCATGGCTATAACGTCAAACTCCACATCCCACCATCTACTTTCATTACCAGAATAATTATTTAGTACTTGGTATTTTCAAAATATTATGTTTCCAATAATATAGAATTTTATGTTTTTATGGTCTATTTATGTAAGAAAATAACAAAATACTATTAATAAGACATAATGCTCCAAATCATGTGACAATTTTTGGCCTAAGCAGCCAACAAAAATTAATTAATTTTTTTTTCTTAAAATTTATATAAAGTATTGTGTAAAAGGAATAGATAGACGGATAATTAAGCGGTGTCCAACGTGTAATCTATGGGTTGGGTAACTAACTTGGACGAGTAGGCGACACACGCCCATACACGTGTAGCACAACTCGCCTGGAATGATAGAGTGACAGCAAGATGGATGTCAAATAACGTTGGCAACATCACTTGTCTAGGTGCCCACGTGAGAACCCGTGACAACCATGCTTGTTGTCAGTATTTAGTCTCTGATCAATCTCCTATACGATCTTCTTTGTCATTGAGGATGGTCCCTTTTAAGGTGGTCCTAAAATGTATTCACACATCACATGTCTCACTGGTTGTGAAATGAAAACAAAACTACAAAATTTTGGCAAAAAATATGAGATCCTATCTTGTTCATAATAAAACTAGTACTATCAATACAAGAAGGCACATGATGCAAAGGACTCTTAAAAAATGTGGGCAGGGACGGAATCAAGAATTCATTTGTGGGGGTTAAGACATAAATAATTTTTTTTATATAAATTGATATAAATTACTATTTTTTTGAATTCAAAAAGTAAACTAAAATTTAATATTAAATTAGTACGTAAAAAATAAAATCATATATTTACTAAATTTAATATATGAATAAAAGTAAAGTCATGTATTAAAAAATTATTTATACAAATCAACTCAATTATCTATCAAAATGGAACTCGACGTTCTTTCATATCTCGAAAGTCTTCAATGATTGACTCTGCGGTAAAATTTTCAGCAATTTCCTTTTCAATGTACACAAGCAAAGAGTCTGTAAGAAATTCATCTTCCATTTTGTTGCGAAGTCTACTTATGACAATTTTCATGGCTGAAAATGATCGCTCCGTAATTGCAGTAGAAACTGGAAGAGTAAGAACAAGTGTAATCACTCTATAAACAAGTTGATAGATCGTAGATTTGTTTGCCCTTACCAACCACTGACACAATTCAGAAATAGTAGACAATTTTTTGTAATCTGCATGCTGAACTACATTATGCTTGTAATGGTGAAATTGCATTCTCAACTGTATTTTCTCTTGATCTTTGAAGTCTTGCAAATAAAAATTTTCTACTAAACGACAAATATCGTCGATTCTAAAAGTTGTAGACACATCTCGAGGATCTAGAGCTGAGCTAAGATTAAGCAACTCTACTGCATGTTCACTGAACTGGCCATTTAATTCTTGTAGTTGAGAACCTATTGCAGCATAAAAAATATCTACTCGATAATAATGCTCAACTGTAAAGTCATCTTGATGATCACGAGCTCGACCTCTTCTCCTAATATAAGGAGCATTCATATTCGGGACATCTATGTTACGTACCTCGCAAAATGATTGCACATTGGCTAGTAAAGCATCCCATTTGTCATCTCTAAACTTTTGCAGAAGTGCCTTGGTAGATGAAACTAGATTCATTGCATTTAAGATGTCTTGAGATCGGCATTGCAAAGCTTGACAAAGTAAATCAGTGATCTTCAACATTTCTTTCATGAGATGCAAAATAAAGACAAATTCAAATGAAGTCAATGTTTCATAAGCTGAGTCTGCATCTCCTTGTTGGGCCAAAGTCGTTCCTTCATTAATGATGTTAAGAAGAACTTCACATGTTGGACTGAATATTTTTATTAAGCTTGAAACTGGCTTGAAGTGAGAACTCCAACGAGTATCTCCAGCTCGTTGTAAAGTGCCAATCTGGTTAAGTCCCTTTTCCAGTCTCGAGCTCATCAATGTCAATCATATGTTCAATTTCAGCAGCTTGCGCAACTTTCAATTCATCATTGCGCTTGCATGAGGCTGATAACAGGTGCTGTGCAGCTCAAGATCAATCAACTCAAGATCAATCAAGTGGCCATACTTCTCAATAGTTATAAGGCAGAGCAGTCAGTTGCAAAGCAGTGGCAATATGCAAATTATATCAGATTTAGTCGTGTGTATAGGTTAAGAGTTACTGGTGCATCTTAGTATTAGTTAAGTGTATGTTAGCAAAACCTTGTAACTCTATTCTGTTAGTTTGTTAATCAGTTCTGTTAGTTTGTTGAGGTGTGTCTATATAACTATAGGTTTGTAAATGTAAAGATGAGATTGAAGTTTTATGAAATATAATCTTTCTCTGATATATTCAAGTTGTTCTCTCTTTTTCTTCATGGTATCAGAGCTCTAGAGCTCTCACGAGCAACAATGGTGGTTCAAACGGAGAAGCAATTGCCTGCAAATGTTCTCCTTCTCGTCTCCAATCTAAACTCTTTGATTACAGTTAAACTCGAATCTTCAAACTATTCAATTTGGAGAAGTCAGATTCAAAATTTCTTTGAAGCTACAGAATTATTTGGTTTTCTTGATGGATCTGCTGTCTGTCCATCTGCTACAACTCTCGATGCTGCTAATAATACAATTTCCAATCCTGAGTTTCTGCAGTGGAAGTTGACTGATTCTTGTCTTCTCAGTTGCATAATTGCAACTCTTAATCCTTCAATTTTTTCTTCAGTTCTTCATCTGAAGAATTGCTGTGATGTTTGGTCAGCTCTCGAGAAACGATTCACATCACTTTCTCGCTCTCATATTCATCAGATCAAGAACCGTTTGAGCACTACTACGAAGAAATCCAAATCGATGGAAACCTATCTTCAAGAAATCAAAGATCTGGCTAATCAACTTGCTTTAGCATCTTCTCCAGTCTGTGATGAAGATCTCATTCTTCTGGTACTCAATGGCTTGCCTGAGGAATATAATGCGTTCAAAACTACTATTCGAGCCAAGTCAGAAATACTTACGATGAATGAACTCTGTTCTCTCTTGTGTTCTGAAGCCATACATGTTGAAAATAGTCACAAGCATGGTACTTCTGAGCTCACCGTGGCTTTCTCTGCTACTCATCCTCATTCAATCACAGACAATACTTCTGCTACATCATCAGGTCCATCTCCTCATAATCAGCCATATTTTGGACAATCTTCTTCTTCTTCTCGTAATTTCTCTTTGCACAACAGAGGAGGTTCTCGATCTCCAGGACAGTATAGAGGTGGTGGTCGGTACAGCAGTCACCGAGGCAGAAGAGGAGGAAGACCTCAGAATTATGGCTTGATCTGTCAAATCTGTGGCAAAGAAAACCACTCTGCATTAGAGTGTAGACATCGCCTGAATACTTCTTATCAACCTGTGTTTCCCTCCTACACCATGGGACCTTCACAAATGCCTGCTTTTACTCCTAGAGCTTTTTCTGCACAAACTCCTTCTTCTACTATGCAGACCACTTCAGCACCATGGTATGTTGATTCTGCTGCAACTTCTCATCTCACAAATGATCTGAACAATCTTCAGCTTTATCAACCCTACCAAGGCCATGATCAAGTCATGATTGGGGATGGAAATACTCTTCCAATTCATAACTCTGGCACTGGTATATTGTCCTCTCCTTCTTTTCAATTTAGACTTAACAATCTACTTCATGTTCCACAAATTTCTTCCAATTTGCTATCTGTTCATCAACTTACCTCAGATAATAATTGTAGTGTCACTTTTGACAATGAGTCCTTTGTGATCCAGGACAAGCTCACCAACAAGGTGCTCTGTAGAGGACATCATCAAAATGGCCTCTACCAGTTTCCTTCTTCATTTCTTCATAAAGCTTTTTCTGGTACTAGTTCTCTTGCTACTGTTTGGCATAAGAGACTAGGGCATCCTTCTTCTGCTGTATTTCATACTATTGCAAATAAAAGTGGCTTGTCTCTTAGTCATCAAGATTGTAATACTTTTTGTCATTCTTGCTGTGTGTCTAAGAGTCATAGACTCCCTTTTGTTCTTTCAACTAATAAAACTCATGCTCCTTTCACTCTGATTCACTCAGATGTTTGGGGTCCTTTTACTCAAGTGCAGTCTTCTTTTACCTATTATGTTGTTTTCATTGATGATTTTAGTCATTTTACCTGGCTTTATCCACTATCTTATAAAAGTGAAGTCTATTCTAAGTTCTTAGAATTTAAAACCTATGCTGAAAATCAGTTTTCCACTTCTCTTAAAATTTTAAGAACTGATGGAGGCGGAGAATATACTAGTCATCAATTTGAGAATCTTCTTAAATCTTCTGGCATTGTTCATCAGCTTAGTTGCCCACATACTCCAGCTCAAAATGGAGTTGCTGAGCGCAAGCACAGACATATCATTGAGACAACCATTACCCTGCTTGATCAATCTTCTGTACCTCTGAAATTCTGGTTTGAGGCTCTTGCAACTGCTGTATATTTGATTAATAGAATGCCTTCTCCTACACTGGACAATCACAGTCCCTATGAGGTGCTATTTCAGCAGCTTCCAGATTATCATTTTCTTAAAGTGTTTGCATGCAGATGTTATCCATGGTTGAGACCTTATACTTGTCACAAGTTGCAACCAAGATCTATGGCCTGTGTTTTTATTGGCTATCATTCAAGTTATAAGGGCTACAGATGCTTGGATCCTCTTTCTGGTCGAATTTATATTTCTAGACATGTTATATTTGATGAATATTCTTTTCCTTTTGCTTTTACTGATGCTTCCTCACCTCCACTTCTTTCTTCCAAATCTGCTATAAAGTCATTCTTTTGGGGTACTACTCCTTTGTCTTCTTCTCGGGTTTCTACTCCTTCTCTTTCTATTCAGGTTCCTACTCCATCTCATTCGGTGTCAGCATCTTCTTCTAATTCCTCCTTCTCTTCTCATCCAACAAATGTTTCTGCTTCACCTCTTGTCTCACACAATTCTGATGTTCTCTCTTCCCCTTTATCTTCTTCTCCACCTGGCATTCATCTTACTATACCCATTATACCTCGTCCTTCTTCTCACACTCTCAATTCTCACCCTATGCTCACTCGAAGTAAAACAGCTAAATCTGGCTTGGTTGCTGCTCTTCTTGATACTAATTCTGATGTTCTCTCTTCCCCTTTATCTTCTTCTCCACCTAGCATTCATCTTACTATACCCATTATACCTCGTCCTTCTTCTCACACTCTCAATTCTCACCCTATGCTCACTCGAAGTAAAACAGCTAAATCTGGCTTGGTTGCTGCTCTTCTTGATACTGAACCTCGAACCTATAAAGAAGCCTTGCAATGTCCTCATTGGCATAACTCTATGCTTGATGAGTTTCAAGCCCTTCAGACTCAACAAACCTGGTCTCTTGTTCCTTCTTCTGCAAATCAAAATATTGTTGGCTGTAAATGGGTCTTTCGAATCAAAAAGAATTCCGATGGCTCTATTGCTCGGTATAAATCTCGACTTGTTGCCAAAGGTTATCTTCAAGAAGCTGGTGTTGATTTCTTAGATACTTTTAGCCCAATTGCCAAGCAACCTACTATCAGAGTCTTCCTTTGTGTTGCTCTTCACTTTCATTGGTCTATTAAACAGTTGGATGTGTCTAACGCCTTTCTTCATGGCAAGCTTGAAGAAGAGGTCTTCATGGCTCAACCACCAGGTTTTGAGGATTCTCAGTTTCCTACTCATGTGTGTAAATTGAACAAGGCTCTTTATGGTCTTAAACAAGCTCCCAGAGCTTGGTTTTCTACTTTCTCATCTTTTCTGCTTCAAATTGGTTTTGTTCCTAGTCATTGTGATAATTCCTTGTTTGTTCACTCTACCTCTACCACTCTTACTTATCTCTTGGTCTATGTTGATGACATTCTTGTCACTGGTAACTCTTCTTCTTATATTCAGTCCTTAATTTCTCAGCTTCATTCTGCTTTTTCTCTCAAAGATCTCGGTTTTCTTTCTTTCTTTTTGGGTATTTCTGTTACTACTTCTTATTCTGGTTCATTCTTGTCTCAATCTCATTATGCCTCTAAGTTGCTTCACAAGGCTGGAATGTCTGATTGTAAGCCTGCCCCATCACCTCTTAGTCCTTCTTCTTCCTCTTCTCTGTCTTCCAATTCTTCTTTATCTGCTTTTTCCAATCCTTCACTCTATCGAAGCCTCGTTGGTGGTTTACAATATTTGACAATCACACGTCCGGATTTGGCCTTTGCTGTGAATCAGGTTTGTCAACATATGCAATCACCCTCTCAAGATGATTTTGCTAAGGTTAAACGTCTGCTCAGATATGTTCAAGGAACCCTGCACCATGGTTTACATTTTTCCCGCAGTTCATTTGACATTCATGCCTTCTCTGATGCTGACTGGGCTGGTAATCCTTGTGATAGGCGATCTACCTCTGGTTTCTGTCTTTATCTGGGCTCTAATTTGGTTTCGTGGACCGCCAAGAAGCAGTCCACTGTGGCTCGCTCTTCTACGGAAGCTGAATATCGGTCCATGGCTCAAGCTGCGGCTGAGGTGTCTTGGCTTCAAATGTTGTTACATGATATGCATCTTCCTTCCTCTGTTCCTGTTCTTTGGTGTGACAATCTGTCTGCCTTATCCTTGGCCTCTAATCCTGTTTTTCATGCCCGGACTAAACATATTGAAATAGATTATCATTTTGTTCGCGAAAAAGTCTCCGCCAAGCAGCTGCTTATTCGGCATGTTAGTTCTTCTGATCAAATTGCTGATGTGTTTACTAAAGCTCTCCCTGTTGGCCGTTTTTTGTTTCTTAAATCCAAGCTTCTTGTTGCTCTTCCCACCTTCAGCTTGCCCGGGGATGATAACAGGTGTTGTGCAGCTCAAGATCAATCAACTCAAGATCAATCAAGTGGCCATACTTCTCAATAGTTATAAGGCAGAGCAGTCAGTTGCAGAGCAGTGGCAATATGCAAATTATATCAGATTTAGTCGTGTGTATAGGTTAAGAGTTACTGGTGCATCTTAGTATTAGTTAAGTGTATGTTAGCAAAACCTTGTAACTCTATTCTGTTAGTTTGTTAATCAGTTCTGTTAGTTTGTTGAGGTGTGTCTATATAACTATAGGTTTGTAATTGTAAAGATGAGATTGAAGTTTTATGAAATATAATCTTTCTCTGATATATTCAAGTTGTTCTCTCTTTTTCTTCAGAGGCACCAATAATATTGACAACAAAAGTTAATTTAGGAAAAAATTTATGAATTGGGATAACATCTTTCGATGCTGCCACTAAAGCCAACTGCAAACGATGTGCAAAACAATGAATATAATAAGCATATGGACAATCATTCAAAACTAATGCTTGTAATCCTTTCCACTCACCTCGCATATTGCTTGCACCATCGTATCCTTGTCCTCGAATATTCTGAATATCTAAATTGTGATGAGACAATACAGAATATATTCCATCTTTTAGGGTTGATGCAGCAGTGTTAGAGACATGAATAAGCCCAAAAAAATGCTCTCTCACAAAACCATCTTTGTCAACGAATCTCAAAACTATAGTCATTTGCTCCTTCTTTGACTCATCACGAGCTTCATCAACAATTATGCAATACTTCGCATCACCATTTTCTTCACCAATTGCATTCTTCACTTTGGTTAAAAATATATGTAAAATTTCTTTTTGAATCTTTGGTGATGTGTAAGAGGCATTTTTCGGAGTTTTATCCAATACTTTAGCAACATTATCATTATATGATCCCAACAATTTCACTATTTGAAGAAAATTTACACGACTGATTGAATTTGGCCTTTCATCACGACCTCTAAAAGCACAACCTTGAAATGCAAGCAATCGGATCGTATCAATTGAGACCTTCAATCTTAGTCGATTATCTACAATTTGTTCAGGAGTGAAATTGTCCAATACCTTTTGTATATGTTGAAATTGATTCATCAAGTCTTCACATGATCTCTCGGCAATATTGTGAAAAGAATTAGGATCTTTTCCTATATGATTTAAAAAAGCACATTTTGCTCCATCCCTACCTTTTTTCCAATTCTGAAATCCATCAATAGTGAATGCTTGCTGCCCATAATATCCAGATCCACATGGTTTATAAAAAAGAAAACATGGTAAACAAAAAGCTGCATCTTTTGCAGGTGAATATTCCAACCATGACAGAAATAGTTTGAACCATGACGGTTGAAAGCTACGAAGATGAGTTGTTGATCCAGATTTCGGATACTTTGAAAGTATAAGTTGGTATGGACCAGCCTTAATATAAGCTCGTCGAATTTCATCACGTTGATTAACATGATAATCCCAAATCTGTATACGTAATCCAGGATCTTGCTCTAATGAACCAATATCAATTTCTTTAACATCAATCTTTTGAGATTTTGTGGGAGGATTTTCAGGGATATCAACATTGGAAGTTGGCAATGATGTATTGTCAGCATTGACTTCTGAGGAACTTGCATTTTTTCTTTTAAAAAATCTATCAATTGTACATGGCTTTCCCATAATAATCTACAAATCAAAATAGAATTCATTACATACATGGTTAATATTCCATTAGAAATTAAAACCAATTGCTAATGTAATATATATATATATATATATATATCACAGGACATAGAAAATTTTTGTGCCTAGAATAACAAATGTAATTAAAACAAATTTCATATAAATTTAAAAATTTAGAATTCAGATTCAACACATAAATTTTATACAAGTCTCAATTCATTTTAATTTTGAATTTATAACACTTAATCTGAATAAAATTAAATTTGCCCAAATATGATTAAAAAAAAAAACCCTAGTAATTGAAATCATACGTCCTAATTCATGATTTTTTTTTCTTAATATGTAAAATTAAAAAAAAATTACAATTGTATCAATATGACATTAAAAAAAAAATAATAAAAGTATTACAAATTGAAAACAACAATAAAAGAGAATATGAATCACATACCTGTAATAATGAGAAGATTAATAGCAGAAGCAAGACTTCTTTTTTTTTTTTTTTATGTATCCCAAGTTGATTTAACTCAAAAAAAAAATCCTATGATTGCTTTCAATAAATTGAGACAGCGTCACGGCGTAGAGCAAGTCATAGGAATTAAGTTTTCTTTCTTTCTTCTTTTTGTCTTTTTTTATTTCTATTCAGGCTTTTTTTTTTTTTCTTTTTTCTTTTTTTTTTTTTTAAAAGAAGATACATGGCCCTCCCTGGCCATCTAACGAAGAGATTGAGCCTAGCCCAGCCCACAAAACAAAGCAGGGCCATTTTACTATTAATACTTTATTGAAAAGATATATATATAAATAATTTTTTTTTTTTAAGCGGGGGGGCCGTGGCCCCTGACAGTCCCTCCGTAATTCCATCCCTGAATGTGGGTCATGAAAAAGGAATAAATGAAAAGTCAATTTGTATCTTTTGTGAAGCAGCCAACTCTCCATTATTATAAGATTTTTTCCTCAGAGAAGAACAAAGTTGTGAGGATACATCCAAAACGGACAATATTGTGATAATAGAGGGTTGGTTGTTTTATTTGGCGCTGTCTGTGGGAACTACCTTCTTAGGAAGCCAGTCAACTGAAAATCTATGTGGGAATCTAATGGATGTCCATCTCACATCGCTCTGTGAGAAAATCATAATCTACTATATAAGTTGACTGACTCTTTCAAATTAATACAAGGTTTTTTTTCTAAGAGAAGAACAAAATCATAAAAGTAGTAATATTATGCTAATGAGGATTGGCTGCTTCAATTTGGTTATTCCTTTCTCAGGCCAAAGGCCTAGGGCAATGAGCCCTTTAGTTTATTATGTCAACAGTAGCAACCCAATGTCATGGCCTTTTTTACGTGCACCCCAAGTTATCAAGTAAAATGAAGCTTTAGCACCACAAATGAAGGTATAGGATTTTTTATCATATCATTTTTGGAATCAAACCAAAATCAAACCGTAAAAATTGACTCAGTTTCACAGTTCTAAATTAAAAAATTTATTAGTATATCTAGATTTTCTAGTTCAATAAAAATTAATTCTACCTATACAAGTATTTTAGAAATTTAATGATTTTTTTACAAAATATTCTTCAAACTAATTTTTATAATAAGCGTCATCATATTGTATAGTAATAACTATTAAAATGAAATTTTTAATAATATAACAAGTGTAAAAATTATACAAATTGTGGAACAACTAGGAAAAATTGCTTAAGGAAATAATTTAAACTAATTGCACTCTCATGCAAGTGGAAGTTGGAGCAAGTAAAAATTGCATCCCACACTACTAAAAACTTGACTTTTTGCGACGGTCTCAAACGTCGCAAAAGGTCCATATATCGTCGCAAAAGACTTTTTGCGACGGAGCAGCGACGGAAAATGGGGGGTGGCGGAAAGGGGCGTGACAAAAAGTATTTGCGACGGTTACAAACCGTCGCATTCTTGTTGCGACGGCTAATCAATAGTTTTTGCGACGGTTTCGCCTGACACAAAAAAAGGGGAAAAAATGGCACTTTTAGTGACGATGTTGATTGCCGTCGCGAAAAACATTTTTTAGCAATGGTATTTGCCGTCGCAAAAGGTATTATTAGCGACGGTCTAAAACGTCGCCAAAAAAGTAGTATTAAGTTAATACCGTATTGGCAACAGTTTAAACCGTCGCAAAAGATTTATTTGTGATAGTTGAAACCGTCGCAAAAGATTGGAACTATTATGTATATGCGACAGGTTAACCCGTCGCTAATAAAATATAAGGAAATGAGAATTACATTAGCGACGGTTTATCATTGTCGCAACAAAATTATTTTTTATAAAATCATTTTTTATTAAATATTTCCTATACAAATTATTAATATTTTTAAAAATACATCCACATCCACATCCACATCCAAATTCACATTCAAAAAATCATATATACCAAGAATAATATATGTACCTTGTAACAATTGTCAATCAAATATTTATTTACAAAAATATATAAAATAACTTCTAACAATACTAATAATTTTTAAAATTCAAGAACTCAAATTTTTAGTATCGACAATAGAAATAAAAAAATAAAAACAGATATAATGTAGCTTGTTTTGATGTCAATAATAAGCTCCCATATCGATATGCGAAGATATCAAGTACTCAAAAGGTTTGCATCTGCAAAAAGAAACAAAAAAGAAAAAAAACATCATCATTTACAACATAATTATTTTCAAGCTTACAGAAAATGTAAAACATTTGATATTTTTTTCAATAAATAAATAAATAAATAACTAAGATTGTAAACTCTAATATCGATATGCGAAGATATCATCACGTACTCAAAAGGGTTGCACCTGAAAAAAAAAAAAAAAAAAAATCATTTACAATATAATTAATTTCAAGTTTACAGAAAATGCAAAACATTTGATATTTATTTCAATAAATAAATAAATAAGATTGTAACATATACATGAATCGAGCGCCACACAATGTATCTTCCCACAGCTTCTCCAACTGTTCTTAGACATCAGCAAGTTGTTTCCAAAACAGCGTTCGGCTTGTTCGCTTTTAAAACAAAAACTTTGCAAAATCCAGGTCCAATTGGAACTCCATCAATTTCACACAACGGATCAACACTAATAAGAAGTCCATCCGCCAATTGGATTCTTGGTATTACAGAACTCTCCAAAGAAACTTTAATTACATCCTACAATTATGATAATACTATTAAAAATAGGCAATGATTGTATACAATGAGCTATAATCTATAACAATACGAAAGACATGGGTGTGGGACCTACACCCATGTGAGAAAGACATGGAAGTGTAACACAGTCATACCTAGCTTTACCAAGCTTGGAATAATAAGAAAGCAAGACCTGAACTCATTAAACAATGGTTTTTCATTGTGGGCAAATAATTTTTCCTCTTCTACTTACAATGAGAATTAATATGTCAATGACAACAATAAGGTGGTGCTCAGTGAATTTATCTCACTCACAAAAGTCCATTAATTGACTGCAAATTCGCAGCATTTCTTCTTCTTCTTCTTTATTTTTTATTTTATTTTATTTTTTGTCATGCTCTGCTAATGATAGCAGTCATCCTCTGTAACAAACTACATCCAAACCCTCTTCAGCATTTCTACATCTTCTATAGCTTCATAACCTAACCTATGCTCACTTCTCAATCAAAACCAACCAAGTGTGCTCCCATAGCTAGTAAACTTAAAACCAAGTATGCACTAGCTACAAACAGCACTGACTACAACTACCTTACTATCTAATGCTTCATAACCTAACCTATGCTCACTTCTCATTTTCTTCACATGTTTGTTTGCTAGCCAAACATTATGCTCTGCACCAAAGCAGACCAAGTCATCTCACATCAATGTGATAAAATTGTGTCAGTTACAATATATTTAGACACTCTACCCAACAAATTAAGCATCAAGCATCATTTTCCTGCATTCTGCAATTCTTAAATGACAACAAATTGAAATATCTAAATTGGCTGAGTAAACAATTTTGTAGTCCAGTTGATCTACTACAATCAACAATAGAAGCCAAGGTGCAAGGAATTTGAGTGCAGCATCAGAAGACAGGCAGATGATATAATAAGAAGAGTTAGTCTTTCCTCAAGTTCACCAAAAAGAAACAAAATTCTCTTTGTAAGGTTATTCAAAGTACATCGAAGACGATATACTTGATCAGGTCAAACATAGCTTATAATAATGCAATCATATCCTAGTTGTTAATTTCATCAAACATAGATACAAAGGAAGCATCGTTCACTCTTATACTCCCACTAGTTCAAACTTAGTTAAGTGGAGAACTTGATAGAACTAGGAGAGCCACAGCATTTAAATATAGAATCCCCTTACATATATATATATATATATATATTGTTTCTTTTATTTGTTCTCTCTCTCTCTCTCTCTCTCTCTCTCTCTCTCAAGTGTATGACTGACTACACGTATGTGGTCAACAGAAGTACCAACTATGGTAAACAGTGATGATGAATTTAGAAGGTCAAATTTCTAAGATAGTCTGGTAGGATGGGCACATGCATAGTCTTCAGAAAATCATTTCCATATGCAGCAGGAAAGGCCCAAGAAAAATAAGGAGCAGGGCACAGAAAAACAGCTCCCATGTACGTATATTTCCTAATTCTATTCAATTCATATTTTATAAAAATCATGCACTTGATTGGGAACACCAGTTATCAGGCACTGAATGCATGTTAGAGGTTCAGCACAGAAGTGAATTAATCCTCACAATCTACAAGACTAATGCAGACAGCAAATATGAGATGTAGACTAATGCAGCAAATATGAGAGTTAGTAGCAAATATGAAAAGTAATCATGAAATGTGATGTTCATCATATTACACTTTATAGTGAGATGTAGACTAATGCAGCGAAGCAAAATACTACTATTAATGAAGTTAATTTGAATAATAGTGATTAGTGACCATCCATCCAGGCAAATATATGTGAAGGATTAGTTTACTTCTTTTGTTAGCATTTGAAGTGATCGATTCTTTTTGTTGGTTTCATTGGATAGCTTGCTTGTGATGAAACCAAATCTGATTGACAAAATAAACAATTATGAAGTATTAATGGTTTGTGGTCTTTTGATGTTACGTTTAGCTGCACAGGCTCACATTGAACTGTTATTAAGTTATTTATTCCAGAATTCTGTGGTTGTCTCTGAAAGAAAAATAAAAAGCATTTATGTCTTTAGTCAAACTAACTTGGAAAGGATGCTGCTAAACAAACAAAAGTAACCCAGATATTACAAATAAGCTGATGGAAAAATTAGTTCAAGATAAACCAGGTACTATAGCAACATGAATTATGAAAAATTAAATGTGAGGGAACTTTATTTTAATTGAAGCAATGGAACACATGCATAGAATAGAACATTTTATACTAAGTTCTTGTGGAGAAAAGTATTAGAAGATCTTTTCTGATGACGAGACATATTTATTGGGAAGAGGTTTGTTCCCAATTTTTTGGAGGTCTCAAATTACTTTTGGTAAAGGGTTTTATTGGGCAAACAGATCTAATGTAACCAATAGGAAAGATTATGTGTTAGGATGAACTATCAAATGTTAGGTGTAGGTGCATCTTGAGGCATGTTCTTGTATAGTGATATTTGCATATGTAGTGAACATTCTATCCCATATTGGAGAAAGCTCAATGATATTTACCTTTCACTGATCAATCTGGTTCCACTAGATTTATGAAGTAGGGCTATTGATAAAAAATGTTCATACTGTTGGTGGTGTAGTCTGATAATCCGAAACTATAAAGTGGTGCTCGAGCTGAGGTCATTTCCTGCTCGAGCAGATGTGTCCAGAGAACGACGGTTGATCACTGATGTTGTGTGCTTGGGCAGAGCCTCTGGTCCACTCGAGCAAAGCTCAATAGAGGGGACCATTTTGCTACTGGGCTTGTGCGCTCGGGAGGAGACAGAGTTGCACCTTAGTGGAGGTCACCGACCTGACTGCAAAAGTCAGTGATTTGTCCAGTTTTGATCGCTCTACTCGTATTCCTTCTTGTTTTAGGATTGGATTAAAGGCCAGTGCTATATATACTCGATTGTAGCTCTGTTATTCTATGTCTATGAGTATTCATGTTATGTGATTGAGAGATGCACGTTAGAGACAGTTTGTGAGATTGAGTGTGAGACTTTGGTGCAACTCATTTGTTTAGATCATTGTGAAACTACAGTGACTCTTTGTTTGGGTGAACGACGTAAATCTCATGTTGCTTTTGTGTTTGCTTGATCTTCGACTCTGTTTCTAAATCGTTGTGTGTGTGTGTGTGTAATTGTTTGCTCAGGTCTTGGAGATTGGTATTAATATTTATTCCATAACACATACAAGGTCAAAAGTTAAATCAAACTGTAGTCAGTTCGCTTAGCTATTATATGAGGTTTCATTCGAATCTGCATTAAGTCGAATGGTTGAATTAATTATATTTGTCTCATGCTTCATCCGTATCTTTATAGTTACTTTTTATTTGTCATATGTTCACCTCTTTAATAATTTCTCAAGTTAGCATTTCTCTTTACGGCTTAGTTGCAATGAGCTGTTTGATTTTTATGTTTCCTTTAGTGATATTTTTTCATCCATTTATAATCATTTTATGGTGCCCAATTATTTTCAGGGTTCTACCTATTTTCAGTCTAAAGTGCCAAAAAAACAAACAGACAAAGGCAGTGTAAGTAATGGCTGTTTCAATGAGAGATTTAGATCCAGCTTTTCAGGGAGCTGGGCAAAAGTCGTATCCTTTATCTTGGGAATATTTTAACATGGCAAACTTCATAGGAATCAAATTTTCTTTTTCAATACAATATCAGAATCAAATACACTGCTATACCTCATTTTCTTGTCTCCAATGTTATCTCCAAATGGTTCCGATGCTCTCACACTAACTTAAATTGGAAGTAGAGTCCACGGACCCCCACAGAGTTGGTCCAATGGTCATGAGGGGCTAAGTGGCCTCATGATCCTTGTGTAAGAACTCTGGAGGCATGCGGCTCAGTGGATAAAGTTGAGGATTTGACAGTGTGTTCATTTCTCTTGAGGGACTTGCACTAATGCATTGAACAGTTTAGGGTGACAAACCACTAGAAGACATACTCCAAATCATGACAAACATGTGGTGTGTTCCTTACCTCTTCATGTGTGTGGCCGCAAGAAAAGTTTGTAAATGTAGCCACTACAGAGGGCACCCGTTCCTTACCTCTTCATGTGCCTACCATACTTCCCACAATCAAAGCTGCTAGTTGCCATACCTATTATAATGCTCACAAACCTTTCCACCCAAGCTTTATCCTTCTCCTACAAGTCATGTGTGCCTAGTATGTTGTGCGTGTCAAGTTTCATTGATATCCAAACCCGTTTGAGCATTTTAGTGTGTCAACCAGTTTGGAAAAAAAGTTACAAAACGACAAATTTTGACAAACGACAAGTTTTCAAATTGTTTGAAAGTTTACCTCATCATTTGGTGGTGGTGTATGTGGGTTCTCATCGGCGTCATAATCCGTAGGTTCACGGTGTCCACTCAATGCATCCGGTACCTATGATATTCATGGTATTCTTTGTTAATCGTATTTATATTCAATGATACAATTGTGCTATAATTAGATATTTATAAAACATTTATTTATACCGAACCTGTTTGTTGTGATTTGTACTCCCTTCGTGGGACACAATAGCCAACATTTCAGCTTTCATTTCTTGTATCTGTGTCAAAAGCTCTGTTCGCATCTCCTCCCTCAATTCCTCTCTAATCTCATCTCTCAGCTCTTGTCTCAACTCCGTACGAACCTGCTTTGTGATCTCGGCAACAATCGATGACTGAGATCCTGACTGTGATGACTTAGATTTATCTCCATACACCATGCTCCAAGGCACATCCTTGCCGTAAGTACGACAATATCCATGCCCATCTTCACCGACCACGTCGTGGAAAACTCTGTCTCGAGCATCTTCGGTAGTGCGGTAATCTTCAGGCAACATGGACAATTGGCGCTCAAACTCATCCTATAAATTAAAATAACAAGTAAATATAATTAAGTAGTTCAAACAAAATCAAATATAAATACAAATTTTAGGATTTGAAAATACCATGGTTTGCCTAACATCAGGGTCAGTTTGATTGCGTGTATATTTCCAAACACTCATTTTATCCGTGGGCAACCCTTCAGCAACCATCTGAAAATTCAAAAATTAATTATTATCGCAGTAATTTACATTCATATTGATATCTACCTAAATAATATATACCTTCCTTCGAATCTGAGTGAATGAAGTACGCCCTGTCGTATGATTAATATAATGAAAGGAACGACTTCCAGCATTGTGGACTGCAATGTCCTATAAAGTTTGCATAAATGTAAGTCGCAAGTATACAAAGTTAATAATTTTTCTAAAGATACGTGCTTTGTAATTAACTTATTTTATATACCTCTACTTTCTTAGTCTTCCAATAATCAACAAGATCATACCACTGTTCTGGAACAATTTGCGGAGGCACCATGTCTTTGATATTAGTATGATCCTTGTTAGGCTTAAAATACTTATTCTTGATCTTGCTTTTGTGATCCTTCCACAACTCATTGCACTTTTTCAAGCAACGTGGTTTGTACCCCTCCGGACAAATTTGTAAATTATCCTACAGTACAATTTAAATCATTAGTTCAAATAATAATATAATTGAACAATTTAGTAAATATGCTTTTACCTTAACATCCGCCCATATTGACTCAAGAACATCAATAGGCACTTCGGTCCAATCAACGTACGTAAGAGAAACAATGTTCCCATTACGTACCATGAACCCAAGTTGGCTAGTTAACTTAGACTCATTATCTCCAGTAGGATTGAAGTCGGCGTCGAAATCAATGGCCAACTTCTTGCCCGTACCCCAATCTTTAATGCCTTTCGCAAATCCTCGACCTCGAGGGGAAGATAAAGAACCTGTAGGGCACGTGAGGATTAATGGAAAAAAAAACACATATTACAAAAATTGATAATAAATAACTTGTAGTTAAATTAACGTAATTAGATACATAGCCATTTGTTATACCTGAGTTGGCTTGTGAATCAGTCGCTGGATTTGGAACACATTATAAGAATAAACAAATTATATCAGAATATAATAAACAACATATAAATAAAAGCATAAATTAAATACATGAAAACAAACCTGTACCTGAGGTGGGATATGAAGAAGTCGTCGGTCCTAGCATATGAAATTAGAAAGCTTATGTATAGTGAAAATGAAATAATTTAATTAATATAATTTAAGTACATAACAAATTTGTATACCTGTGGTGGCCTGTGAAGACAACGTTGGTCGAGACAATTGTGATGATGGTGGTGGTTGTATCGGTGGCTGTGATGGTGGTGGTGGCTGTATCGGTGGCTGTGATGGTGGTGGTGGCTGTGTCGGTGGCTGTGATGGTGGTGGTGGCTGTATCGATGGCTGTGATGGTGGTGGTGATTGTGTGTGCATACGCAAAACATCAGCCATAGTGCGAGAGGGATTATTAAGCTTCCTCTTCCGTGTACCTGAGGTGGGATATGAAGAAGTCGTCGGTCCTAGCATATGAAATTAGAAAGTTTATGTATAATGAAAATGAAATAATTTAATTAATATAATTTAAGTACATAACAAATTTGTATACCTGTGGTGGCCTGTGAAGACAACGCTGGTCGAGATGGTGGTGGTTGTATCGGTGGCTATGATGGTGGTGGTGGCTGTATCGGTGGCTGTAATGGTAGTGGTGGCTGTATCGGTGGCTGTGATGGTGGTGGTGGCTGTATCGATGGCTGTGATGGTGGTGGTGATTGTGTCGGCATACGCAAAACATCAGCCATAGTGCGAGAGGGATTATTAAGCTTCCTCTTCCGTGCCATAACAAGCTGTAACAAATACAATTGAAATATAGAGAATAGTTTGGAGTTAATAATGTAAATACAAAACAAACATAATAAATAAATTGGAAGCACATAAAATTGTTAAATAAAGTAACATGCCCAAATATGCAAGTCATTAAAGCATGAAAATTTACTGTGTCATTACAGAATCCAAAAATTATTACAAAATATCTTAATTCTCTCTCATTTCAACATCAACAGTTTCTCCTTCTACGACTTCCCTCACCCAGCCAACTTCTTCATCACGGACCATTATATTTTCTTCTAATTGTTGACTCATATATGGCTCAGTTTCTGGATCAGTAGAATACATATCAAATAAACCCCTTTGAGACATCTTCACAACCACTTGCCAATCTGATTCTATAGGGTCTGCAACATACCAAACTTGCTCAGCTTGGGATACCAAGATGAAAGGTTCGTTGGCGATTTGATCATCTCGATACAACAAATGGTTGAAGTTAATCAACGTGAACTTGAAATTATCTTCTTTCTTACCCCGAACATTGTCTATCCAGTCACACTTGAACAATACATACTTCATTGCATTGGTGTACCGGATTTCAATGATATCTGTCACTTGTCCATAATAGTACACAGCCCCCACACGAGGATTTTTGTCCTTCCGGCTTGCATAACTAATAGTATCTGCTTTCAAAGCTACACCAGAATTTTGACTGGCTCGACGGTCATCCATAGACTTGACCCGAAAACGGAACCCATTAGTTATGTAACCGGTGAACCTTCTTGCTCCGGTATGAGGACCATTTGCCAATGTATGAATCTCTTCGGAAAATATGGCATTATCAGTCCTTCGCAAAGTGTGAACCTATTTAAAACATGAAAGCAAATTCAAAACGCAAATCGACCTAAGTTGTAACCTATAGCTAGATTTGTCCATACATACATGTTCTTTAAACCAAGTGTGAAAAGTTTTGAAATGTTCATTTCGGAGTTGATGATCATCAGCACGAGGCATTTTCATCTTAAGTTCTTCAAGGTGTTTCCTATATACGTTGAAAAATTATCAATTACAAATTAATATTTGAAATGTAATAAAAAACAAAAAAAACTTGTCAAATATTGAGTAAGAGGGGTACCTACTTTAGGAATGGTTCAACTGCTTTCGTATTGAACAAGATATATCGATGACACTGTACATAAGAAGTATGACCAAGGTTGAAAGTTGTGGTTTCACCAACAGCACGACCCATATTAGCTGCACCATTGTAGTTCCTTACAGGCCGATTCAATTTAGTTTCCACATCATTCAGATATTGAGAGCAAAAATTCATGCATTCTTCCATGAGATAACCTTTAGCCATTGAACCTTCTGGATGAGCCCGATTACGTACATATTGCTTTAAAGTAAGAAGATATCTCTCAATTGGATACATCCATCGAAATTGAATCGCTCCAGCCAGCAATGCTTCATCTGCTAGGTGTATAGGCAGATGCTCCATTATATCAAAAAAAGCTGGTGGAAATATTTTCTCCAAATGACAAAGTGTTAGTGCTATACGACCTTGGATATTTGCTACATCTGTTTGACGACTTACTTTGGAACACAATTGTCTGAAGAAATTACTTAATTCAATCAAGGCTTGAACAACATTCTTAGGCAACAATCCTCGTACACCCAAAGGAATAAGTTGTTGCATCAGAATATGACTATCGTGGCTCTTTAGACCCGAAATGCTTCTATCCTGTAATCGTACACGACGAGAGATATTTGATGAATACCCGTCAGGAACTCTAACGTCCTTAAGCATTTTCAAGAACAAATATTTCTCATCCTTGGTCATTGTGAATTGTGCTGGTGGCAAATAAGCTTTATTCGTCCCTCTTGACTGCAAGTGTAGGGGTTTTCTAATATTCATTTCTTGCAGATCGCGCCGAGCATTGACATTATCCTTGGATTTCCCTACAACCCCCAATATTGTCCACAATACATTGTCACACACATTCTTCTCTATATGCATCACATCAAGGTTATGTCTTATTAGATTGTGCTCCCAATATGGCAATTCAAAAAATATACTCTTTTTTTTCCAACTATGAGTGCGAGGTCCAGCTTTCTCTCTTTCCACTTGTCTCCTATGCCTCTCTTTAAGGTCATCCAGCCTGTATTGGGTTAAGATACCCTCAGATTCTACTTGTAGCAAAATCTCTGATCCAGATAACAATCTCGGTTTGAGACTCAATTCCCGAGTACCATCAAATGATACTTTATCCTTTCGAAATTTATGACCATTAGATAGGAATCTGCGATGACCTAAATATGAATGTTTCCTACCATGTTTCAACCAACACGATCTAGTTTCCTTATTGCAACATGGACATGCATATTCTCCTTTCGTGCTCCATCCTGACAAGTTCGCATATGCTGGAAAATCACTAATTGTCCATAACAAAGCTGCATGCATTTGAAACATTTGATTTGTTGATGCATCGAATGTAGAGACACCATCAGTCCATAGTTCCTTCAACTCCTCAATCAACGGTTGCATATACACATCAATTTTGTCACCAGGTCCTTTTGGGCCATCGATAAGTGTAGACAAAATCAAAAATGGTTGTTTCATGCACATCCATGGCGGTAAGTTGTATGGAATGAGAACAACAGGCCAGGTGCTATGAACTATGTTCATCGATCTGAATGGGTTAAAACCATCAGATGCTAACCCAAGCCTTACACTTCGACAATCATCAGCAAAGTCAGTATTTCGACGGTCAAAATCTTTCCATGCAAGGGAGTCAGCAGGATGTCTTAAGACACCATCATCTTGCCGTTCCTCTGCATGCCATTTCATGAGCTTGGCCGTTTTCGATGACATATACAACCTCTGCAATCTTTGCTTCAAAGGGAAATACCTCATTTGTTTAGAGGGTATCTGTTTACCGCCTCCACGAGGAACATTTGAACTATCAGCTGCATTTTGTTTCCACCTAGAACTTTTGCATATGACACATTCATCAAGATTGATGTATTCATTTCGGAACAACATACAACTATTGGGGCATACATCCCACGTTTCATATGTGAAGCCCAAATCTGTAGTGATCTTTTGAGCTTTATAGTAAGAATCAGGAAGTTTCACACCCTCAGGGAAAGCTTCATTCAACAACTCAAGTAACATGGTAACAGAAGTGTCACTCCACTGATTTAGCACCTTCATATGTAAAAGTCGAACAATGAACGACAAAGATGTGAACTTCTGACAACCCGGATACAATTCACTCTGAGCATCCTCTAAAAGTTTGAAGTAATTTTCAGTCTCTACATCTGGACCTGACTGCAGATCAGTTGCAAGTGGTTCTGCTACATTGGGATTAGTTGGTGCCTGTGGTTCATCACCTACAACACTTGTACTAGGAACTGAAATACCAGTAACATCGTGTATCATTCCCACCATATCATCCCTAATGTTTTCATTCACTAAGGCTTCATTATCTCGGTTACCATGCACAGAAGTATACGACTCTCCATGATTAATCCAATGTTTGTATTTGTTTAGAAAGCCATTTGAAATCAAGTGCTCTCGCACACTATCTCGGACAAGATGATAGCGATTCTCGCATTTCCTACATGGACAACAAATCATCGAACTTGTAGCCCTATTGGTGTATGCAAACACTAGAAATCGATCGATCCCATTCATGTATTCTCTCGACATCCTATTTGGCAAATCAATCCAACTCTTGTCCATTTTGTTTACTTCTCCTAAATATATATTCTGTATACATGAACATGCATATTAATTAACCATAACAACAATTCTAATATTTTATACATCATAAATGCACACATTCCAATAGGTGAGCAAATATATCATGGACAAAAATGCAAACATTCCAATAGGTGAGCAAATATATCATGGACAGAAATGGAAGTTAAAGATGGAAATTTTCATTATGATTAGATTGTATCATTACCAATAAAAACCAGACCACGTAACAATTCAATGCATCAGTCACCAAAAAATAATCTTAAAAGTCACAAACCTATATGTAAGAAGGTGATTCACATTAACAACATTTCTTATCTCAAGGTGATTAGGTTACTATTGTGCAAATATTAAAAAATTCTATTTGAAAATTTTTTTTGGGAAACACACATGTCGATCACTTAAACACATAAGAAACACATATTAAGTTTGGACAAAATAACTTGGGATTCAATGATAAAAAGAAAACCTATATATATTAATATATTTATAACTATTATTCTTACCTACTTCAAAGTTTGGAAGTTAGATTTATGTTGTAATCTTTATTATCTTTAAAAGGAATGCTCATATATATGACAAGATAAATATATAAAACTATATTTACGCTCAAGTCCTCCACATGTTGTGTTCTGCATTGTGAAAATTTATCATGTCAACGTATCTATATCATATCATGTTGCATGTTCATGACCATGCTCTTTGGATATTATATACTTGTTCTGCAAGTAGGGGACAAGGGGGGCAACGGTAAATCTAGGGATGTCAAGTGTGAAGGTGCAGGCTTAGCTTTGAGGGCAGTGCTCTTCAAATGCATTAGATTATTCTAGGGGTAAAAGGAGCAATTTTAAAATTTAAAATTGCTGACAGCATAAAATTCTTATAGTTGACCTAACGGTTGAAGAACAGAAGGGGTATTTGTTATGTGATTTGAAACCTCAGGGGACAGATGCATTTTCTAGAACCTAAGGAAATCAAATGTATTTGTCATAAACCAAAGGGGAAGTAATTGTTAATTTTTGACATTGGAAGCTCAAGACTTCTAAAGCAGGTAGAGGAAAATGAGAATATTTTAGACTAACATGAGGAGGATTACTTCTTTCTTTCCTTTTTTTTAAAGAGACTAATATCTGGAGGATGAATTTTATCTATATCAATGGAACCACTGACAGGTTGAATAACCATTCATGCATCAATGACCAGTGGCAAAAAAGGACAGAAGGGCACAAAACAGGCAATAAAAGCACAAAATACTTTAGCTTTTGTCACATAGGCCCCAAGAAGTAAATACACAATAGCACTTAGGTTGCATTCAGATTAACAGATTTGAAATGAAGGGATTTAGAATAAACTTGAAGAGGATGGAGCAATTAAGTTGTATTGAGAGATATGAGGGAAATGCTAAAAGCGAGGCATGAGAGATGCATCCTAACTAAAATACACATGCACTTCAAATCCTTAGTAGGATGGATTTCTTTTTCTTTTTCTTTTTTTTTCCTTATAATCTGATTATTTCAAAATTATGATTTAGGCTTTTAAACTCAAGGTATATAGCTTCAAAATCCACTTATAGATTGTTCGAATATATGCTTATGTAGCAAACCTTTAAAATTAACTACAATCCATACATTTGAAATTCACTAATCCAAATGCAACATTGACTTCTAATACCAAACATATGATGTTTCCTTCCTATATGTTCACATCAAGCAATGGTGTATCTAACTACCTACCTAACAGCACTGTCAATTTACATTTCACCTTTTTGCACACCAAAAATGCCACATAAAAGCATGTTTCAAAAAACAAAAGGTTAAGAACAAGACAAAAAAAAGCTCCGTATACTGAGTTTGCAAGCTCAATGCACAACTATAAATAGGTTTACACATGCATAAACAGTAGACATGTCTAAGTCTTGTATGACTCATATTATGTAATTTATATAACTTTTGAAGTGCAAAAATACACAACAGTCATGACAAAGTCATGAAAGGTCATAAAAGGTGAATAATCCTAATTTGTAGTCAAATCCAAATGACAAAACTACTGTGATTTTATAGTCAGAAACCAAAGGAACAATATATTTCCTCTTGGCTGTTCTAACAGGATTTATTCATATCCACCGAGACAAGTCTTGGCTGTTCTAGCAAGATTTATCATATCTACCAGTGGCAAGTCAACCTAGGTTACATGACATTGGCAACTTCTTTTATCAACTTTAGGTGCAACAGATCTTAGAAAGCTAGAACCCACCCAAAGATGCATAAAAGCATTCTATGAATACAAAATTTAAAAGATAAACCTAATTCTTCAAAACACACATTATCTTCTAACAAACACCAGAACAGAGGATACACCAGCAGCAATACAGCCTATAGCATCAGACACCAGCAGCAATACACACCCTATAGCAGCAAACACCTCAAAATCTATCAGAAACCACCTCTCATACACCAGCAGACATCATAGCAGCAATACACACCCTATATCATACACCAGCAGACTAATAACAGCAGTTCACAACTCTGCACCAGCAGCTACGAAACAACTAACTCCACATTCATCAAACCAGACAGGCCAGCAGCTACCAACCATTCATCAAAACAGACCAACCAGCACCAAAACCCCAAAACAGCAACCAGAGGCAGATCATATATTCAAGCAATTGTTGATATTATGAATGCAGAATCAACCAACTCCACTACTGAGACTACTACTGATGGGGCAGATTTTGCTACAAAGGATGCAATGACCAAACTAATGAATAATACTCTTAGCATCCTTTGCAGATTTGGTAACACCAGGGCCCAATAGCAGAAACCTCCAGACAGCCCTTTCTAAGGCAAAATAAGTCCTTGTCATGCATTTGAGCAAACTAAAGTGTATTTTGCATTTGATCAAACCTAGCAACTACACCAACTAAATTAAACTCTCAACTGCAGCAGCATACAAACAAAACAGAAGCAGCAAACACACACATAGCAGCATACACACACAAAGCAAACTGAAACAAACTGACAAACTGAGGCAGAGGAATAGAGCCTGAGCCAAAGCAGCAGAAACTGAAGCAACACTGAAAAACAAAGCAGAGCAAAAAAAGACACTAGCATTGCATAACAGTCCATCCTCTCACAACAGCAGCATACCTTCACACCTGAGTAAGGCAGACCAGCAAAATAAGGCAGTCCATCCTACTCCATTCCATCTTGATTTGTTCTATTTCAAAAGTCTCCTAAATATGCATATTAACACACATTCACACACACAAAGGTCAAAGCATGTTGATTTTTTTTATTATTATTTTAATTCATTGGTCCACCAGAAAGTCTAATTGTATATTACTAGTCTAACCTATTATTAATTATTATTAAAAAAAAAGGTAACTAATATGTTATGTGTAGGTCCCCAAATCATCGAGTGTCGATACACCAATTTGTGTAGAATCGGTTCCTCACCGGCGAAAACATCCCGAGGAATCCGATATTTCTGGCGATTTGTCCGGCCGCACTGTTGTCGCCGGCAATGACTCCATTCCTCCCAGGTTTTAATTTTTTTATTTTTTTTTAATGCTAGTTATTTCAAAACAGCTGTAATTGTAGTAGTATCCTAGTGTCTTAATTCATGGAGACATGAACATTTGGCAAATAAAATTATTCATGGGGGTGGGTTTGTTAAATTAACAACACAACATGCATGAAATTAAGACATAAAAAAAATGCATAGGATATGCGTTGTGTGATTTAGATTTATTTTAAGTATGATCCGTGTTGCCATCTTCATGATGAGAATGGTTTTTGAAGACCTTTCACAGGGATCATATTCATATGCAAGCATGTATTGACTTATGCCTAGCTTTTAATGGACATGGGATATGCAGTCTTACAAATGTGCAGATTTAAAAAAAAAAATGTGATCTTGGCGTATGATTGTCTACTTTCCAAGCTGTTAACGGATGGGGTGGCATTGGGTTTGTCTTTAGGCTTGTTCGCTTAAGAAATGTGATGAGAACATGTGCTCTTTGACCAAGCTCATAAGACAACAAACAAGTCGAGCTTCAAAATAGCTGAGCTCAACTCATTAAGCTCACAATTTTTTTTTAATTTATTATAACAGCCAACTTGTTGAATCTCGTGTTCCTTCAACATCATTGAGGCTATGATACTTGCAACTTATCACAGCTTTATTATTCTATGAAACTATGACCTGTGAACCTAGGCACCTAAGCTTGCTATGATTGTTGACATAGTATGTGTAATTGCAGTATTTGTTTCCCCTTATATGTCGGGCCTGGGTCCCCTAATCTGTCACCCGAGGGTGGCTGATCACGTTCCAAAATGAGAATCAACGAATTGAATGTCAATTCTTCCTCAATCCAGTGGATTTACATTTGTAAATTTGCGAATTCACTTCAAAAGCAACGAATCTGGACTTATTTCAGTTAAAATTGCCCCAGGTCTCAGCTTTTAAGCCTTTAACTTTAATAAAAGCAATTAAAGTCTATGTTAATGTTTCACAATATTGACCACGTAAAAGACAAACTCACCGAGGCAACGAGCACAGCTGCCAGTGGCTGGAGCTTTTATAAACAAAAGCCTTCAATACTTTTACAACTCACTCGATAGTCTAAATATGCAACAGTTGAGTTTGGGTTTAAAAGGCCGCTGAACGCCTCAAAAGTTTTTTGCTTCCCACCGATGTGGGACTGCACAAATTGAAAATTTTGTGTATGGCTTGTATCAATGTGTATGGCTTATGTCAAGAGCTATCAAGTGATACAAGTCTCTGGTTCATAAATTGAAATTTATCTGAATACCTTACCTTTCTTATCAATGATGAGGGTGTTACAAATTGCACCTGATATCAGTGATCCACTTATACTGTCTATTGGGTTCCAGTGCATACGTCAAGTTTTATTGAATGTTGTCAGACTTGTCATATTGAAATGCTATAGTTTTGTACATTTTGTTCAACAACTTTAATGGTGTATAATTTCATACTTCCCATCATGTTTATTGTTTGCAATAAAGGATTTATTTGCATTTTGTTATTGTGCATTCTTGTCAAGATATGGCAAATGTGATTTGCACTCCCTAATTGCTTACCCCTAATAACAAAAGTGTTTCAACTATTTCAAGGATTAGGAGGATAGAGACTAACCACACCAGTTATCCTGTGCACAGTGGCATAGAGAGTTTCAAAGATATCAAAAATTATTTATTAGGTGAATTTAATTGTTGAAATTCTTTATATTGGTCTATTTAGGGTAGTTACCGTTGATCAATTTCTAAAATGACATTCACTTGTTAAGAATTTACTTTGGGTTGAGGTTGACTCTAGGGGTGTCCGCGGTTCGGTTTGGGACGGTTTGCGGTTCGGTTTGGACCCGCCCGCATCTATGCGGTTTGGGAAAAAGTCAACCCGCAACAGCCCACAATGCGGTTTGCGGTTTGTGCGGATAGGGTTCGCGGATGTGCGGGCGGTTGCGGGCGGTTTGCGGATTGAACTTTTTTTCCAAAAATTTATTTTTAAACCTTTTTTGAAAACCATAAGCACTTTACTTGATAGGGGATGGGATTCATCCACTTTCCTGCTACCACTACAGAAAGCTCTTTCCTACACTGTAATGAATGGAACCAATGCTAGAATTTTTTTTAAAATTATGTATAGGATGAAACAATGGAGCACATTAGGTACATCAAATCAACTTCAAGACTTCAAATAAGTTTGTAGACATTTAAACTAGCATTTACAATTGAAATAATCCTTATGCACAAGCCTAGAACTTTTAACTAGAATGAAATGTGGTCGAAGGAACCATTCATTCGTTGCTTTAAATTACCTTGGTTTCAGAGTTCAGAATGATAAAATTAAAAAATTTTAAAAAAAAATTGTGTAAAGCAGCTATAGAACAGGAAACTGAGATAAAAAGACATAAGTCGCAATATGGTTATGTATTTAATTGTATTCTGTAAAGTGGAACTTACAGTTAACTCAGGCTGTTAATGTTTCCAAGTGATGGGGGAATCTCTCCACTAAGCTGTGGCTTCTTGTTAAAACCAATCAGACGGCATGAATTCTTGTTAAAGAAAAAAGTAAGAATGTGAAATAAAGTGTTAATCATGAATTTATTAAATAAGCCATCATGCAAGTTGTTAATGAAAAGCCACAACAGGGTAACAAGAAAGCAAACCTTTTAAAGGAAGAGTTTTTTTTTTTTTTTTTTTACTTAAAAAAAAAAGAAAAAGAAAAAGAAAAGCACATTGAACAATAAAGGGAAAAGTTCAAGATTGTAGCATGGTAAGGCTTCGACATTCCCAGGAGTATACCAATATACTTTAATCTTTGAATTGGCAACGATGGGTAAGATCAAAGCTTACAATTATAATCAACTTATATCACCTTCTTGAAAATCAATGTAAAATAAAATTTTAGCAGATGAAAATTTGATACCAGATATATAAATTAATGAAGCAAGCCTGCCAAATTAACAATTTTACACTCCAGCTAGAACAACACTTACTAAATCCTTTCAAGGAGCTCTAAATACAAAACTGCTTAATGAGCTCTAACTACAAAAATGCAAAATTTTGTTAACCGTCCTTGACCATTCAGATGTAAAAGTAGTGTAACAATGCAGGATCAAGGGATGAGAACCTAAAAAACACAGAAATTTCTAAGGTGTTGTGTCTATGTCAGACACCTACACAACACTCATCAAACACTTACCATCTCTTGTCGGACACTCATTCAAATGTGTCCCTTTTTAAAAATAAAAAAATAAAAAATTAAACCTGAACACGCTTTAGACACTTTGGAAACACATGCGAATCAATTTTTTTTTTTTTAATAAAACATGGTGTTTGAAGCAAACTTTCACAAAGCCATGTTAGTGTTGGATTCGGTAATGTGGGTGTATGAAGAAGACTTGTGATGCAATGATCCAGACAGCTTAGGAATTTTCTCTAGTATTACTCATGGAGTGCTTCCACAGGTTGGTTTGTCTTGTTCATGTACACAGTAATCCAAAGCTTGCAAGGAATTCAACCATGAACAGGAAATGCTTTCAACTATTCAATAATGTGAAAGATGCACCAACTTATTTTAACCACTTCATGCTACGACTAATTTCTTGAATTAAAACAAGTTGTTGATTATTTACTTATGCTTGTCATATCATTCATACACCAATGTCAAGGTTTCACTGTCCTTTTGAGTCTAATATGAGAATCAAATGAAGTACACATAAAAAAGACATCAAATGGGGGTCAGCCAGCTAAATTATGCAGTAAGATAATAGTTTAAGCAACTTTACAGACTGAACAATACAATTTGATGTCATGGAAAACATAAGGCCAAGTATCGGCTAACATTGAAAACTTTTAATATCATGCATCTATCATTTCTTGATAATTAAAAAAGGCAGCAATTGTTATCTGAAAATCTATCATACAACATGAAACTATTGCATAGCAGCATGATGTAAGCATTTTCAATTATGAAGAGCTCCTAACTCTAGGCACTTGCACATTAAACTTCAGCATCTAAAAATAAATGATGGGAGCTGTTTGGAGCAGGATGGGGAAAAAAAACACAAAGGGTCAAGAAGAACTCCCACACTATATGTATATCAGGACAAGAATTCCAATTTTTCCATTGACATTGGTACTCCATATATGCTCCATAGAAAAGAAGTCTGCCCATCTAAAGCTATTTTGGACTGAAAAAAAGTAGTAGCCAGAATATATTTCACCGTATATGTATATCTATTTCTTGTCCTGCATAAATATTCAAGTCTTCAATATTATTTCCAAAATAAACTTGTTGGCTGAAAATCTCCCATGAAATAAACAGTCATTCAGAAGAATTACAAGAAAAACATATAGCCAAAGACGAGGTAACATTTATTGAAGTGGAAAAGTAAGGTTAGGTGGCATGTTAGCCATGTTCAATGTCTTGTCCAGAATTGAGTATTTGACTAAACGGATCAACCAGAAACACAAAATGATTATTTAATTGCATCCAGACTCACAACTGTACACAACCTGTTTATATGGCCAACACGACACAACCATTTCATCCATTTAATAAATGGGTCACGCCCAGTTTACTTTTTAACCTATGACCCATTTACACCAAATGTCTAATAATGAAATAGAGCACAAATTAGAAAAAGCACATACCACACAAAAGAGAATCATAGAAGTCCCAGCCCATACAACTTGAAATACATTGCACACAGAAGAGCAGCAATATCTAAGGAACTCTCAAAAACATGGAATTTTTATCATATGCTACAAACATTTGAAATTCTAAATTTCAGGTCATTGGACCCAAATTCAACACAGATTCAACTAAGACAGATTCTGATTCAACACATATTTACACAGATTCAACTAAGACAGATTCAACACATATTTACAGATTCAACACAGATTCAACTAAGACAGATTCTGATTCAACACATATTTACACAGATTTAACTAAACAGATTCAACACATATTTACAGATTAATAACAGATTCTGATTCAACTAAGACACAACTAAGATCAAAACAGATTCATATTTACATTCCAAATAGAGGCCAAAACAGATTCATATTTACAGATTAATAGCAGATTCATATTGGTCCACAACAAAACATGCATCACTAATAGATTCCGAATCACAAAAATCACAAAAATCACTAATAGATTAATACAAAACAAAACAGATTAATAACTAAGATCAAACAAAACAAACAAAACAAACACAGATTCCGAAAGAAAATGAAGGCTATACCTGGATGCCGGAGGGAGAACTAGAGTGGCGCTGTTGTTGCCGCTGCAAGACAGACAGAACGACGACTGGGTGAGAGGGAGGGTCTGCGTGAGCAAGAGCGAGAGAAAAGAAGAGGGTTACCTAGACGAAGCTGTTGCCGCTGCAAGAGAGATAGAGTGACGACTGGGTGAGAGGGAGGGTGAGAGGGAGGGAGGGAGGGAGAGAGCAGTGAGATTAGGTGAGATTAGGCTAGAGTATCGAAGGGAGAGAGCAGTGAGATAGAGGAAGGGTTTTTTTATTTTTTTTTTTACTCCAACAGATTACAGATGATTTGGGGATTTCGGGAAAGAAGGAGTGGGAGAGAATTTTGGCGCGAATTCAGGAATATTATTTGCGACGATATTAAGGCCCATCGCGAGCGAATGAAAAAAAAAAAAAGAAATTGCGACGGATTGCCAAAAGAGCGTCGCAAAAAAAAAAACAATTAAACCAGAAAAACTTTGCGACGTTCAACATGCCGTCGCAAATAACCCTACTTTTTGCCACGGGCCTAGTTTTTCCGTCGCAACAAAAATAATTTCGCGACGTCATTAAATACCGTCGCAAAAACATGTTTTTTGCGACGGCACTTTAATCGTCGCAAATAGTTCCGTGGCAAATGCCCCATTTTCTAGTAGTGCCATGCCACAACTTTTAATTGCACCAAATACATACTCACTTACACTTCTATAAAAATAGCAAGTATTTAGATTATAATTTAAGTCCATAGGCTAAGGTTAGGCAAATTTTTTTCAGCTAAATTATAATGTGGGTCGGATTTAGTAAAAGTATTTCAAACCCAACTCGACCCTCCTACAAACTATGTTATAAAATATTTTTTTATAGATATAAAATTTATGTTTGTGCTTTATATTTTTTAATTTTATTATTTTTATAAGCAAGTATTATGTATTACTAGTTATGGAAAAACTTTGGTTATAATATTAGAACTATTAGAGCATTCACACCAAACTCTTCAAATTTTTAGTCAAATTAAAGCTATTTTATTATTTTAGCTAGTCAGCTTTTAGTGCCTACTGTATCAAATTCTTTATTCTAACTTATTCTTATTAAATATTATTTTCTTGTTGTGTTTGTTAGTCTTTCCTTTTTTATTAAATTGATAAGGAAAATTGTTTGAGGGCTCGAAATCGTTGGCTCGAAACCCAAAATGACGTTGTTTTGTGTTTCATTTTTTTTTTCGTTTTTTCTTTTTCTTGCTTTTTTTTTTCTTTTTCTTCCTTTTCTTGTTTTGAAACACAGACACAAAGGCGAGAGAGAGAAAGGAGAGAAGAGAAGAGAAGAGGAAGAGAGGAAAAGGAGGAGGAAGAGGAGAAGACGGTGATGGCGGAGGAGGAAGATCGACGGTGATGGCGATGATCGGAGTTGAATCTGAATCGAATCTGAATCTGTTTTTTTTTTTTTTTTTTTTTTTTTGGCTGATGAAGATGTTGGCTGTTTTTTTTTTTTTGGGTGATGATGATGAAGATGTTGTTGAATGTTGTTGTTGATGAAGATGTTGATTTTTTTTTTTTTTTTCTACTGTATCTTGGTAAAGATGTTGATGATATTGAAGAAGATGTTGGCTATTTTTTTTTTTTTTTCTGGTGATGATGTTGATGAAGATGTTGATGAGTGTTGTTGTTGATGAAGATGTTGATATTTTTGTTGATGATTTGAAGATGTTCTTCTTCTTCTTCTTCTTCTTCTTCTTCTTCTTCTTTCTGCTTCTGCTTCTGTTCTCTTTTCATCGAGAAAATTCGAAAACGACAAAAAACAAAAAATCCAAAACGACGTTGTTTTGGATTCGGGGCAAATTCGAGCCTGAAAATTTCGGGCCCTGTAGCAGCTCTGATTGATAAGTTACCACCCAAACAATTCTTAAAAAAAGCAAAAAAAAAAAAATTTGCCGTTAACCAGTTGACCAGCCGGACTTCCAGGCGGACATCCGGTATTACACAAGTAGCGATGAACAGTGTCTCGCTTGTTGTAACGAATTATTGTAACCATCGTAAATTTTGACGAGCTGCAAGCGAGTTTGATGGAGTTGATTTTTTGAAGCTTTTAGCTAAAAAATGATTTTGAAGAGCTTGATGAGGATGCTTCTAGCCTTAAATAGGTACAAGTACCCAAATCGTTAAATTAGTTATAATTTTTTTATTTTAAAATATGAAAAAGTATTTCTGTGAAATAATCAGGAACATATGGGCAGACTTGGAATTTTTTATTTTCTTTTTGAACAGATTCGGGAATAAAATATAGGCCTAATCTCGGGCAAGGTTGAGGAAATGACTTTGAGTATTATTATGTAGTATGTATTCAACCTAAATCCCGTCTAACCTAGTCCATGTGCACCCGTATAATGACCTTGAATATAGATTATATATATGAAATCACTAATATGGTCATATATCGATTAATATCAACAACAAAAAAATATATATCAATCAATATATCAGTAATTATTAAATGTATAAATTGTACTGAAATTTCAACAAATCATAACTTTGCTCTCGGTGGTTCATTTTGAAAAAATGTATGTTGCTATTCAACAATTTTCTTTTTCCAGAACTATGCACTTGAAATTGACGAAGGTGGTATCAGGCTGTTATTTTCGAGAGAGAGAGAGAGAGAGAGAGAAAAAAAAAAAAAAAAAAAAAAAAGAGAAGCTATTTTAGTTTTGAAATTGAATTTTCAAACATAAATTATAAAACATAAGATACAAAAATCTTGTCATTCAATCTACAAGGTGGGCCAAGTTCACGTTTTATTGTGCTTAATCATAATTTGCATGATAGCAAATCTATAGTTGCCTTGCCTAAAATTTTCTCAAAATGGGAAAGATAAATCTATGAGTTTTTTTTTTTTTTTTTTTAAATTCATATTCCATATAGATATTATTTTAAAGGTCTCGAAAATTCAAATATAGTAACATCAATTTTATTAAAACAAACTTATATAATTAAAAATTTATAGCATTTAAAAATTATTTTAACATAAAAATACACATAAAAGATTAAAAATGTCATAAATTGTGCTTGACACCAATGTTTTGAAAATAGAACCAGTGAGTGAATCGAAAAAGAGACTGTGTAGACAGGTCACCAGTTCAACCATTGGGTCGAAGTGGTCGAACCGTAACATCATAATTAATAATATATAATTATAAATAAATAAATAAATATATATATATATCGAATTTTGATTGAATCCTCACACATACAATTTTTAAGTTTTCTTTGAACAATCTTTTCCTATAAATGGAAATAAACTTTCACAATCTCTTCAAACTTCCAATGAGACTCATCCTCATGAGAGGAGACTCTTGAAGTAAGAGTTTTTAGTCAAAATTTTGATATATATATATATATATATATATACATGTATGTATGTATGTATGTATATGTATATATATCAAAAAGAAAAGAAGAAAAATCAAAAAATTTCAACCAACGGGTTGATTGAAAACCTGGGATGGTTTGCTGGTTTTACCGATTGAACCACTGGTTTTTCGGTTCTTGCAAATAAGCTCGGTTTTTGGTCTAGTCCAGTTTTTGCGGCTCATCCAAACCAAAATTAGGTCTGATCACCAGTTCTACTGGTTGTGTCGATTGGCTTGGTCCAGTTCTTTAAACATTGCTTGACACCACATGTTTTCACTTACGAACCAACAAGTTCTACACTTGTCCTCGTAACAAACAAAAATTAATGAGAGATTTAGTGGAAAATCCCTTTTGATGGACTTGTATTCCATTTGATCCATAACATATTCTTCTATACTAATTGATCTCATACATTTGAATTTATATTCTAATATGACATTTTTTTATTTTTTTATTTTGATAGTATAAGTATTATGTGGACTATTTTATCCTTATAAAATTTTATACTATACCATATATTTTGGAGAGAAAAAATCAATTATTAGATATATTTCATTTATGGTATATATAAAACACTATATATAGAATGTGAAAGATTATTATACAGTGTTTCTTTGTCTCAATGCGAGGGATTCACTAAATCAAGGATCTTCATTTACTATTATTTTGCAATAAGGTCCTGCCATATAAGAACACTAGCGTATGCCCATACCTGAAGGCACGGTGTAAGTAATATTAGGATTAGAATATAATTATAATCCCAACATTATTTAAATTTATTTTTTAATTTGATAAAATCACAAATTTATTATAAAATTTTCGAGTTCTCATGAAACTCCTCACGAAAATTCGATTTTGCTTATATAATATATAGCTAGATAGATAGATAGATGTGCCTAGCATACATATAATTTCCACGGGCATACATACAATAATTCTTTTGCTTATGTAATTATATGAAAATTGTATGTATGCCGTAATGTCCTAGTGTATTATGGGCAAACATACATTGTATAGAAAATATGTATAAAATTTATTGAACAAAAAGGAGAAAACAAAAAAAAAAAAACAAAAATAGAGAGAAAATAAAAAAATAAAAATAAAAGAGAGAGAAAGGCGGGATCATGGGATCATGGAATGAGGGGGGTGAGAAAAGGAAAATGTAAGAGAGAGAGAAGTAGGAAAATAAAAAATGTATATGTAGAACATTTTTTGGAAAATATATCTCAGCCATTGTTTTATAATTTGAACAAATTTGAGCCATCCAAATGTCCTAATAGGACAAAATATGTTGAAGATTCAAAAACCGTCCTGCTTTATTTATAGATGTTGAAGATTCATATGAGCTCTAAATTTATGAAATCTATCAGGTATTTAATATATTTAAAAATAATAATTAATTGTTCAAATTCATTTAATTTGTGGACTATAAAATTTATTAATTTAATCTCCACTACACACAGTAAAATCTGGCTCCTAATTCTGGGATCGCAGATTTTTTCATATAATATGAATAAAAATAAGTGAACAAAAAGGAGAAAATAAAAAAATAAAAAAAAAACAAACAGAGAGAAAAATAAAAATGGAAGAAAATAAAAAGAAAAAGAGAGAGAGAGAGAGAGAGAGAGAGAGAGAGGGGCGAATGTGGGATCATGGGATCATAGAATGATCAGTAAGAAAAGGAAAAAGTAAGAGAGAGAAGCGGGAAAATAGAAAATGTACATGTAGAATATTTTTTGAAAAATATATCACAACCGTTGTTTTATAATTTGAATAGATCTGAGCCGTCTAAATGTCCTAGTAGCATAAATGTGTGTAGAACAAATTCAAAAATCATCCTGCTTTATTATATAGATGTTAAAGATTCATATGAGATCTAAATTTATGAAATCTATCATGCATTTAATATATTTAAAAATAATATTAATTGTTCAAATTCATTTAATTTGTGAACTAAAAAATTCATTAATCTAATCTCCACTACATACAGTAAAATTTGACTCCTAATTCTGAGATCTCAGATTTTTTCATATAATATGAATAAAAAATAACTGAACAAAAAGGAGAAAATTAAAAAAAAAAATAGAGACAAAAATAAAAATGAGAGAAAATAAAATAAAAAATAAAAAGGAAAGAGAAAGGAATGTGGAATCATGGGATCATGGAAGGTGGAAGGATGGGTAAGAAAAGGAAAAAATAAGAGAGAAAAGCGGGAAAATAGAAAATGTACATGTAGGATATTTTTTTAAAAATATATCTCAACCGTTGTTTTATAATTTGAATAGATCTAAGCCGTCCAAATGTCCTAGTAGGACAAATGTGTGTAGGACAAATTCAAAAACCATCTTGCTTTATTATATAGATGCTGAAGATTCATATGAGGTCTAAATTTATGAAGTCTATCAAGTATTCAATATATTTAAAAATCATAATTAATTGTTCAAATTCATTTAATTTGTGGACTATAAAATTTATTAATTTAATCTTTATTACACACAGTAAAATTTGGCTCCTAATTCTGTATCGCAGATTTTTCCATATAACATGAATAAAAATAAGTGAACAAAAAGGAGGAAAAAAAAAAAAAGAGAGAGAAAAAGAAAAATGGGAGAAAATAAAAAGAAAAAAGAGAGTGAGAGAGAGGAATGTGGGATCATGGGATCATAGAAGGACAGGTGAGAAAAAGGAAAAAGTAAGAGGGAGAAGCAGAAAAATAGAAAATGTACATGTAGGATATTTTTTTGAAAATATATCTCAACCGTTATTTTATAATTTGAATAGATCTGAGCCGTCCAAATATCCTAGTAGGACAAATGTGTGTATGACAAATTCAAAAATCATCCTGCTTTACTATATAGATGTTAAAGATTCAAATGAAATCTAAATATATGAAGTCTATCATGTATTCAATATATTTAAAAATAATAATTAATTGTTCAAATTCATTTAAGTTGTGGACTAAAAAATTCATTAATCTAATCTCCGTTACGTACAGTAAAATCTGACTCCTAATTCTGGAATCGCAGATTTTTCAATATAATATGAATAAAAAATAAGTGAACAAAAAGGAGAAAATAAACAAATAGAGACAAAAATAAAAATGAGAGAAAATAAAAAAATAAAAATAAAAGAGAAAGGAAGATGGGATCATGGAATCATAGAAGGATGAGTGAGAAAATGAAAAAGTAAGAGAGAGAAGCGGGAAAATATAAATTGTATATGTAGGATGTTTTTTGAAAAATATATCTCACATGTTATTTTATAATTTGAATAAATCTGAACCGTCCAAATGACCTAGTAGGACAAATGTGCGTAGGACAAATTCAAAAATCATCATGTTTTATTATATAGATTTAGAAGAGAAAGTTAATTATATATTTAAGCTGATGATAGAGATGATGATAAACTCACAACAGAGATGATAATAAATCGTCGATGAACAATCGTTTTTAAAAAATAAAGAGTTATGATTGCATGAGATTTATGTCTTTTTTAATTAAAGGTATAGATTTTTATTTTAGGAGAGATAGTGTGGATTCTTTTTCCCCTTTTTTTAGTGTTGACCGATGCTTTTGAAATTGCATTAAATATTTCTTAATTTTAAATTTTATGGAATAATGATAGCCAATAGATGTTTTTAAAATTCCATAAAAATCAAAAAATGAAAAAATTGAGTTGAAGGTTTCCAAGCACTTAGAGCATGTTTCAAGTGAACTAAGCTCTTCTCTCGTAGGAGGTTCTCGCCTTTGCCTCTGTGCAAGGTTTCTCTTCTCTCGTAGGAGGTTTTGGTTTAGGGTGAAGCTTGTTAGAAATGGAGTCGGCTCTTGAAGGGCTTGCTAACCGCCTCCGATTAACAAAGGAGGAAGAGGCCATTGTGATTGTCGGAGAGGCTCATACAAAATCAAGTGCGGAGAGGTCTTGGCTTTGTCTGGTCGGGCAGATTCTTACTCACCGACCGGTTAATGCTGAGGCTTTTCAGTCCACTATGGTTGCGGTGTGGAAGCCTACTAAAGGTATGCAATTTAAAGTTTTGGGTGATAATCTATTCTTGCTTCAGTTTAATCATATTGTTGACAAGAAGCGAGTATTGTCGCGAGGATCGTGGAATTTTGATAAACAATTGGTTCTCATAGAGGAGTTGGATGGGTCGCTGCAGCCGTCTGAAGTGCAATTTCACTCTGTTTTATTTTGGGTCCATGTGATTGATTTGCCTATTATTAGTATGACTAAGGAGGTTGGGATATTGATTGGCAATTCTATTGGCACTTTTACTGATATGGATTATGCTGAGGGTGGTGTGGCTTGGGGAAAATCGCTTCGGATTCAGATTGCAATTAATATTAACAAGCCTCTGCGACAGGGCATGAAGATTACTTTGGGGCAGAAGGACCCAGTGTAGGTCTCCTTCAAGTATGAGAGGCTTCCGAATTTTTTCTTTGTCTGTGGTATTCTGGGTCACAATCAGAGAGAGTGTGATCTTAAGTTGGTTGGCCAAAGTGCGCAAGAAGGCTCTCATGTCTAGTATGGTTCGTGGTTGCGAGCGGACACTGTCATTGGTCAGGGACGAAATAGGATGTTCAAATCAGGGGGTAGTGGTTCAGATAGGCAACCGGCATCTGACAAGGATGACGGAGAGTCCTTTGGTAGTCATAGCCAGAATTTTGTTCGCGAAACGGGAATCACTCCGGCGCCGGGGAAGGGAGATGTAAACGGTATTAGCCAAAAAAGGATAAAATCGATAAGCTTGAATCAAGGACCTAGAATATCGCTAGTGGGATTGGGAGTCAATATTAGTGGATTGCATGGGGATTTTCCTGACGTGGTGCAATCTCCACAATTTCAAAATCTGTCTGGGCAGAAGTAGCAGGGCCATTTTTGGAACTTGTGGACCAAGCTATGCCAGGTAACAATATTTGGGCTTCTGATGGGCCTCAGTTGGGGGTCGTGGGCTCTGATCTGAGTATGCTAGATGTTAAAAGTGTTTCTTCCATAAATGGGCTACGATTAGAGGGAGCCCATAGTCCCAAGATTGTTAATGATGGGTTGTCTGCTGCTGCTGAGGTATGTGGGGACGCTCTGGTTTTGTATGCAAAGACCAAGAAGAATTGGAAGCAGTTAACTCGGGAAGGATGTGGTAATGGGGTGGTTAAGCCAACTTTGGACCGTAAGCGCAAGGGGGCGATAAGTTCATCAGGGACAACGGTCGATGGTAGTGGGTTGACAAAGAAGTTAAAATCAGCTATCGACGTGGGGGTAGCAGATGTTGAGCAAAACGCAACAGTGGTGGCTGTGGCTGCGGCGCAGCCCCGCCGATTCCAATGAGCTGTCTAAGTTGGAACTGCCATGGGCTTGGGAACCTGCGGACAGTTTGCGATCTTCAGCGGGTATTGAAGTTAAAAGATCCTAGTTTGGTGTTCCTTTCAGAAACTATTTGTGATTCAAAGCGAATTGAAGTGTTGCGGTGCAAGTTGCGTCTGATTAGAGCCTTTTCGGTAGATAGAGTTGGGAGATCAGGAGGTTTGGCGTTACTCTGGAAGAATGATGTTCAAGTGTCAATTTAAAGCTACTCTTGTGGTCATATTGATGCTGTGGTGGACTCTAGGATTAGGTTGATTCCGTGGAGATTAACTGGGTTTTACGTCAATCAGGATGGATCCCAAAGGGAGGCTTCTTGGCAGTTGATGCGTCGGTTGGAAAGCATGTCGGATTTGCCATGGATAATCGTTGGGGACTTTAATGAACTCTTATTTAGTCATGAGAAAAGTAGAATGGGCCAGCGCAACCAACGTCAAATTGATATGTTTCGCAGCGCAGTCAACGATTGCGGACTTGTTGATTTAGGGTATGTTGGTGCGAAGTTTACATGGTGTAACCATAGACAGGATGGGTTGGTACGTGAAAGATTAGATCGTGGGCTTGCTACTGCTGCTTGGATGAGAGCTTTCCCAAACGCTACTGTGTTTCATCTTGTTTGTACGACTTCAGATCATGTTCCATTAATAGTTGATGTTGTGGGTAATAAGCCGACTCCTTATAACCAAGGCTGGAGGTCTTCGATTTATCGTTTTAAGGCCATGTGGCTTCGGGAGGAGAAGTGTGAGGGCATAGTTCATAATAGTTGGTCGATGGAGGGGGATCCCACAGTGCGGGGGTTACGTCGTAATTTAGAGAGTGTCCGTTTGGGGTTACTTTCATGGAGCTGAACTAAATTTGGGGATGTCCGAAGGAGAGTTTGGGACAAGGTAAAGGAGTTACAGAAAATTGAGAATGTGGACATATGGACCGATAGTGCCCAGTTGGCTCGAACCACATTACGGCATGAGGTTGATGAACTCCTTAAGCGAAATGAGGTGTTCTGGTTTCAGCGTGCTTGAACAAACTGGTTATGGGATGGGGACCGTAACACGTCTTTTTTTCATGCTAAGGCTTCACAGCGGCACAAGAATAAACGTATTTCGAGGCTGGAGGATGCTCACGGCTAGTGGTGTGTTAAGGATTCTGGATTATAGAGCATTGCGGTGGATTATTTTGAGCAATTATTTACATCCCATGGACAGAGGGGAATGGAGGGAGTTCTTGAGGCAATCACATCTCGGGTACCGACTGATGTGGGTTCAGTCTTAGATAAAGAATTTACTGCTGATGAGGTATGGCAGGCTTTACATCAGATGCATCCTACGAAAGCTCCTGGACCAGATGGGAAACATGCGCTTTTCTACCAATGTTTTTGGCCGGTAGTTGGGGTTCATGTAACCCAAGCGGTTCTAGGCATCTTGAATGGATCTGATGATGTGGGGCTAATCAATGATATGTTTATAGTCCTCATTTCGAAGGTAAAAAAGGTGCGACGGATGACGGAGTTTCGACTAATTAGCCTATGTAATGTGATCTACAAAGTTGTGAGCAAAGTGCTGGCCAACCAGTTGAAGATGGTGGTACAATCTGTGATCTCCCCAAATCATAGTGCATTTATTGGGGGCCAGTTGATTAGTGACAATGTTTTGACGGCTTTCGAAATGTTTCATTTCATGAAAAATAAACGGCATGGCAAGGAGGGATGTTTTGCACTCAAGCTTGACATGAGCAAAGCCTATGACCGAGTTGAGTGGAGGTTTCTTAAAGGGGTCATGGAGCATATGGGTATGTCGAATCGATTTGTTGATCTTATCATGAGATGTATTTCAACGGTGTCCTACTCTGTTTTGATCAATGGGCAGTTGACGGTGGAGTTTTATCCGACAAGGGGTATTCGTCAAAGGGACCCGTTGTCGCCCTATCTTTTTGTGTTGTGTGCTGAGGGGTTGTCGGTATTAATTACACGGGTAGAGACAAGTCATCGTCTTACTGGTACGGCCATTAGCCGAAGGGGACCTCACATATCTCATTTATTCTTCACCGATGATAGTTTGCTTTTTGGAGTGGCCAAACCAGAGGAGATTCTAATTATTCAGGGATTATTGTTGGAGTATGAGTTTGCATCTAGGCAAAAAATTAATCTTGATAAATCAACCATCTTTTTCAGTGCTAATATGGATGCTGGGAATAGGGAGGCTTTGCGACAACTTCTAAATGTAGGCATCATGGTTAACTTTGGGAAATACCTGGGTCTACCATACATTCTTGGTAGGTCCAAGAAGGAGGTGTTCAATTTTATCAAGGACAGAGTTTGGAAACGGATTAGTGGATGGAAGGAAAAATATCTTTCGATGGCGGGACGAAAGGTTATGATAAAAGATGTGGCTCAATCCATTCCTACTTATGTTATGTCATGTCATGTTTCTAACTCCCAGAAACACTTTGTATTGAGATTGACTCCATTATGTGTCGATATTGGTGGGGACAAAGTGGAGATAAACGGAAAATTCAGTGGACCCTCATAGGAAGCTTTGTGTTGCCCGAAATGGGAGGGAGGATTTTAACAGTGCTTTGTTGGCCAAACAAGGATGGCGCCTCCTTCAGTCCCATGACTCATTATTTGCTCGGTTGATGCGGGCCAAGTACTATCCGACCTCAACGTTTTTGGAGGCAGAGTTGGGGTGCAATCCCTCTTTTACATGGCGGAGTATTTTTAATTCTCAACCCCTGTTGATGGCCGATTTACAGTGGCGAATTGGGGACGGGCACACTGTTAAAATCTAGGGCGATAGGTGGTTGCCTCAGGGTCTTTCTTTTCTTCCCTTTTCTTCCCATTTCTCCTCATTCTCTTCATAATAATACCAGGGTGAGTTTTTTGTTAGATTCAGACCGTAAGTGTTGGGACTTGGGAAAGTTGCAGACCCATATACTTGATGTTGATGTGGAAGTGATTCAAAAAATTCCTATTAGCCCTTACCTGCCTTCTGATACATTGATTTGGCATTATACTCGAGATGGGAGATTTTCAGTTCGGTCGGCTTATCATCTACAAATGAATCTGTCCAAGATTGGGACAATATCCAGAATCGTCCAATCGAAGGGAAGCAAAACGACGGTTTTGGAAAGGGGTTTGGCATTTACAAATTCCGAACAAGATCAAGGCCTTTGCATGGAAGGCATGCTTGAATATTATCCCAACCCGGGACCGGTTATGGTAATGCCAAGTGCCTGTTGAACTTGGGTGCGACTGCTGTGACGAAGCTGTGGAGACTTTAGTACACTGTGTTAAGGAGTGTGAAGTGGTGCAACAAGTATGGAATGCTAGTCCTTTGGCTTTCGTTACAGATATTGGGGTGGGGTATGATTTTTATCATTAGGTGGTTGAGGTTGAGAAACAAGTTGATGAGGCGGGCTTGGGGTTGTTCTTTGCACTGTGTTGGGGCTTATGGTTTGCCCGAAACCAAGCTATATTTAATAATGTTAAACAGGTTGCGACGGTGATTGTTCAGAGAGTGTGTGCCTATTTACAAGAATTCTGTCAAGTCAGAGCCCGAGTTCAAGGACTGAGGGTCTGTCCTAATCTGTCGAGATGGAGGCCACCGCCAGTGGGTGTGTTCAAGATTAATTTCGATGTGGCAACTTTTGGTGCTCTAGAGGCCATTGGGGTGGGTGTGATTGTTCAGGAGGCACACGGGAAAGTTATTGCAGCCATGTCGGAAAGACTTCCACATTGGGTTGATGCGGATTGTGCTGAAGCTTTAGCAGCGGAAAGTGCGATTACGTTTGGAGCAGAATTGGGTCTGAGTCATATTCACTTAAAGGGGGACTCTTTATCCATTATTAAAGCTTTCCATTGTGATGATCAAGTGCTCTCCTCGTTTGGCCATATTCTCCAAGGTGCTGTGTGTACAAGCCGCTGCTTCACCAGTTTTTACTGCTCGCATGTGTTGCGTAGTGGAAATAAGGCTGCTCATGGGCTGGCTCGTATGGCGGGTCGTGTGACTGAGAAGAGAATTTGGAAGAATGAGGTGCCAGCTGAATTATGCAGGATTATTCGGGCTGAGTTTGTCTAGTTTTTGAATTGTATTTGCCTTTCTAAAAAAAAAAAAAAAAGCATGTTTCATGAAAATGTAACTTTGCTATAATATATAGTATAGATTGTAAAACATTGTTAGGTCTTTAAGAATTAAATTTTTCATTCAATTTTCTTAGATTTTTAAATTTTTTATACTTTTAAAAATGATGTGTCATAATATTATTGATCCAAAAATAATTTGCATGTTAAATTAAATGAAATTTAGTTTCCATGTAAAGAAACAAATTAGTAGATTCTACTAAGGGGAAATTACCCATAGGTCCCATGTGAAACATGTGGTCTCCATTTAATCCCATAACTTTTTCACTGCACCCAAAAGTCCTTTCCTCTCTTTCTCTCTGCTTTTTGCTTCCCTTCCTCTCTCGTTTTTTTTTCTGCATTTTTCTCTCATCATGTTTGTCATGGAAGACGACCACCGGTGATCATGTCTTTCTCCATTGATCGGGGTTCATTGATAACCACCAACCATCGAAATCAACTCCGATGAAGAAGATGATATATTTTCCGACGAAGAAGATGAGTGGATCTACTTAGATCTGATGTAGATCTACTCAGATCTACATCAGATCTGAGTAGATCTACACAGATTTGGCTAGATCTAAACAAAAAATAGTTGCCGGAATACAATCCTCTCTCTACATCCGTCTTTCCCCTTCGATCTCTTTTTTTTTTTTTCTCTCTGCTATACACTTCTGTTTTTCTGTTCTAATGGAGAAACTTTTCGAATTCTGAACAAGTAGTTTTCGAGTTTTAGTTACAGGCGGTGAAAACTGTAAAATTTTGCAGTTTCAAATTTTTTTTTGGTGCTGGAATGAATCATGGTTTAAAACTGTAAAATTTTGCAGTTTTATAACATTCTTTAGAACTGTAAAATTTTACAGTTTCATAACATGTTTTTTAATTTTTTTTTTCCGGCAATATTCTAGACATTCCGGTGAGTCTCTGGCGACCGTTAAACGGAAGTCCGACAGTAGTAAGATGTGAACATTGTCTGTAAATTAAAAAAAAAAAAAAAAGGATTTTTTGGTAACAATTAAAAATGTGTTGGACTAATTGGTGCAAGTATTTTGTTTTGGGATTAGCTGGGTTTTGAACTTGTTACATGGGACTTATCAGTAAGTTCCTGTAGACACCCCATTTTTGACCGACCTTAAGACTCAGACGTCACCGATTGAGCGCTCGGTGATGTTGCATATTGTGCTCGTTCAGAAGTCTCAGAGTCGCGGCTGTGCGCCCTGCCTCCAGACTTCCGAACTCTCTTCTGTGCCTTGCCTCGGTTTGCGAACCGGACTCGGTTTTCTATGTTTTCTTTCCTGAGGGGAGGGAGAGGTCCCGTAGACCATCTCTCAGTGGCCGTGGGCTACATTTCGTGGCCGTAGGCCATTTTGCCCATTTCGGAGCCCGGTTCCCGGTTTTCGGAGCCGTCAGGCCGTGTGCCTCGGTTCGGGACCACCCAACCATCTCCGATTCCTCCGGTTTTTGGCATGCATCTCATTTACTCTCTTTCGAGGGACACTGGGGTCTTAGATACCCACTTCGTGGCCAAACACCACTTTCGGTGCTCAACGGCCGGTTTTCGGGATCCCGAACTGCGTGTTTTGGTCCCCGAGTTTTCGTTTTGCATCGGTTTTTGTTCATTTTTGGCAGGTACCTCTGTTTTATCACCAGGAAGATCACTGGAGGGTGGGAGGCTAGTAATTGTCTCAGCAAGCAGTTATGCTCCTCCGGCGCCCCCGGCGCCCGTTTTTCTCACTTCCGGGCTAATGTTGAACACCCTAGGGCCTTTTTCTTCAAGCCAAAACCACATATTTGTGATGTACACACATGGGAGGATCCTAAAAACATATGGCCGGCCAATAACTCTCCTTGACCCTTTTGAAACCCTCTTTAAATTGGCATATTCTCTCTCCTGTTTTAGAGTTGTCAAATTTGAACCACAGGGTCTTGTTCAGCACACCAGGGGGGACACCAATCCTTGGTGGCCGGCCATTAATTCAAGTTGACCTTTTTGACCCTTGGCCGGCCGGCCATAGGGGGTGGCCGACCGGCCACCTGCAACAAAAATACATGGCCAGCCATGCTTCCCTCAGTGCATACTTTACAGCTGTATAGCTGTTTCCCCCAAAAAATATCTGTATCCGGAGGATATTTTGGAGGGAAAGCTTGGGTGCATTTTCCTCCACCTTTACACCCCTCCTTTTGTCCATAAAAGGAGCCTCCCAGCTCTGTCCCTAGGGTTAGAAAAACTCTCTTAAGAGCTTACACCCATATCCACCTCCATCTCTCTCAAACTCTCAAGTCTTAGTGCCATTTCTTCATCACCACCAAGCATCACCATCACCACTCCATTTCCAGCAGCAAGGACGGGTTCTTCAGAGGCTTAGAAGCAACTTTCCTCAAGCCAAGAGGTAGCAAAAGTGTGGTCTTCAAGTGTAAGTCTCAAACTCCCTCTTTTACACCATTTTCTTGCCTCATTTCTTAAGCCTATTAGCTCACTGTTTTAAGCTCCGACCTTAACTGAAACTAGGTCTATTTTAAGCTATTCTTCATGTTTGATCAAGGGCTCAACCCTGTTTGAGCCCTCCATCTTATACTTGCTTCAATAACATCTTGTATGCCATTATTTTGCATTGAATATTTGGCCTATGAGTGATCTGTTTTCGAGTATAAGGTAAACTGTGAGTGGGCCTATTTTGAGCCCCTCTTAAACATTGAAGAAGGGCTCAACCCTGTTTGGCCTCTCTATCATGCACTTGCTTCATAATTCCTCCAATTTACCGTAAATTTGCATGATTTATTTGACCTACATATAGTCTGTTTTGGAGCATGTTATGAACTGTGAGTAGGATTTTTTTATGTCCCTCTACAACATTGTAGAAGGGATCAACCTTGTTGGGGGTCTCCATGTTGTGTTTGTCTTTATATCCGCCTTTGGCCCCCATTTTTGCATGCTTTCTTAGGCCTATTTAGCTTCTGTTTTCGGCCATGAGAAGTACTGAAAATATCCATATTTTGGCCTTCTTGTCATTTTTTGTTAAGGGTCCAGGGCTGTTCGATGAATGTATGGCATACCTCATGTTCTAGCCTTTGTTGGCTTCATTCTTGCATGACATTTTTAGCAAGTTTTCATACTGATTTGGGGGATGTCACCTACTGTAAATGTGCATATTTTTAGTCCCTCATCAGTGTTGTAGAAGGGTATTTTTCAGTTTGAGCATCGCATACACCACTTGTTTCAATACCCCTCTCTTGGCCCCATTTTTGTAGGCCATTGTTGTCCTATCTATGCTTGCTATTTCGCCATGTTTTGTACTGTAAAAAATGTTATTTTGGGGCTGCCTTGCTACTATTTTGCATGTCATATACCAATTATGCATGTTTAGTATGGCTGTAGGCCATTTCGGGTGCTTAATATCGCATTTCGGGACCATTCCGTGCATTTGGTGTCATTTCCCCACCTTTCGGGACTGTTTTGCATCATTTGTGAGTGCTGAAGTTTCATTTGCATGTTTGCATATTATTTCCATGACATTTCATGCCTTAGGGCCATCGCCTCGGTTTGCGTGCCCGTGTGCACGCATTTCGAGGCGTCTCATTTTCATCCGACGGCCTCTTATGTGAGTGTAGCTGAGGCTCTCTCATGTTAGTGTAAGTCCATTCTGCATTCTGTATGCCATTTTAGTCTCATCGCATTGCGTATGCCATTGCCTCGGTTTGCGTGTCCGTATGCACGCATTTCGAGGCACTTCTTTTTTCATCTATCGGCCTCCCGTGTGAGTGTGGCTGAGGCTCTCTCATGTTGGTGTAAGCCCATATTGCATCGCATATCTCATTTTAGTCCTGTTGCATTCCGTATGCCATTTCTCGGTTTGCGTGCCCGTGGGCACGCATTTCGAGACATCTCATTTTAGTCTCATTACATGTCATTTCCATGTCATTTCATGCCTTAGGATCATTTCCTCGGTTTGCGTGTCCGTCTGGCACGCATTTCGAGGCACCTCATTTTCATAGCATTGTGCATGCTAGGATTGCATTTTAGTTGCATTCATGCATATCATGCATATTGCATCATGTTCGGGATAGGAGTTAGCCCGGGCACGGGAAACGAGGCACGTTTCGTACTTCGAGTGACAGAACGGGTCTCAATTCCCAAGTCACCGACACTCCGGATTACCCATGATGGAGTTAGGTTTTGTTGTAGCATTCATCCGCATTCATCCTATATTGAGTTGTGCAATCCGATTCCTCGGCCATCATGCATCGAGATGCGTGATTGGTGGCACGAGGATCGAGGCATGCATAAATTTGTGAAATACATTGCTGTGCCCCTTTCCTGCTCTCTGTTGCAGCAAAATGAAGAATCAGCAGCCTTCCGAGGCTTGGCACGCATTTCGAGAAACATTGCGAATAGAGGCTAATTGGGGCATCCCAGTGGATTTCCGCGCAAAAGCAGTCCAGCATACATCATTCATCAGAATCGAGGCAGCCCCTGGCTTGCATGCCAGTTTACAGCTTTCTTAGTTTAATTTGTTAATTAATTAGGAATTTGTATATTATTTCGGACTGTATTGTTCTTCCAATTCGGACTGTATTATTTATTCGGACCCTCTGCGCGAGGGCATAATTGTAATAAGTGTGCGTGTGTGTGATGTATGTCTTCCAACCCCACGTCTTTCTTCCCTTTTATTTACCCGCTTACGATGGTTAGATATAGGGCATATTTCAATTAGCATACAGTATGACAGCATGTTTGCATCATTCATCTGTTTTGCACGCACCGGGCTCGGCGCATCATACAAACTGCATTTGTATTTCAATTCCAAATTGAATACTTGATAGTTGTTGCATTCCATATGCCATGTTTAGGATGGCCGAGCCTGCTATAGTTGCATTTTTGCATGTGTTGCATTAGGCATTTCAGCATATTTAGGATCATGCATGATTTCTAATGAGCTTTTGTTTTGGCTTGGAGTACTCGGTGAGTTTTATGCTTTAGCATCCTTGCATGTGTGTGAGTGACTGCCATGAAAAGCATGCTTACCATGAGGCTATGTGCTTATGTGATATAACTGCCTTGAATGCCTGTGGGTGGAGGCTGAGTTACTTGGATTGGACAATTCATCAAATGTTTGTTTTAAGCCCACTAGATAGTGGCAAAATCATGTTTTCTAAGCCCACCTGAGGGTGGCAAATCCACGTCTTAGCCTACCTGAGGGTAGCACCATCAAACCATTTTCAAATAAACAAACATGAAATGTTTTGTTCCAGTTCAGGCGACCCAGTCTATACTTGTTTGTTGCGAGCATCACATAGTAACCTAGGCTAATAACCGGAATAAGAACTCACAATGTTTTCAAAAACAGATATCATGGTTAGTAGAGGCCGGTCTTTGACCGGGCGAGCGGGGGTGCTCACGAAGTGACCTTCCCCAATCGTACCCAAGTTCCCAAGCCGAGGCAACTTTGGTGATGACGGACACGTGGCCTTTGGCACCGAGTCAGGGTTTCCTAAATTTCCCAAAAATAAAATATTTAGGTGGCGACTCTGTATCTGGCAAAGCAGTCCATGTTTGGCACTTCTTTCAAAAAATCTGTTTTCAAAACGATTTGCCGGATTTGGACTCTTTGGTTCAAGATTAAGAACCGTGACACAAATCGAGTCCGAGCTGTAGCGAGGTCCCCCGCGGGCTTGTTACAGTTCCCCTTCTACTAATTACTATCAAATATTTTCATTTTAAGTTCTCTCCTTCAAATTTTAACCAAAATCATGGAATTGAAAAAGGAAATTATTTATTGACAATAACAATTTTAAATTAAAATTTCGTCTCACAAACTTTTCTCTCCCATTTTAAACATTTTTTTTTCATTTTTAATTATTTTATTTGTTTCAATTCAAATTTTTTTTTTTTATATCTATAATAAAGGTATAGTGATTTAGATCATACTCAAAGTATGTCTCTCACATCATGAGAATGATTAAATTGAATTTAGTTTCCATGTAAAGAAACAAATTAGTAGGTTCTACTAATTATTATCAAATATTTTCGTTTTAAGTTCTCTCCTTCAAATTTTAACCACAATTATGGAATTGAAAAAAAGAAATTGTTTATTTTAAATTAAAATTTCATCCCACAAACTTTTCTTTCCGGTTTTAAACATTTTTTTCATTTTTAATCATTTTATTTGTTTTAATGCAAATTTTTTTTTTTTTTTTTGGTGATAAATTTATATTGATTTAACTCATACTCAAAGTACGTCTCTCACACATAGGAATGAACTCCTTATTCATGTAAAATATAGAGGTTAAAGATGAGTATTATTTTAATATATGAATAATGATTAATTCTCCTAATTTTGCTCTCTAAAATTAGGGAGATTAAAGACGAGATCGAGAGGAATTTTGTTATATCTCTTATTTTATCACCTCTAATTACACCTCTAATGAGGTGAGAAACAATTTTGAAAAGAGAAAGAAGAGTTTGAAAAAAATTGATTATTTGGTATTGTTTGTCATCTCATTAGAACTGTAATTAGCGGTGATGAAATGGAGGATAGGGCATTTCTCAAGAGAGAGAGAGAGAGAAGAGTGTGAGACCGTTTCACATGACGGTGTGGTACGTCATTGGAGGTGGAATTGGAGGGTAAAATTAGGAGATATAACACCACTCTTAATATATATACCAAAAAAAAAAAAAAATGACTTCAGTTAATTGAACTCAAATCAAACAAAATACATAAGAAAATTCAAAATATAGTCAAAATTTATAATAATCATATCAGTTATTTAATATTTGTATTCACTAATTGAATTTCATTTTTTTTTTAAGTGATAAGAATATTTACATAAAACTTTAAAATTGCAAATCCATGTAAAATTCTTTGGTAGTAGTTGGTAGAGTTTTAGAAATATGATTTGAGAAAAAAATTGTATTTTGAGTTTGTGAGTTTTGAAATTATGATTTGACTGTAAAAAATTTGTTTGGTTATGAGTTTTGAAAAAAGTTTTGAATTGAGTATTGAATTGAGTTTTAAATGTTTGATCTGACATGTGAAATAAGAAAAATTGTTTGGTTATGAGTTTTGTAAAGAGTTTTCAAAACTTAATTCAAAAAGTTATAACTCATAACCAAACACACAATTCAAAATTCTATTAAAAATTCTATTTAAAACTCATAACCAAACTCTTTTTAAGATTCAGATTAAAAAAAAAATGTCATTTTTTTCCAAAAAAAATAATTTTTATATTTAAAAAATATCAAAGACAAATATAATTTTTTTTTTTCCCAAATAATAGTTAGCTATTGGTTACTGCCGATTGGCGATTGCAACCAAAAAAAAATAAATTACACTATTCTGGTCAATTTGCCGGCCAACCGGTCAGACATCCAGGAGATGTCCAGGAGGATGACCGAGTAGACCCAAAATTCAAAAATCTTCTACTTTTTAGAATGAAGAACATGAAAGAGAGAGAATAGTCAAACATGAAGAAGAATTACATTTTAAAATGTGTGGTGGAATCACATTTTGAAAACTTCGTCCAAACATAAAATGCAAATGAAAGAGTGCAATTATTATTTACAGAATATAACCAAACACAACCTTTTATTTTCCACTAATTGAGAATTTAGCAATATCACAGCACCTTGGAGAATATGCCCAAATGATGATAACATATATGTCCATCACTTTTGAATGCTTTAATAGCCCTGTTTGGTGTAGCTTAAAAGCTGCTTATTTCAGCTTTCAGCTTAATTTAAGCTATTTTGATGTATTTGGTTTAGCTTATAGCTTATAGCTTATAGCTTTTTGGAAATCAGAAATCAGCTTATTCTTTGAGTGGGGCAGGAGATGCTTAATTTATAAGTCAGAAATCAACTTATGTTCATAGTTATAAGCTATAAGCTGTTTAGGCATAAGCTATAAGCACTTTCCCACAACTCTACCAAACAGGGCCAATAACAGAAATGATAATCTTTAATTTTAATACTTTAAACAGAACTCTAATAATTAGAGTCTCTAATTTCTTTTTCGCTTTAATAATTGACAATGAGTCCTCCACTAAGGTCAAGTTTTGGGAAGTTAAAAATAATTTATCTTTTTATCTTATTTTCATCACATTATCTCTTTATTTTTCTGTATATCTTTTCATAAAAAGATAAAAAGTATACTTATTTAGGTCATTCCAAACAATGACTCGGGTCCAATTTTGTACCAAAAGCAATAGTAATGATAGAGATTCTTAAAAAAAATATAATTTTCATAATTTTTAAAAAAATTTAAATTAATCATATCACTGTCAAATATAACTCTTTAAAAAAATTTAAATACATTAATAATCAATACATCAATATGAAAGTCCTCTTTTATGGGTCCAAACAGTTTTCCCAAATGAAATTGCAATTGGCACTCGCCGCCGCCGCCAAAATTTCAGTACAATCCGCGTTAACCCAATTTAAAAGTCTTTCTGACATGACATGGCTTCAATAACCTTACCGTGTGCCTCACGAAAGATTAGACCATCTCCAACGCTTAACCAAATCTGATATCAAATTTGAATTTTGATAAAAACGGCACTGTTCATGGCTCCAACCGTGTACCAAATCTGATATCAAATTGAGTTTTCATCAAACATTTCATCAAATCGCGGAGGAAGTAATGAATTCATCAAAACACTGTTCTGGACCGTTGGAGGGGGACCCGGGACGACCAACCGGTTGCCCACCCGGTTGACCAACCGGTCAACCAGTAAAAGGTTCAAACAGTTCAGCAAAAAATTCAAAAAAAAAAAAAAAAAAATTTTTTTTGCCTAACCGGTCGACCGGCCGGTTGACCCACCGGTCGACCCACCGGTCGTCCCGAAAAAAGTTCAAAAAGTTCAAAAAAAAAGTTCAAAAAATTCAAAAAAAAAAAAAAATTTTGGGCAAACCGGTCAACCGGCCGGTCGACCACCCGGTTGTCCCGGGACAAATTTGATGAATGGTGAACCGTTGGAGCATCTGGTGAAAATTTTGATGAAATTGATGTTTTTTTACTCAAATTTGGTGAAAAATTTGAGTAAGCGTTGGAGATGCTCTTATATTATTATTAGGCCTGATTTATGGTGTTTCAAAAAAATCAAAAAATCAAAAAATTATAAAAAAATAAAAAAATCATTATTATTTATAAATTAAAAATATTAATTTCAGAAGTTGATATGTATATTGGTGGCAGAGACATTCACAAACGAGAACTGATTGAGAGCTCGAATCCGGATGACCCGAATGCCCCGAAACCACGAAACGACGTCGTTTCGTGGTTTTAATTTTTTTTTTTTTTTTTTCCGATCAGAACGAAGACGAAGCAGAACAAAGAAGAGAAGAGAAGGAGAAGAAGAAGAGAAGAAGGCAAAGGGGAGGCGACGGTGGCCGGGCGGAGGCAGCCGGACGAGTTGCGACGATTCGCCGGCTGCGACGATCCGCCGAGCTGCGACGATCGGAGGATCAGCCGGAATGCACGGGCCTCTGTGTGTGTGTGTCTTCTCTCCCTCTCTTTCCCTCTTCTCTCTTCTCTCCCTCTCTTTCCCTCTCTCATTTCCTCTCTCTTTCTCCCTCTCTCTCTTTCTCACTCTGCAGACTCGAATTTGAGCTCTGCAGAGTCAAAAATGGCGGAAAAAAAAAAAAAGAAAAATTTTTGACTCTGCAGAGCTCAAATTCGAGTCTGCAGAGGGAGAAAGAGAGAGGAAAGGAGAGAAGAGAGAAGAGGGAAAGAGAGGGAGAGAAGACACACACACAGAGAGGCCCGTGCATTCCGGCCGATCCTCCGATCGTCGTAGCTCGGCGGATCGTCGCAGCCGGCGGATCGTCGCAGCTCGTCCGGCTGCCTCCGCCCGGCCACCGTCGCCTCCCCTCTGCCTTCTTCTCTTCTTCTTCTCCTTCTTTCTTCTTCTTGTTCTCTTCTCTTCTTTGTTCTGCTTCGTCTTCGTTCTGATCGGAAAAAAAAAATAAATAAATAAAAAATAAATTAAAACCACGAAACGACGTCGTTTCGTGGTTTCGGGGCATTCGGGGCATCCGGATTCGAGCTCTCAATCAGTTCTCTAAAAATAAACCTTGGCCTAGATGATTACACAATCAATGACATCACAATCATTTTTTTTACATTAATTTTATTTAGAGTAAATTACATTCTAATTTTTATTTATTTATTTATTTTTTATCATGCAATACTTTTAAAAAGTAGAATATTTGTGAAAAAATCTAAAATCAATTAATAAATATAAAAGAAATACGAAAATGTACTATTTTTTTTGTATTTTGTATTTTGTGAATTTTATTTTTGTTTTAAAATCATAAATATTTTAGTTTTTAGGTGTATCTAGGTTAGGAGCATTTAAAAAGTTTTTTAAAAAAATGATTAAAATATTTAAAATGTTCAACAAAGACACAAAAATATTAATAAAAAAACTCAAAAAGTGTATTTCAAAACTAAAAATAAAACAAATGACCTCTCTTAAGATTTAGAGAATCACCAATTAACTCTTTTTTATCAATAATTCATTAGTCATATAAATAAAAAAAAATAATTTTGTCATTTTTTTTACACTGAAATGTATCTTTCTTTTTTATCTTTATATTTTTTACACTATTTGTATTAATTTTGATCATTTTAATTAGCCTTATTAAAAGATAAATTAATATAATTATATCAAAATTATAAAACTACTTGTATTTTTGTCAAGAGAAAAAAATTTATTTTTATTGCTTAATATGTACATTCACAACAATTGATAAAATATAATGAATAGCTACTTTTTATAAATTAAAAGACTTCATACCCTTGCATGATGCAAGAGTAAATTTCCAATAAAAGATTTACTTTACCATCCAATGAAATTGTAACTAAAAGCATTTTGTTTTTCTTTATTGCATAGTACGCTTGAGATTTATTTTTTAAAATAATTTTTAGATTATTTTTTAGTGAATTTTTATTTAATTTTTTAACGAGTTTTACTCTTTAGATTCTACTCAACTAAATGGATCAGAAAAGAAAAAAAAAAAAAAATGAAAAAAATATACTAAAAATAAAAACAACTTTTCTTTTTTTGTTTATATTTTTACAGTTTTCGTATTTTTAGAATTTTTTTAAAAAAAATAATTTTAAAATTCTTCTATACTAGATGGACCTAACAAGTAAAAAAATTGAAACAATTTTAAAATAAAAAACACTAAAGACTATTTTTTTTTTTTTTTTTTTAAAAAAAAAAAGACTATTTTTATGTTGATGCCAAACTCACCTGAGTAATGTTTAGTGTACAGAATATATAAAATGATATGGATAATTGACATTCATCTTCAATATGATATGGATGAAAAGTATAAAAAAATTAAAAATGAAAAAATTACAGTCAGTTGGAATTTTGAAAAATAATTACAAATAAGTAGTAAACTTTATATATATTAATAATTAAAATTATAAATTTTTTCATAAATTTGTAGTAAATTGATGGAACTGCACTGAATGATAATTTTGCCATTAAAAAGCCACACAATACATTTTTTATGCTATATCATCTGGGAAATTTTATCCTACGCACTCCTTTTGGGGGCACTTTTGGTTATAACCGTTGTATATTTGATTATGACATACTGTGTTGTTAGTTATAATACATTGTGATACTGGTTGTAATATTATTTTAGTTATGATTCAGGAATTGTTTAGTTATACTTCATGTGATGCTTAGTTATAATTCAATTTTTTTTAATAGTTATGATTTTTATAATATTGAGTTATGTCATTTGTAATAATCAAACTTTACAAATAACACAACTTACATATGGTACACATTCTTTTGAGGGTGGGTGTATACCATATCATTTCCCATCATCTATAACTTCATCTTGTTTAGGTGGGCAATCTGGAAAATATACATCCACAAGAACTTATTTATCAACTCCTCATACTAAATGAATATCCCTCATAATTCCGAGGGGTTGGCCTGATAATCAAATTTTAAAATTTTAGGATATACTCTCTTCAATGTCTTAGGTTCAAAATCTTTTAAGTACAAATAATTTTTTAAGATGAATTCATATGAGGCCCTATCTCAACTTTAATTAAAACCATCACTAATTAATGGTGGGATTAATTCCTAAATTAATCAGTCCACTATGATGAGATATCAAAAAAAATAAAGAATAAACGCCCTTCTATAATAGTAAAGGTTCTCATAGCAAATGAAATATTTTTCAACCAGATGCCCAAAGGATATAAATAGAGTGGGGTTTATTACATTATATATTTCCAAACTATTGTTAAATTATTTATTTAATCCCTAAACTATTGAGTGTATCTATTAGGTGCCTAAAGTATATAAATCAAAATTTATTTAATCCCTAAATTATCGATTGAATCCCTTAAGTCCTTAAAGTATCTAATTCAAACTTATTTAGTCTCTAAAAGGATCATAAAAATAAAATATAAGCCCATAAAGGAGTATAAATTAGTAAAAAATCCTATCTAGTTAAAATTTTATTTTAAAAAAATCTTAAATTTTTATTTTATTTTTAAAAAGTAGGCGTCAATCCATATTTTGAATTTCCTTTAAAAAGATAAGGATAATTATCTGTAATATTTTCTTACTTATCTTCTATGATGGATACGTGTTTGCTGTTACCTAGTATTATATGCCAGATTTCATTTATAATTTCTATTAATTGATTGTTTTTAAATTTTCACTAAGTTCTTTTATTACTTAATTAATGTATTATTTTGTTCTATTACTATTTGTAGAAAAGTGTTATTATTTAAATTGTCTAATTCAATTTCTTTAGTATATCTAATATTCATACAATTTATTGATAAAACTGAAAAATCAGATTCTAACATTTGTTGGCTTTTTGGCTTTTCGAAGGGTAATTTTGTAAATGCGAGCGTGCCAGCAAGGATCAATCAGTCCTTACAGAAATTATAATTGCCAACCAATTATCAGACGATTGTGTTTTAGTTCTTTCAGCCTCAATGAAGAGGACTTTTACTGGTGGCTTGACTTAGGAGAAATTAAGAGAAATAACAGTTAATATGAAGAATAATCGAAGTATTTCATTAAAATGAACACTTACAATAATCCAAAATCAGCCTCGAAGAGGTTTACAGCGACAGTCTACTTGAATCTACTTGAAACTACTCCTATAAATCGAAGTGTAGTGCTGGTATTAAAGTGCAGGTATTTAAAGAACAAGAAATGTAAAACTGGAAAGGAAAATATGAAGTAAAGACTGGTTTGTATGATCTGAGTCTGGGGGTCTTTTCTGAGGGCTTCCCTGCTATTTATACTTGTCAAAGATGACCTTCGAACTGCACTTCAAACCGTCGAACTGCTCCTCCATGATCGATGATCATGCTGCCTTAAAAGTAGCCCCACTACGCCATCTCTTGCAGTTGAGCTTCCCTCCTGTATTTGAATTTGAATATGAGTAACCGTTGAAGCCACGTCACTTTGTATCTCTTTACTGATCTAGTGCTACTCAGATCACGTAAGAACCAATGTTCATTGCCACGTGTTCGATCAAGATCGAAGACTTGAATTATCTTCCCATAATACCCTTATTCTGCCACGTGTCAAGCTGTGATTTGGCTTTTACAAAATATGTAGCCAACATTACCCCCCGCACTAATATACCCAATACTTGGAGATATTAGTGGATCAAAAGCTTTTCCCGCGCTTTTTGGAATGTGCATGGGATCTATCTTCAGGAAACACAACCGTCACCTATTTGATGATCATTTACATTAACTCTCAATTTATCGAACATCCCAATACCTTTAGCATTCGAACGGACTATGGCTCAAACAACTTCTCACTCTACTGATCAAGCATACGAAGAGCCATTGAGTAATGCTGTTTCCCCTCGAAAGAATCTCCACGCATTCATTAGTCACCTTTACCCGCCCTTCTATATTCAGGTCATGGAGGCTTTTGCAGATTATCAACCTTTGGACTACGAACAAATTGCCCTTAATCCTTTGATTTACAAATTTACAGATACAAGAAGTTCTTCCTCTAAACTCCCCTTGTACTTTGAACGAACTACTCTCAAGCCTTTGCTTCAACAAGTTGCAAATATGGACTTAGGAAGTTCTTCTTCACAAATCTTTACTTGGGATGAAGCTACAACTTCCTCATCTTCTGGGATTTCCGGATGGACAAACTGGTCAGCACCTGAGTCCTGGGACTTGAGGGAACGAATTAATCACCATTTTGTTGAGTTCACTGACCCTTTAGATTTTCCTTCTTACGCTCGAAGCTCGGTGGTCTATCCTTATGTGCCTATTGACCTTCGACGAAGTTTGGAGGAGAATCTGCTTGTGGCCTAGTACACATCCTCTATGCCCACAAGGACAATGCACACTGCCCGGCATCTGGAAGAATCACAAGGGTATACCCCTTCATTTTTAGCCAAGAAGGCAAAAATTTGCTCTTCTGATTGGCTTGATTATATTAATGCCTTTGTTCCTTCCGCTCCCGTGCCATATCCCCTAACAGAAGCATCCACTTCTTCTTCTCCATCTTCTGAATTTGAAGCATCCACACCTCCTTCTTCACCTTCTGGAATAGAAGCATCCACACCTTCTCCATCTCTTGAAGCAGAACCATCTACTCCTTCTTCTCCTTCCACTCTTTCCTGGACGGAGAAATTACGGCTTGCCCTTCCCATGGACAAAATTTTTCCACCTTACAAACCTCCATCATCTCCAACTTCAGCTGAGCGGAAACAAGCTCAACTTCTGCTTGCAGCTTTCTCTCACTTGCCCTTCAATGTTCTTGAGGATGACATCCCTCTCAAGAACTTTCGATGGGCTTGTGATATTCTGACTAGGGGCCATGTCCTTAATCCCATTGCCCAAGCAGAACTTCACATGTTCTTGGACCAACTTCCGTTACTCCTCCACTGGCATCAGAATTCCAAGGTCACCATCCAATCTTTGGATCAACTTTCATCTCTCCGAATTCATGCCCAGTACGAAGCAGAAAACTTCATCGAAGATTCGATGACTTCAAAAATAAAGATTCTGCGTATTGGGATGATTTGGTTATAGATGAATTGGAACAAAATTTGAGGGAAGAGGCTTTCGAGAAAAGGCTGAGGAGCTCTACTATGAAGTGAGAGCACATCAACTTATGCAGCCAACATTAGAGGAGATAGAAGATATAATAAAGAAAGAACAAATATTCATTGATCATTGTTGGACAAAGTTCCATGATCTTGTTATTTATTCTATTCCTTATTTTTATAAGCTTGAATTTGTACCCAAATAAGGTTACTCAATGTAATTGTCTTGGCTTTAATACAAACAAAGTCTTTCTGTATTTGACATTGTTTGCCTCTGTTTCCTTTTTGTCTTCAAAAGCCAACTTAGGACTTCGAATTGAACAATCTCATCCTTCGAATCTGGGCTCAGTTGTTTTTAATGAAACACTAACAAGAACCAACATGTCATTTTCCAATTTATGGAGTAAAGTTGACAATCCTGGCTGATATCATCTGGAATTAGTGTTTCAAATTTAACAACTTTAACCAATACATGGTCATGGTTGATATAGTCGGTCAATTTTCGATTGACCACTTCTGCTTCGAAATACAAACCAATGGTTGGTTTTGATGCTCCGAACAGTCCTCCTTACCCTTAAAGAATCCTAAGATTTGCTCCGAAGGTCGTTGCTTTGATTAATAACCCTCAAACAGGTCTTTAACTTTTCAAAGTAGACCAGCACTCAAGCATTCTAGCACTTTTAAGCATGTAGTATGCTTCGAAGCCGGCTTCTATATTTTCGAAGCCGTTGTTGTTTGATTTTTTGGCGCCAAAATCTCATTTCGAAGCCAAATATCTTGCTTCGAAGCTGGCGTCAGTATCCGGAATGTGCTTTTTCCCTCCAAAACTATCAATATTGGAAGAGACTCCTCGTATTCGTACTTTTAGTACTTAACGACTTATGCAATATATTTCCAGACACAAAAGCTTTTCTTTAAAACCCTTTTTTCTTCGTGTTTCTGAAATCACTTGCTCTTTTAACATTCAAACCCTCATATCTTTCACTTCTCTTTACTTCCCCCTTTCCTTTTCGAACATCGTACCACCCATGGCTTCTCCTTCACCAGAAGTGCCAATCATAGAACGTGTGAGCTCATCCGTAGCCTTGAAAAGGCTCATTGATGTGGAGTGTGAGAAGTACAAGGCTGGGGGAAAAAGCGCCATTGACGGGCGTGTCTTTGTCCCTCGTCGTCATGAGCGACAAGACTACGTGCTTGGGCCAATCTTCAAGGAGATCCCTATTGAGCTCCCAGCTCTGTACCCTCGCCTGGAAAACCAATGTCTCCTTTATGAAGGTGGTCTTGATTGGAGGAACTGGAGGAATCAATCGCCCCCACCGATGTTGGCCCACGATGAGACCGGAGTGGCAAGAGTGGTATGATCGGGTCATCCCTGCGAGGACACTGGACCTTCAAGAGCTCTGCCTTCTCGATGCTCTTCGACTATCTAGGGTAACTATCCCGGAGGACCCTTTCTTAGTCCCTGCTGCTTTATGCTTTTGGAACCCTATCTTCAATTTCTTTCAATTTAAATGTGGGATGATGGCTCCTACTGTTCTTGATATTTGCCATCTACTAGGAGTATCCCCCATTGGTACCATTATTACACCAGACTTCCCTGATTTAACAATCTCTTTCTCCCTCCCCTCTCTTAACTTATCTTACAGCGATTTTGTTAAAGCTGAAAATAAAAAAGAGGGCCCAGTAACTGATAGGGAATTCTTTTCCTTCTTGTTATACTGGCTTTGCAAATTCCTCTTCTGCACCTCTTCACAAAGAATTATGCCTGAATTTGCTCCACTTGCCAAAGCCTTTGTTTTGCAAAAAAGAATAGCCTTAGCCCCATATATTCTAGGTCATGTATACAGAGTTTGTTCCCTTTTTTGTGAGAAGCCCTTAGATGCTAATCAAGGGGGGCCATTCTGGATCCTTCAGCTTTGGCTTTTTGCCTATTTCACTGAACTACAATCCAAATGCCTTAAATTTTCTGGGTTACACTCTCTTACCCATGGCATAAGACTAGCCAATGCTTCCCTCTATCCTTCTTCTTTTGCCTTTTATTTCTCTTTCTTCCATCAACTACCAGCCGCCCTTCCTATTCACCGCTTCCGTCCCTTCGAGACCAACATAGGTCCAACTTGGTTGAATCACTTTTTAAGTGACAGGCTCTGTGCTTCGCCTATTCACAAAGATATATGGGCCTCCCTTCTGCTTCCTAGGGAGCTGTTTATTGGGACTACAAACCCCAGGGCTTATAAATGTATAGCTGAACCTTATTGTCCTGCTCAATTTGCTAGACAATTTGGTTTCACACAAGGGGTCCCAATACCTCTCTGCAGCAACACCAATCTGAGCCTTACCAGGAGAGATCTGAAAGTTAGGAAATCAAGGCTGGAGGAGGCAACCTTCAAATTCATGGATGACTTGGCTAATTTCGAATACACTCCTTTCATTCCTGAGGGAACTGCATTGAAGAGATACCAACAGTGGTGGGAAAGTAATATGGAATTCTATTTAGCCATTTCACCTAAAAACCTATTGGAGGTATTAGATGTGTCCAAGCCCAAAGGAGCTGAAACTGTCCCTTCCTCTACTGTGCCTCCTACAGCTCAGTCCATCCCTGCTACCTCAACTCCTTCGAAAGCCACTCGGGCTGCTTCAAGAAAAGGTATATACTTTCAACTTCTCTTTTTTCCTTTTGAATCTCTTGTTTGTTTCCTTTACACTTATGTTCTTTGGTGCAGGGTCCCCGCAAGAAGAATCTCCTAAGAGAGCTGAAACTTCAGCTATTCTAAAAAGAAACAGCAACAGAAACAAAAAAGGAAGCTGATCCTCCCCTCTGAGGAATCTGAAACTTTGGGAGAAGAAGCAGTTGAACAAGAGCAAGAAGTGCCCTTACAAAGAACAAAGAGACAAAAGGTGGCTACCTCTCCTTCTGATACCATTGAGCATCCTTCTCTCGAGGCAAACATTATAGTAATGGAGAAAGAACTAACCTCCGAAAAATCTGAACCCCAAATTGAAGAGAGGGAGATCGAAAAGGAACCAGTAGTATCCCCACCAAGGAGGAAGAGGAGAAGAAAGATTACTGTCTCTCCTTCTGACTTTACTGAGGACTCTGATTCCGAAACAATCGCCCAAGCAATAGAAAGGAGAAGGAAGGTGACTGTTTCAACTACTGTCTTGGTTGAGGATCCCATTCACGAAACAGTTACCAAGACAGTAGAGCAGGAACATTCCAAGGCAATAATTGTCTTTGAGAGGGCCGAGAAGAAACGGCAGCAACAGTTTTTGAGAGATGAAGCTGCTGCTGCTGATGCATTACAAAGAGAAGCTGCACGAAGACAACAAACTATCGAGCATTATACCCTTCGCAGCTCTCTCATTAGTACTAATACCACTGGATCAAGTAAATTCTTTCACACTTCCGTTGTCTTTCCTTTGTCAACTTTTAATGTTGAATTTTGACAGTCCTTTGTATTTCTTCCTCTTGCAGCAGCAGCTACTGCATTCATCTTTCCAGCGAGGCCTCCCTTGACTTCAGTTGAAGCTGACCAGATGCAACATATGAAAACTATCCAAATCATGCTCCCACTCTCCACGCCTATATTCGACACACCTTCTTTGAGTCCAAGCATCCCCGCATCTCTTTTCCTTGGCTTAGAGCCATATCTCCCTTTTTTGGCCTTTGACCTACCTCAGTCCACTTTTTCTTCGAGCCTTGCTATTTCTCCTTCCTCCACAGAAGCTCCAACTGCTACTTCAAGCCCAATGGCAGTTGATTCTTCCACAGAGGGTGCTGGTAGTTCTCCAATTCATGGTTTATCACCTATGCCTACTTCCAGCCCTTCTTCACTTGATTCGTTGGTGGCTAAGACCATAGAGGCTGCCAAAGATGCTCCATCCATTTCTCCAATCCCCATGCAGTCCCCTGTGTCTTCCACCACAACACTCTCTATGCCCTTCATGTCCAGGGATGAGGTAGACATCTTCGAAGGAAGACTAGCTAGTCTTTTCGATATACCTTCTACCTCTCCAACATTTAGTGCTGAAGCTGAGCCATTAATTTTGGCTGACTCCTTACTGGAAATTTTTGAGAGTCTTCCTTCCTCCAGCAGCAAGCCGTCTACACCTTTAATAGATCTGGACGTATGCCTGGAACTGCTGACTTCTTTTTCGAGGATCCCCTTCGAAGCTCTACAAAGGCCTATCATCAGGAATGGGTTCCTTCAATGCTGTAACATTGCTGAGCAGTCTGGCATGAATGTCTCAAGTCATCTATCCCAGGCTGCAGCTACTATTGATTTTTATCTCAACATTTGCCATGCTGCTAAGACTGCAGATGAGAGACTAGCTAGGGACCAGAGTTTTGTTTCCCATGTGCACACCGAGGTATCAACACTTAAGGAACAACACTCCTCTGCCTCTCACTTTCGAGTCCAACTGCTGGAGAAGAAAGCTCAGCTTGAAGAGGAGCTAGCCGCAGTAAACCAAGCCTTGGTTAGAACTGATACCAAATTGCACATCACCAACCAAGAGCTGGCTGATCGAAAAGAAGACATGGCTGCAGCTATCCAATTATTTCCATCACTTAGTAATAGGAAATCCACTATACAAAAACAATTAAGACATTGTAATGATTTTTGGGCCAATCTGTGGCACAATGTATTTAATTCTTTATAAAAGAACAAATTTTATCTATCATTTGAGCAGTCTTATGTTTTTGTGCTTAATGTTTACTTTACTCCTTGTGTTTCCCAAATGGTTGGAAAATAAGGCTTTAAATATCTGCCGTTAATCTTTTTGGGATGTACATACCCATTCAAATTTCTCAAATGGTATGCTCCAAAAGGCAGAACTCTATGAATTTGATATGGTTCTTCCTAGTTAGGTGACCATTTGCCAAACTTATGGCTTTTAATTCCTATTGGGAGTATTGTCTTCCATACCAAATCACCCTCATCAAAGCCAATGTGTTTGACCCTCTTGTTGTAATTCTTAGCTGCTTTCTTCTTTTGGAAAAGAATGCTATTTAATGCCAATATCCTGGCTTCATCTATGCCCTCTAACTCCAAGCACATACTTTGATGGTATTGCTCAGGATCTAACTGATCTTGACATCTTACCCTCAAGGATTTAACATTAATTTCCACAGGTAGAACTGCATCATGCCCATATACTAAGGCATAAGGAGTAACTCCTGTGCTTGACCTTGGGGAAGTTCTGTAAGCCCACAAAACATCCAACAGAAGGTTATGCCAATCCCTAGGATTATCCTCCACAACCTTTTGTATACCTTTTTTCAAGGATTTATTGGATGATTCAGCTTGACCATTGGCTTGTGCATAATAGGGTGTGGAATTAACAAGGCTAATTCCAAATTCTGCCACAAAGGACTTCACCATTTTCCCATCGAACACAGTCCCATTATCTACAGTAATGGTTTGTGGGATGCCAAATCTATGGATCAAGTCTTTAATGAACCCAATGACCTCTGTTTGGTCTACAGCCTTATATGGTTTGGCTTCGACCCACTTAGTGAAGTAGTCAGTGGCCACTAGAATGAAACAATGATGTTTCGAAGAAGGTGGGTGTATTTTTCCCATCATATCCATGGCCCACCCTCTGAATGGCCAAGGTTTCACTACTGCATGTAGGTCAGTTATGGGCACATGCCTTATTGTACCATGCTTTTGACATGCCTGGCAACCCTTTGCATATTCTATGCAGTCCTTAAGGATAGTTGGCCAATAATAGGAATGTCTTCGAAGCAACCATCTCATCTTCACACCAGGTTGATGAGCACCACAAATGCCTTCATGAACCTCAGCCATAGCTGTTAATGCTTCTTTTGGGCCTAAACATTCCAGCAATAAGCCATCTCCCCCCCTTTTATAGAGAGCATTACCATATACCATATATTGCATGGATTGCAATTTAACTCTTCTGCTGGCCTTCGAAGATGGACCAGCCAAATACTGCATTATTGGATGTCTCCAATCTTGTTCTTGTAAGTCATTATGATTGACTTCCAAGATCACATTCCTTTTATTCAAAGGTTGTATTAATCTCTGATATGTTGTTTGGCTTATGTCCCTTTGGGTATTATCCCTTCTCTTGAAGTTCGAAGCTTTTTGAGCCACATCGTTAGCTCTATTATTCAAGAATCTTGGAACATGGGTTACATTTGCTACTTGAAACTGAGAAAGCAGATGTAATGCAACAACATAATATGGTAGGATGCTTATGCTTTGACACTTGAAAATCCCTTTTACTTGGTTAACCACCAATTGAGAGTCCCCAAATATGTCAACTGCATGTACTTGTAATCCAATGAGGATTTCTAGCCCTACTATTAAGGCTTCATATTCGGCCTGATTATTGGAACAAGTGGCTTCATCCACTCTGAAACCATGTGTGGTTTCTACCCCTTGTGGAGATTTAATTACAACACCAATTCCAACTAAACCATTGGCTTTCGATCCATCAAACCACATCTGCCATGGCTCAACATTAGCCATACCAAGCTCCATTATCTCTTGGCTTTCTGTTTGAGATGGATGATCTGCCAGAAAATTGGCTAAAACTTGCCCTTTCACTGCTCTTTGAGGGACATATTCTAAATGAAATTCCGATAAGGCTAGTATCCACTTGCCAATTCTTCCCCTCAACATAGGCCTAGATAACATGTATTTAACCAAATCTGTGGTTGCAATTACCAAGACAGTTGTAGGTAAAAGATAATATCTTAATTTCATTGCAGCAAAATACAAAGCAAGACACAGTTTTCAACAGCTGAATATTTACATTCACAAGGATTTAAAAACCTACTAAGGTAATAAATAGCTTGCTCTTTGCCTTCTTCGTTGTCTTGGGCTAAGAAAGCTCCCAATGAATCTTCTGCTGCAGCTATGTACAACTTCAAAGGCTTGTTCCCCTTTGGTGGCATCAGCACTGGAGGGTTGGCCAAGTAGGCTTTGATACCTTCGAAAGCACTTTGATGCTCTGCTGTCCACACAAATTCTTCTTCATCTTTCAGCCTTAACAAGGAAGAAAATACTTTAGTTTTCCCTGCAGTGTTAGAAATGAACCTTCGAAGAAAGTTAACCTGCCCCAGGAACCTTTGTAATTCTTTCTTACTTGATGGAGGCCTAGCTTCAATGATGGCTTTAGCTTTATTCTGATCAATCTGTATTCCTTTCTTGTGCACTACATAACCCAAGAAATTTCCAGATGATACACCAAAAGCACACTTAAGAGGATTAAGTTTCAACTTGAACTTCCTCATTCTTTCGAAAGCTGCTTCTAAATGAAACAAATGCTCCTCCATGGACTGGGATTTCACTACAATGTCATCAATGTAACATTCTAGATACCCTCCAATGAGATCATGAAAGATAGTGTTCATAGCCCTCTGATATGTAGCCCCAGCATTCTTCAGACCAAATGGCATTTTAACCCATTCGAAGGTGCCAATATTTCCAGGACATCTGAATGCTGTCTTGTGGATATCTTCCTCTGCAATGCATATTTGGTTATAACCAGAGTGGCCATCCATCATCGATAAAACTTGATGTCCTGCTGAACTGTCTACCAGCAGATCCACTATAGGCATAGGGTACTCATCTTTAGGAGTTGCTAGATTTAAGTTTCTGAAATCGATGCATACCCTCATTTTGCCATTCTTCTTAACTACAGGCACAATATTAGATAGCCATTCAACATACCTGGCTGTCCTAATAAAGTCTGCCTTGAGTAGTCTAAGAATTTCTTCCTTGACCTTCTGAATTACTTCTGGACTCATCCTTCTTGGTTTCTGCTTGTATGGCTTGAAATTGGGCTTCATAGGGAGCCTATGTTCCACCAATGATCTATCCAATCCTGGTAGTTCATTATAAGACCATGCAAAGCAATCTTTGTATTTCTTTAGAACAACCAATAACTGGTCTCTGTCCAGAACATTCAAGCAAGTACTTATATAGGTGGGCTGCTGCACAGAACCTTCCCCTAAATTCACTTCTTCTAAGGGGTCTTGCGTCTGAGAACTCATGAAGCTTCTTCTTTGGTTTCTTCAACCTTCGAAGCAACCTTTCGCCTTGTTCTGCTCCTAGGTTCTTTAATTCGACATCTCTGCCCTCTTCCTCATAGACAAAATCTGTCCATAAGGCGTCTTCTTCCTGTATCTCCTGGACTTTTGTTTCAATGTCCAATGCACAGTATTTCCAAGGGTCAAACTTCTGACCTGTTGCTGTTCTTGTTTACAGCCAATTATCATGGCCTCTCTCTCTTGCTTCTGTACTTTCTGGACTATTGCTTTTACGTCCAATGATGAGAATTTAATCAAAGCCAAGGACTTGGCTTCTCGTTCTTCACTTCTTGCCTATAACCAGGCATCATTGTCATCTTTCACGACAACCTCTTCATCAGCACTTTCTTGGACTAAGTGCTTCAGGTGTGTTACTTCCTCATCAGCCGTCACTTCGGCTGAGCCATCAGCTTTCCTCAGTATACTGAGTGGTGTCACTCCCTCAATATACAATTGGCCTCTGCAAAGTCTGCACAGGCTATGAAGGGTTGAGGATCTGCATCAATCTCCTCTGTCTCTCCATTGCCCAGGGCCATCATGATCTTCTGATGCAAAGAGGAAGGCACACATTTGTTGGTGTGGATCCAATCTCTCCCAAGTAAGGCATTATATTTAGCATTGCTGTCGATACGAAGAATGCTGTCATACAGTCCCTGGTTCCCACACTCAAATTAATAGGCAGAATCCCTTGAGCCATCTGCTTATCTCCAGCAAAGCCAGCAATGGTTGTGCTGGTTGGGATCAACCTGGGATTCTTCTTCCCTAGTTTCTTCAAAGAAGATTTCGGTAATAAGTTTACCGCTGCCCCATTGTCTATTAGGACTCGGTTTAGCTGTATCCCATCAAAGAAAGCCTTGATGTACAAAGGCTTGACATGTTGGGTCATGGAATTTGAGGGGTATTCAAAAGGATATGAGAGGTTGATGCTCACCTCTTCCTCGCTTTCACACTCAGTTTCCATTGGAGTAGCCATTTCAGGAGCATCCTGTACCATACTCACTTGTGACTCCTCGCTAGAGACAGGAATTGGATCCATGTCTTGGTCACCCTGATCCTCATTTTCAGCCTGGAATTCATGAGGTAGTATGTGTACCATGTTGACTGATACAGGGGGAAATGAGCCAAACTGGATGGCTGGCTGTACCTTCTTCCCTCTTGGCTACCTTGCTCAGTGTCTTCAGCAGCATCCTCCATGCTGCATTCTGGTATTTCATTGATAACTGATCCCTTCGAAGGATCCTTCTCAACTGGTTCTTCAGTCAGAAATGTTTGTTCAGCCATGAAGGCTTCGAACATTTCTTCTTCTGCCATTTCCTTCTTTTGGCTCATGCCAATCTCTTCTTCCGTTTCGCTATCACTTTCCATCAGAGCCTTCTCAGCCCTGCAAAACTAGCTCTCCCTGGCCTTTAATTCAGAATGAACGGGCCAATTGTTCTCTGCTACAAACCACTTTACTTTGTAGAGTCGGTTTGGGGCATGGTGGACTTCGAAGTGTTTCTTACCCTTCTGTCTTGTCCTGTCTTGTCCTGTGAAGAACTCTCTCCACTTTCTTTCAGATCTTGCTGGTACTGGGTGTACCTACGCTGAATCTTCCTCCTTTGTGATCTGGAAATAACTGGAACCATATTTGGTTCCTTTGTCTTTGGGTGTTTCAGCAGCATACCCAGTTGTTCGGAGCCACCAAAGGAGGTTTGACCATCCTTCCTGTGATTCCAACATCTCTCCTGGCAGACAATTCCCTAGGTTTGTTTTGCATTACAAACCAATCTGGAACTCCAGGTACCCAAGAGCTTACTGATTCAGATGTCGAATCACCCTTTTCCACCTTCGAAGCCATCTTCGAAACTGGCCGTGGAGGTAAGTGCTTGGTTCTGATCGCATGCTTCGAGCTTGATTCTGGCCTTTGATGGAGGTGGCCATTTTCTGTTCTGTGTGAGGTTGGTCTGGGGGGCCAATCTCTGGCTTTAGTCCCATAACCTGAACTCCTCTCCAATCTTCTTTCGGAATGGCTGCTCTCCATTCTGTAGTAGTTAGGTGGCCTAGATTCATGCAAGGGCCTCTTGCCTTTATCACGCATTCTGTCTACTGCAGGCTCAACCACTAATGGTCGCTGCCTATCACTAGCCGGATACGGCCTTTTGTTGTAAGCATTGGTTGACTTAGGGCGTCTCTGAACATCCCTATAGTATTGCTTCCCATCAATTGGAAGCCCCTTCAACCATTTGTAGCTTAGTCTGCATCTGGGACACATCCTTTGCATTACAGCTGCTTCCAAGGAATCGTCATCCAGTACTTCTTCATCAGAGTGTTCCTTCTGATGTGAGAAACCTTGTCCAACAACTGGCGGGTTTCTAGTCTCCTTCTTGGCAGCTGTCTGGTTGGCAATATGCATTTGCACATTGACCTCTTCCAATTCCTGCAGAGATAGATTCTGAAAGTTTGGTACAACCACATTAGCCGCGCTTTCTCCAACTTCTGGAAACGGGTTACTGTCAATTCCCATGGCTTTCTCTGTTTTGGCTGGGAACTTCAGACTTCCTTTCCGGATTTGCTCTTGGATCCTGTCTCGAAAAACAATGCAGTTTTTAGTCGAGTGAGACCAAGAATTATGCCATTTACAGTATACTTTTCCTTTAAGTTCATCAAGAGACGGCAGTTTTACCCCTTTTGGTAACTTAAGGAAATTGGCTGCAAGCAAATGATCAAAAATGTCATCTGCTTTTGTTAAATCGAAAGAATACTTTCTGTGAAAGTCTTTCTTTTTAACTGCTGGTCGTCGATGGTTGTATCCTTATGAATTAATGCTTCACAGATTACGGGTTCTTTGCCCACAATCTCTGCTGCATCGATCTCATAATTGGGATCTCTATAATATGTCTTATACGAAGCATTGTTTCGATCTTGTTCTTCTTCTAGTAATGCTTCATATCGAGACACCTTATAGGTTAGTTCGACCAAATCCCTGAATTCAGTTGAGTCAAACTTCTTTCGAAGCCTGAACTCTAAACCGTTTTGAGCCAATCTTACAAATTCTGGCTCTGGAAGGATGACTCTACATTTATTTCGAGCCCTTTTAAATCTGGCAATGAACTGAGTAGCCTTTTCTTCAGGCCTTTGACTCAATCTTGCCAAGTCTGCCATGGACACCTCTGGCTCTGATTGGAAGAATTGGGCATGAAATGCCTCTTCCATTTGTTGCCAAGTTTGAATGGAGCCAGGTGTAAGGTTGATATACCATACAAATGCTCCCCCAGTTAAAGAGTTTGGAAATAATCTCAGTTTTATGTAGTCATGATTAGTGAATTCACCACATTGAGCAGCGAATCTGGCAATATGCTCTACTGTTGATTGATTTCCAGTTCCATAGAATAGGGTAAAATCTGGTATTCTGAATCCTCTTGGGTATTCATGTACCCTATCTACCCACTCTGGGTATGGTTTTCTGTATACAGGAGTCTGGACCCCCCGAGCCATCGGTCCACACATCTCCCTAACAATATCAGCAATTTGGTCCCTAGGGACCATATTTTGGGCTTGCTGAACCACTACTGGAGGGACAAACACAGGGTTTGGTGGACAAACTTGTGCCTGTGGTCCTCTTGGTCCAAAGGTGGTATATTTGGGACTGGTTGCCCCTGGTGCAGGTTGCTGTTGGGGATATGGGTAACCCCTTTGAGCCTGTCCTGCAAAGGGACCTGTGAAAGGTGCTGGAACAGGTATTGTGTCCCTTCCATTTGTGGGAAAACCTTCCAACCCCCCGGGTATAAATTCGAATAAGGGATTATTATACCCCCTAGTGCCAGGTATGGCTTCGAACATGGGATTTGCCACCATTCTTATGCCAGTTTCTTGTACTTGGCCAGATCCACCAACTTGTGTGGCTTCATTGTTGAGTACTGAGGCATTTTGGCCTACTACAGGCCTTGAAATGGGTTCATACCAAGACTGAGGCGATGGTCTTTCATAGTTCTGAGTACTAGTCTGACCATTAAATTGTCCATTAACTTGCATAGGCTGTTTTTCTCTAGCCAATCTTTGCTGAGGGACATTAAAATTTCCTCTGTGTGTCTTGTATTTGTTGGTTGGTGGTTATTCATTCGATCCAAAAAGGATGTTGCCCACCTTTCCATTGTGTTCATTAATTGTTGTCCCATAGCATCTACCAAGCCATCCCATGGATTTGTTGGCTGAGTAGATGGAACGGTGGATGGTCCAATTCCTTGGTTTCGTCCAATATTATGAACATATGGTTCTTGTCCAGAAGTACTGGTCTGTTCGACCAAAGGTTCTGATAGCATAGGAGTCTCCATAGGATGTGTTACCACATTCTCCTCTGGATTAGGTATCTCTACCTCTCCTTCTACGCCTTCTTCCAGGCGTTCATTTTCTCCTTGTCGTCTTCGTCTAGCCATTTTAACAAGTCCCACTCGGCGTGCCAAAATATATGTTGGCTTTTTGGCTTTTCGAAGGGTATTTTGTAAATGCGAGCGTGCCAGCAAGGATCAATCAGTCCTTACAGAAATTATAATTGCCAACCAATTATCAGACGATTGTGTTTTAGTTCTTTCAGCCTCAATGAAGAGAGACTTTTACTGGTGGCTTGACTTAGGAGAAATTAAGAGAAATAACAGTTAATATGAAGAATAATCGAAGTATTTCATTAAAATGAACACTTACATTCCAAACTCAACTCAGCCTCGAAGAGGTTTACAGCAACAGTCTACTTGAATCTACTTGAACTAACTCCTAAATCGAAGTGCAGTGCAGTAGTAAAAAGTGCAGGTATTTAAAGAACAAGAAATGTAAAACTGGAAAGGAAAATATGAAGTAAAGACTGGTTTGTATGATCTGAGTCTGGGGGTCTTTTCTGAGGGCTTCCCTGCTATTTATACTTGTCAAAGATGACCTTCGAACTGCACTTCAAACCGTCGAACTGCTCCTCCATGATCGCTGATCATGCTGCCTTAGAAGTAGTCCCACTACGCCATCTCTTGCAGTTGAGCTTCCCTCCTGTATTTGAATTTGAATATGAGTAACCGTTGAAGCCACGTCACTTTGTATCTCTTTACTGATCTAGTGCTACTCAGATCACGTAAGAACCAATGTTCATTGCCACGTGTTCGATCAGGATCGAGGACTTGAATTATCTTCCCATAATACCCTTATTCTGCCACGTGTCAAACTATGATTTGGCTTTTACAAAATATGTAGCCAACATGACTTAGGGCGTCTCTGAACATCCCTATAGTATTGCTTCCCATCAATTGGAAGCCCCTTCAACCATTTGTAGCTTAGTCTGCATCTGGGACACATCCTTTGCATTACAGCTGCTTCCAAGGAATCGTCATCCAGTACTTCTTCATCAGAGTGTTCCTTCTGATGTGAGAAACCTTGTCCAACAACTGGCGGGTTTCTAGTCTCCTTCTTGGCAGCTGTCTGGTTGGCAATATGCATTTGCACATTGACCTCTTCCAATTCCTGCAGAGATAGATTCTGAAAGTTTGGTACAACCACATTAGCCGCGCTTTCTCCAACTTCTGGAAACGGGTTACTGTCAATTCCCATGGCTTTCTCTGTTTTGGCTGGGAACTTCAGACTTCCTTTCCGGATTTGCTCTTGGATCCTGTCTCGAAAAACAATGCAGTTTTTAGTCGAGTGAGACCAAGAATTATGCCATTTACAGTATACTTTTCCTTTAAGTTCATCAAGAGACGGCAGTTTTACCCCTTTTGGTAACTTAAGGAAATTGGCTGCAAGCAAATGATCAAAAATGTCATCTATATTAGATAATTCAACATACCTGGCTGTCCTAATAAAGTCTGCCTTGAGTAGTCTAAGAATTTCTTCCTTGACCTTCTGAATTACTTCTGGACTCATCCTTCTTGGTTTCTGCTTGTATGGCTTGAAATTGGGCTTCATAGGGAGCCTATGTTTCCACCAATGATGATCTATCCAATCCTGGTAGTTCATTATAAGACCATGCAAAGCAATCTTTGTATTTCTTTAGAACAGCCAATAACTGGTCTCTGTCCAGAACTTCAAGCAAGTACTTATATAGGTAGGCTGCTGCACAGAACCTTCCCCTAAATTCACTTCTTCTAAGGGGTCTTGCGTCTGAGAACTCATGAAGCTTCTTCTTTTTGGTTTCTTCAACCTTCGAAGCACCTTTTCGCTTTGTTCTGCTCCTAGGTTCTTTAATTCGACATCTCTGCCCTCCTCCTCATAGACAAAATCTGTCCATAAGGCGTCTTCTTCCTGTATCTCCTGGACTTTTGTTTCAATGTCCAATGCACAGTATTTCCAAAGGTCAAACTTCTGACCTGTTGCTGCTCTTGTTACAGCCAATTATCATGGCCTCTCTCTCTTGCTTCTGTACTTTCTGACTATTGCTTTTACGTCCAATGATGAGAATTTAATCAAAGCCAAGACTTGGCTTTTCGTTCTTCACTTCTCTGCCTATAACCAGGCATCATTGTCATCTTTCACACGACAAACCTCTTCATCACACTTTCTTTCTTGGACTAAGTGCTTCAGGTGTGTTACTTCCTCATCAGCCGTCACTTCACTTCGCTGAGCCATCAGCTTTCCTCAGTATACTGAGTGGTGTCACTCCCTCAATATACAACTTGGCCTCTGCAAAGTCTGCACAGGCTATGAAGGGTTGAGGATCTGCATCAATCTCCTCTGTCTCTCCATTGCCCAGGGCCATCATGATCTTCTGATGCAAAGAGGAAGGCACACATTTGTTTGTGGATCCAATCTCTCCCAAGTAAGGCATTATATTTAGCATTGCGTCGATTACGAAGAATGCTGTCATACATCCCTGGTTCCCACACTCAAATTAATAGGCAGAATCCCTTGAGCCATCTGCTTATCTCCAGCAAAGCCAGCAATGGTTGTGCTGGTTGGGATCAACCTGGGATTCTTCTTCCCTAGTTTCTTCAAAGAAGATTTCATTAATAAGTTTACCGCTGCCCCATTGTCTATTAGGACTCGGTTTAGCTGTATCCCATCAAAGAAAGCCTTGATGTACAAAGGCTTGACATGTTGGGTCATGGAATTCGAGGGGTACTCAAGGATATGAGAGGTTGATGCTCACCTCTTCCTCGCTTTCATACTCAGTTTCCATTGGAGTAGCCATTTCAGGAGCATCCTGTACCATACTTACTTGTGACTCCTCGCTAGAGACAGGAATTGGATCCATGTCTTGGTTACCCTGATCCTCATTTTCAGCCTGGAATTCATGAGGTAGTATGTGTACCATGTTGACTGATACAGGGGGAAATGAGCCAAACTGGATGGCTGGCTGTACCTTCTTCCCCTCTTGGCTACCTTGCTCAGTGTCTTCAGCAGCATCCTCCATGCTGCATTCTGGTATTTCATTGATAACTGATCCCTTCGAAGGATCCTTCTCAACTGGTTCTTCAGTCAGAAATGTTTGTTCAGCCATGAAGGCTTCGAACATTTCTTCTTCTGCCACTTTCTTCTTTTGGCTCATGCCAATCTCTTCTTCCGTTTCGCTATCACTTTCCATCAGAGCCTTCTCCAGCCCTGCCAAACTAGACCTCTCCCTGGCCTTTAATTCAGAATGAACTTGGGCCAATTGTTCTCTGCTACAAACCACTTTACTTTGTAGAGTCGGTTTTGGGGCATGGTCTGACTTCGAAGTTTTCTTTCCTTCTGTCTTGTCCTGTGAAGAACTCTCTCCACTTTCTTTCAGATCTTGCTGGTACTGGGTGTACCTACGCTGAATCTTCCTCCTTTGTCTTTGGGTGTTTCAGCAATACCCAGTTGTTCGGAGCCACCAAAGGAGGTTTGACCATCCTTCCTGTGATTCCAACATCTCTCCTGGCAGACAATTCCCTAGGTTTGTTTTGCATTACAAACCAATCTGGAACTCCAGGTACCCAAGAGCTTACTGATTCAGATGTCGAATCACTCTTTTCCACCTTCGAAGCCATCTTCGAAACTGGCCGTGGAGATAAGTGCTTGGTTCTGATCGCATGCTTCGAGCTTGATTCTGGCCTTTGATGGAGGTGGCCATTTTCTGTTCTGTGTGAGGTTGGTCTGGGGGGCCAATCTCTGGCTTTAGTCCCATAACCTGAACTCCTCTCCAATCTTCTTTCGGAATGGCTGCTCTCCATTCTGTAGTAGTTTGGTGGCCTAGATTCATGCAAGGGCCTCTTGCCTTTATCACGCATTCTGTCTACTGTAGGCTCAACCACTAATGGTCGCTGCATATCACTAGCCGGATACGGCCTTTTGTTGTAAGCATTGGTTGACTTAGGGCGTCTCTGAACATCCCTATAGTATTGCTTCCCATCAATTGGAAGCCCCTTCAACCATTTGTAGCTTAGTCTGCATCTGGGACACATCCTTTGCATTATAGCTGCTTCCAAGGAATCGTCATCCAGTACTTCTTCATCAGAGTGTTCCTTCTGATGTGAGAAACCTTGTCCAACAACTGGCGGGTTTCTAGTCTCCTTCTTGGCAGCTGTCTGGTTGGCAATATGCATTTGCACATTGACCTCTTCCAATTCCTGCAGAGATAGATTCTGAAAGTTTGGTACAACCACATTAGCCGCGCTTTCTCCAACTTCTGGAAAACGGTTACTGTCAATTCCCATGGCTTTCTCTGTTTTGGTTGGGAACTTCAGACTTCCTTCGGATTTGCTCTTGGATCCTGTCTCGAAAAACAATGCAGTTTTTAGTCGAGTGAGACCAAGAATTATGCCATTTACAGTATACTTTTCCTTTAAGTTCATCAAGAGACGGCAGTTTTACCCCTTTTGGTAACTTAAGGAAATTGGCTGCAAGCAAATGATCAAAAATGTCATCTGCTTTTGTTAAATCGAAAGAATACTTTCTGTGAAAGTCTTTCTTTTTAAACTGCTGGTCGATGGTTGTATCCTTATGAATTAATGCTTCACAGATTACGGGTTCTTTGCCCACAATCTCTGCTGCATCGATCTCATAATTGGGATCTCTATAATATGTCTTATACGAAGCATTGTTTCGATCTTGTTCTTCTTCTAGTAATGCTTCATATCGAGACACCTTATAGGTTAGTTTGACCAAATCCCTGAATTCAGTTGAGTCAAACTTCTTTCGAAGCCTGAACTCTAAACCGTTTTGAGCCAATCTTACAAATTCTGGCTCTGGAAGGATGACTCTACATTTATTTCGAGCCCTTTTAAATCTGGCAATGAACTGAGTAGCCTTTTCTTCAGGCCTTTGACTCAATCTTGCCAAGTCTGCCATGGACACCTCTGGCTCTGATTGGAAGAATTGGGCATGAAATGCCTCTTCCATTTGTTACCAAGTTTGAATGGAGCCAGGTGTAAGGTTGATATACCATACAAATGCTCCCCCAGTTAAAGAGTTTGGAAATAATCTCAGTTTTATGTAGTCATGATTAGTGAATTCACCACATTGAGCAGCGAATCTGGCAATATGCTCTACTGTTGATTGATTTCCAGTTCCATAGAATAGGGTAAAATCTGGTATTCTGAATCCTCTTGGGTATTCATGTACCCTATCTACCCACTCTGGGTATGGTTTTCTGTATACAGGAGTCTGGACCCCCCGAGCCATCGGTCCACACATCTCCCTAACAATATCAGCAATTTGGTCCCTAGGGACCATATTTTGGGCTTGCTGAACCACTACTGGAGGGACAAACACAGGGTTTGGTGGACAAACTTGTGCCTGTGGTCCTCTTGGTCCAAAAGGTGGTATATTTGGGACTGGTTGCCCCTATGGTGCAGGTTGCTGTTGGGGATATGGGTAACCCCTTTGAGCCTGTCCTGCAAAAGGACCTGTGAAAGGTGCTAGAACAGGTATTGTATCCCTTCCATTTGTGGGAAAACCTTCCAACCCCCCGGGTATAAATTCGAATAAGGGATTATTATACCCCCTAGTGCCAGGTATGGCTTCGAACATGGGATTTGCCACCATTCTTATGCCAGTTTCTTGTACTTGGCCAGATCCACCAACTTGTGTGGCTTCATTGTTGAGTACTGAGGCATTTTGGCCTACTACAGGCCTTGAAATGGGTTCATACCAAGACTGAGGCGATGGTCTTTCATAGTTCTGAGTACTAGTCTGACCATTAAATTGTCTATTAATTTGCATAGGCTGTTTTTCTCTAGCCAATCTTTGCTGAGGGACATTTAAAATTTCCTCTGTGTGCCTTGTATTTGTTGGTTGGTGGTTATTCATTCGATCCAAAAAGGATGTTGCCCACCTTTCCATTGTGTTCATTAATTGTTGTCCCATAGCATCTACCAAGCCATCCCATGGATTTGTTGGCTGAGTAGATGGAACGGTGGATGGTTCAATTCCTTGGTTTCGTCCAATATTATGAACATATGGTTCTTGTCCAGAAGTACTGGTCTGTTCGACCAAAGGTTCTGATAGCATAGGAGTCTCCATAGGATGTGTTACCACATTCTCCTCTGGATTAGGTATCTCTACCTCTCCTTCTACGCCTTCTTCCAGGCGTTCATTTTCTCCTTGTCGTCTTCGTCTAGCCATTTTAACAAGTCCCACTGGGCGTGCCAAAAATATATGTTGGCTTTTTGGCTTTTCGAAGGATAATTTTGTAAATGCGAGCGTGCCAGCAAGGATCAATCAGTCCTTACAGAAATTATAATTGCCAACCAATTATCAGACGATTGTGTTTTAGTTCTTTCAGCCTCAATGAAGAGGACTTTTACTAGTGGCTTGACTTAGGAGAAATTAAGAGAAATAACAGTTAATATGAAGAATAATCGAAGTATTTCATTAAAATGAACACTTACAATAATCCAAACTCAGCCTCGAAGAGGTTTACAGTGACAGTCTACTTGAATCTACTTGAAACTACTCCTATAAATCGAAGTGCAGTGCTGGTATTAAAGTGCAGGTATTTAAAGAACAAGAAATGTAAAACTGGAAAGGAAAATATGAAGTAAAGACTGGTTTGTATGATCTGAGTCTGGGGGTCTTTTCTGAGGGCTTCCCTGCTATTTATACTTGTCAAAGATGACCTTCGAACTGCACTTCAAACCGTCGAACTGCTCCTCCATGATCGATGATCATGCTGCCTTAGAAGTAGCCCCACTACGCCATCTCTTGCAGTTGAGCTTCCCTCCTGTATTTGAATTTGAATATGAGTAACCGTTGAAGCCACGTCACTTTGTATCTCTTTACTGATCTAGTGCTACTCAGATCACGTAAGAACCAATGTTCATTGCCATGTGTTCGATCAAGATTGAAGACTTGAATTATCTTCCCATAATACCCTTATTCTGCCACGTGTCAAGCTGTGATTTGGCTTTTACAAAATATGTAGCCAACAACATTAATTTAAACACACAAGGAAATAAAATACATTTTAAGACAACATAAAAATTTAAAATATTTCTCTGTAATAAAATTATAATTAGGAAGGATTTTTTTTGCTAATTTATAATACATATGGGTATATATTTGTTGGAAAAAAATGCTTTTATAGTGACTTTAATGTAAAATTAAAGTAGATTTCAAGCACAAGTTAAGATGAGATCAAATAGGTTTAGATTCTTTGTAACAAAATCTTTATATCACAAAAAGAATGACAAAAAATAATTAAGAATTGAATGAGAAATTGTCTCATAAAGTTGGCTTCATGAATGAGGTATTGAGAATTGTGTATAACTACCAATCTCACATTGATTGTAGCGGAAAACATTGATGGATATTTAAATCTCAAGATTTTGATAAGAGCATGAACCTTTTGGGATATCCAAATTTTTCGAAAGAAGGGAGCTATGGATACTTCAAGGATAAGTGTCACGACCCAAACCCGCCCCTATGGGTTTAGCACCATAACCGGCCAGTAATCCTAGATTACTGAAGGCCTGCTAAACAGTAATACAATGATTCAGAGTACAGGGGCTTGGCGGAAGCCAATACAGTAAATAAATAATGTCCAATGAGCTGTGACAGTCTGTATGCCAAAAGATTTTTCATACATTCACATATATATATGGTACAGAACAGTATGCAAAACATTTACAAACATTCGGTAAAAGGGACCTAATCCCCATTAACCAGTACAGTGTAGTCTTTACAGTCTATACAGTGAACAAAACAGTACAGTAGGGGGAAAACTAAAACACCCCTAAGCCTGAGCTTGGCAAACTCGGAACCTCGCAGTGAGGCACATAGGTTGGCTTGACAAAACTGGAAATACCCCGACGCCTCTAGCTCTGATCCGGTGCCTGTACACCTACATATATATATGAGCAGTGAGCTAAAGCCCAGTGAATAACATAGAGCGTAAAGAGGTTTAGAATGAATGTCCTTACAATAATGAAAACAGTTCATTTCAATCAGTATAGCAGTTGTTCAGTACAGTAAACAGTCATATGTGGTACATCCATTAGCATAACAGTAAACAGTAGGTCTTAAAAGACCGAACAGTAATGATGGCCATCAGTCAGTAAACAGTAGTGGTTCCTCAAAGGAATCGACAGAGATCTCTGTAACAGTAACAGTAAACAGTAGGTGCTAAGGATGCCACAGTACAGTTCAGAAATAAAGGACATACATTCATTCAGTAATCAATATCAGTTCAGTAAACAGCTCAGTTCAGTATTCAAAAGATAATCATTTGAACATATCTTTACACAATTGTTACTCACAGAGTTCTGGGCTACAGTCAGGCTAGAGCGTCTCCTCGGAAAGCCAACCCTAAACAGTTAACAGATTGAACACACACTAAGTTACACAGTTGGGAAGGATAGTGATTTAATCCCTAAATGCCTCGGTGTGTTCTACATCTATATCCTCATTAAGATGTCTTAAACTAGGCCTAAGAATGTGATGAGGATGCAAAGATGTATATAGAAAACAGTTTCAGAAATCTCAGTGAAAATAAAGCCCCGCTCGAGCGCAGGTTTCCCCGCTCGAGCGGCCATGCAAACAAAGGGACCCGCTCGAGCGTCAACTTCCCCGTTCGAGCGTGTCACCCAATCCTCCGCTCGAGCGTACATTCCTCCGCTCGAGCGGACTGATGAATAGTGCAAAGTACTGGATGCTCGATTTCTCCGCTCGAGCGTGCCTCACTCCGCTCGAGCGGACTGTAAAACAGGTCAAGGTACTGGGAGCTTGATTTCTCCGCTCGAGCGCTACTTTCCCCGCTCGAGCGGGAGGCAAAAATCTGGAAAAATCCAGGTTTGTGTTCTAAGTTCAAAACTCAAATTTGATGCTCCCAATTCGATCCTCTTGAGCCCATTTTCTGGAAAACTCTTTTAAACACATAGAATAACATGTTTCAAAACTCAATTTAAGAAATCGAAGCCCAAGGGTGTTTAATCAAACTCATTTCCAAACCAATTTTCCATGAACATGCATGAACATGCTACATGCATGAATTAAACCAGTTTAAAACTTCAATCTCATGCTTTAATGAATCAGTTACTTGAAAAACATGGTGGATTCATGGTTTATTGTAGAAATATGAACATGCATGTACATCCTCCTGAAGGATAACCTCAAATTACAAACATATGCCATGCATGCAAGGATTAAGCTCCAACATTTGCTCAAATGAGCTCATTCTTTCAAAACCCAGATAAATTCAGGAATTGTGATCAAAATGGACATGCATGTAGGGAATCATGGACTATAACCTCAAAACTACCAAATGTATACATGCATGCAACAATTAAGCCTCAATACAAAATTACAAGCCATAATTTGGCTCTAGACTAGAATCAACATAAATGCACAATCAAGGAGATGGATTCCTACCTTAAGTCTTGAATTAGAGGTATGGAAGCTCAAATATGCAGCCACTCTTCCAAATCTCCAAGGCTCCAAGCAATTCTCAAGAAGAACCTCAATCTCTCTCTCTCTAACTCTCTTGGTCGGCTAGAGCTCACAAATGGGCTGAGGAAATGTTGTTTGAGTGTAATAAAATAATCCCACAAGTGTTTGGATAAAGCCCACTCATAATGGCAAAGGTGTAAATAAGGCAACTTATGTGTTTAGCTTATTTTAATCTAACTTAATCATACCTAATCAGTTTTCGGATAGTTATGCCATAAAATCACATAAATTATGGTGATCATAAATCACCAATCAATCTCTGGTTCGGCCGCCGATAAGGCATTCAATTAACAGTTTAAACAAAACAAACTGAACAGATAATCACACAGTCTAACGGATAGATTACAATTCAAACAGATATATATATATATATATATATTCAATCAATTCAGTTCAGATTTCAGTCAATCAGTTCAGTAACTCAATCAGTTCAATTATCAATCATAATCAGTCTCGGTTTAACAGTAATCGGTGGTTATTCGGTAAACAGTATGAGGGTTGTTACAATAAGCTTGGGCCTAAATTATGATCCAAGTTGGTTATGCAAAAATTGTCACGCGCGCGCGCGCGTGCCGCCCTCCGGACTTGGGACTTGGGCTTAAGGCTTGAGGTTTGCTTAAATAGGTTAAGTTTGGGATGGGCTGGATTGGTGGTCCACTAACCTAATATTTTTGGATTAAGTTTGTTTGGTAATTGCAGATATATACACATGTATATAGAGTGTGTAACTCACACACTTATTTCCCATCAGTTTTGTGCATTACTCTATTAGTTTTGTAGAAGTAATAGGCTGCATTTGTTGTTAGCCTTCATGGTTGGGACGCTCCTCCTCTCTCCTCTATTGTGCATAAAAGGAGACTATCTTCCTTTGGTTTCAACACATAATTTTTGGCTTCCATATTATACAATTAATCTGCTCCCATATTCTTTTTCCTGTGTGAGAAAATGTTGCTATTGACAGTTCGCCGGAGCTAAACAGAATGTGCTTTTGTTTTAGAGGGTCTATACCGTCGTATCTTGGAAGACAAACGCCGATATACCTCCAGCACCTATGGTGAGGCAGCGAATCTGTTTTAAGGAGACTATGATGTCACACAGGTTTTGGTTTACTTTCTTTTCTCATTTTATCTTATTATGTATTTTTGTTCAATCTAGTTGTAATTTCCCATGAATTTATGTTCTATAATTTAATTTATTAAATATGATTTTTTTTTTTTCCAATTTATACAACACTATTATATTTTTGTAGTCTTTTTAGGGACTACATAAGTTTGAATTAAATATTTTAAAGATTTAATAGATTTCATTCAAAATTTAAAGACTAAATAAACTTGGATTTATATATTTTAGGAATTAAATAGGTTCAATCAAAAATTAAATAGATAATTTAACGATAATTTAAGAGTAATATAGTGTCATAAATCCAATAGAGTGAAATCTGTCGGCACTAGGAGTTCTATTCCTTTGTCCTAGTGATTCTCTCGAATTTCTTCTAAGGTCATAAACGAGTTAAATGACTCGAATGGTAAAATTTTACAAGCTTGATTTACAAATTTAATGAGTTTTAAAATTTAGAGATTATTTAGAATGATTTAAATAAATATATTTTTTAACTTTTTAAGAAAAGATATGTAAAAATATAGAAATATGATGTGACTCAAATAAGTGTACTTAGATAAGTATATTTATTTTGTTTATACTAAATAGTGCCTTTTCAAGTATGATCTGTTAAATTTTAAATTGATCTCAAATGAATTTTTGTCCAACCAAGCTCAACTGACTAGTAGTCTAGTACTTTTATATAATCTTAGGTATATCGAACCGAGTCAAATAAGTAATCGACTGTTCAAATCCAATTCGATGAAAATTGACTTGTTTATTTAATAAACCGAACTCAAACAAATTTTTAACAAATCGAACATTAGTCAAGTTCGAATTGTTATCTCTTATGAAGAGCCATCCAATTATTGCCTCTCCCATCTTCTCTATGTTTGAGAATAAAAATTTTAGTAAAAAATTTATTATAAGTTATCAAATTATTCTCTGTATTATGCTATGCGTCTTTTTATGAAAAATTAAAAAGATATTCAAAAAGTCAATTTTTAAACGAACCCTTAGTCCTCATTTGGTAAACATTTTGGCGCTAAAAAAACACAAAATAGACTATATAAGCTAATAAAACAAAATGTTATATCCAAATTATAATCATTACACTTTTTCTCTCACAAAAGTCAAAAAAACCCAAAAATAAAAATCAAACGAGGCTAAAAAAGTCCCAACACAAAAAAATTGACTATCATAGCCAATGCCAAATGAAGCTTTAGTGTCATACCTTTTTACATTATTTGTTGATGCATCTTGAGTTTTTGGAAATACAAGGTCTTGTTTGGCAAGTTATTGTTGTTAGCCTAAAAATCATTAAAAAGTCAAAAAATCAACAAATACGGAAAAGGCAAAGATTTTTTTTTCATTCATTCTGTGTTTTGCACATCTATTCTACATCTTTTGTATATAGTCAAGGTTTGTTTGTGAATTGGATTTTTTAAAAATTTTTTGAACTTTTTTATAAAAAGATATACAAAAAGTAGGGAGAATAAATTGAATTTTTTATTAAAATGTTTTCCAAACATCCCCTAAGATTGTGCTTAGATTATGAATTTATGTAAAAATTTAAAAATGTGAAAGAAAAAGATAGGTTCAATGTATTTTACTTATATTTGACTACATTTTTCTAAAAAAAAAATTTCTACTCAAATCAATAATTCAGACACAACTTAAATAAATTTTCACATGTATTACTTGGCCCCATTTAGAAAGTTGAGTTTCTAGTAAAAAAAAAAAAATTAAAAAAAGTATTATAAATTATGGCATTATTATTTTTTATTTTTATAAATTTTTTTTTATAAAAAATTAAAAAATCAATTAAAATAATCGATTCATAAATAGGACAAGCTTTCGTTGCATCAAAGCCTTTCAACCATCGTCATCTTTTTGTAGGTGTTTGTGAAGTAGCTATTTTAAAGGTTTTTTGATTTTTTGACTATTTTAGTTTGTGTTTGAGAAGATGGGATGGATTTTTATTTGAGTTGTTGTATTAAAAAATAGGGTAAACTACCAATAGGTCCTACTTTGGAGACTTATTACCCAATAAGTCCTACTTTGGAGACTTAGGCCTCGTTTGGGGAGTGGCTATTTTAGCCAAAAAGTCAAAAAGTTACTAAAAGTTGTCACATCACCTCTCTACTTTTCTACACATCTTTTCGTAAAAAACTAAAAAATTACTAAAATAGGTTGTTCCCAAACGAGGCCTAATTACCCATTAAGTCCTATTGATAAATTTATTAAGTGATAAAGATAAATTTATCAGTCTTTTATTTTTATGAATAAATTTATAGTGATAAATTTATCAGTCTCTTTGTTTTTATGAATAAATTTTTAGTGATAAATTTATCACTCTCTTATTTTTATAGTGTTAAATTTATTAGTTAGGACTTGTAGGTAAATAAGTCTAGTTAATAGGACTAATTGGTAAGTACCCCTAAAAAATATGTTGAAATGATGTTTGAAATTAAGGGTTGGTTTGGGATGTTCTAAAAAAAGTACACTTTTTGACTTATTGGCTTATATGGGTTGGGTTTGGATTGGGTTTGATGTGATGTGTTAGAGATGTGATGTGATTTAAATAAGATGATGTGACGTGATTTAAATAAGATGATGTGACTTAAATAGGATAGTGACTTTTTGACTTTTTGTATTATTTAGTTTATGCCAAACTAACCCTAAAATGACAAATTTGTCCCTAAGATCACAATTTTTTAAATTGATGTAAAGGGGCAAAATCGTAATTTATCAAGTGATGGAACAACTTGTCAATGTGTGTGCCTACACTGTCAGACTACTGCAGCTATTTTTTTTTTTTTTTTTATAATAAAAAGGGTTGGTTTAGAGACTTTTTGGGTATGTTTGGTTTGTGTTTGAGAGATGTGTTTTAGAGATAAAAAGTACGAAAACATGTTTGGTTTGGTTTTTTGGGAAATTTGTTTTGAAATTTGTTTTGAGAGAGAGTTTTGGAAAAAGTGATTGATTTGATGTGTGTGTGAGAGAGATTTGTTTGGAAAATTTGTTTGGTTTGTGTGTTTTGGAAAATTTTTTTGGAAAATTTATTTGGTAGAAAAAATTTCTAAAATTTGTTTGTAGAGAAAATTTCTGAAATTTTTTTCAGAAACACAAACCAAACCTACCCTTTAACTTTTTTTTTAATTTGAGACTATTGTAACCTCAAACCCATCTTCTCAAACACCTCCTTTATTTTATTTTTTTTTTTGGGGGGGGGTGTTTTGAATTTCAACCATGGTCCCGTCCAATGGTTAAAATGGTCCCGTCCAATGCATTTAACCATATTTTACACTTGGGCTCAGCCGCCGTGGTCTTGGTTGTAGCATTGTTGATTGGGTATTGGTTATTACACACTACACTCATGTGGCAAATTTGCATTGTCCAATGGTGGAGCCACTCCATCTCCATCTATTGGTCATCCACCACACCTGTTTCTTTCGTGCGCATGGCTACAACCTAGATATTCTTAGACGACTTTTTGACAATTGAGAGACCCTTGAGTCTAGTACATCAACCCTTGAGTATAGTCATCTAAAATTGCTGACGCAAAACGTTTATCCATTCAAAATGAATGTGGTTTGTGCTTCTTCTCTTGCCACGTGGGATGCTCAGAAGCATAACCTCAGATATTTTTTTAATTTATGGTTTGAAATTTTATTTATTTAGTGATTTTTTTATATTTTTATAAAAAGATTGTAAAAAAATAAAAATATGATATAATAATTCATAGTAAATAAACAAATAATGTAACGCCCTCAAAATAAATCCATAATATATAACAGTAACATGCATTGATAAAAGAAAACCAATCATTATCTCATTCATCAGAGTATCATTATTAAAGGATATCACATGTAACATCAAAATAAATGCCCAATGGGCTTACATCTTTCCAAGCTTAACACTTGGGCACAAAAATGTGAGTACTAACTCAACTACAAATTCAGCCATTGGCTTGAGTTTACATGTAATATCAAATAAACTGAAATAACAACTAATCTAAACAGAGTCTTCAACTCTAAATCCTTCCAAGCTAATTCCTTGGAGGTAGCACATCACCTGGACCTGAAAATGATGTTCCCGTATAGGGTGAGCCACAGCCCAGTAGAAATATACTAAACCAAATATAAGCATTGAATAAAGTAATGGCATTCAATAGATGGACTACACAAAATATCAGTTTCATCATCATACAGTTTCATGACACTAATGTCCATGATACGTTTCACTTTCCATTATTTATTCAATTTTCCATTTATACAAATATGGCTCAGAACCTGGCCAAATAACTCAACAGAGATTACATCTCTTATTAACAATATTTCCAATTCAATTGGGATAACAAATCAAGTTAAACACTTCTTATATCATAATGGGTACACATGTTGGTGTTGTATCAACCTCAACCAAAATTCACTTCCATACTTCCCAATTGATACACATTTTAGTGATGTATCAATAACATGTAAAAAAACACTTCCATAAATCAATAAGCACACATATTAGTGGTGCTAATGGAGTCCATCCCCTATCTCCTCCCAAACAATATCCGGTTTAGGAGTCCATCCCCTATCTCCTCCCAAACCGTGGAGTACATCCCATATCTCCTCCCAACAATATGCATATACAATGTATTAAACACTTGCCATATACAATACTCAATCAATACACGTAAATAAACAAATAAGCGCACTTATTTAGGCTATGTTTGGCATATTAATTTGAGCTAAAATAGTTATATAAGACAAAATTAGATATTTTAGTCAAATAAAACAAAATATCACATCTAAATTATAATTATTTTATTTTTTCTCTCATAAAAATTAAAAAAGTCAAAAAACTTATTCCAAACAAGATTTTTTAACCTCACGTTAAAATAACTAAAAAATCACAAAGTCAAAAAATCAACCCACATCTCAAACGAAGGCTAGTGCATTGCCAAACAACCCCTAAAGTTGTTCATTTGAAAAATGGCATGTATCACATGATCTGGATTGGATGCAATGGTTCATCATGAATTTTATTTTAATGATTTAAATTATTTATTTTGTTAGATTATTTGTATGTATCATTCTCACAAAAAATTAAATCGATCTGATATTCATAACATATTTAATTTATCACATTTATTAATAACAAAATGGATGGAATACAATCTTAATTAAGTAGGGTTTTTTTTATTAATTTACCATACTTATTGGCTTTTATTTTATTTTTGTAATCATTTCGAAAACTAAATAGGTTTTAATAAAATACTTTAGAGACTTAATAAATGGGAGACTTATGTGTAGGGTTTAATAGGTGGACTTATTGTTCAATAGGTCTTGTGAGAATTTTCCAAAAACACTTTTTAAAAATTTTTACTTTCTTATTTTTCGTGTTTTTTTGTTTTTATTGATTTTTTTTAATATTTTAAGCAAATTTTTTTTTAATTTTTAGACATACCTAACATAAATATACCTAAAAAGTAAAAAATTTGTGAAAAAACCTTTTAAAAATTCATTAAATACAAAAAAAAAATGAGAATTCAGTATATTTTTTGTATTTTTATGTATTTATTAATTTTTTAAAATATTTTTTCACAAATTTTTTTACTTTTTAGATACATTTAAGTAAGGTGCATCTAAAAAAGTAAAAAAATGTTTAAAATTTTAAATATATTCCCTAAAAAAAATACGAAAATAAAAAAACTCAATTTTTAAAAAATTTAATCCAAAAAACTCAAACCAAACACATTGATGGGCGTTCTTCATCAAACACTATTAACAAACATCACAAATTATTAATTTTCAGTGACAGTTTAGAAATTTTGTTACAAAAAATGTCACAAATTATAAATTTTAATGACAGTTTAAAAAAATCGTCATAAAAGAATGTTACTAATTTTCAACTTTCAGCGACAGTTTAAAAAATTCATCACAGAAAAAAGTCACTAAGTTTTAGCGACAGTTTATAAAAATTATGACAAAAAAAAGTCATTAATTATTAATTTCTAGTGATATATGTAAAAAAAATCACAAATTATTTTTAATGACGATTTTATATTCAATAATTTTTATTTTTATTTTTATTTTTATTTTTATTTTTTATTTTTTTTTCACTACTACACCTATGAAATTGTACTTAGTTCGAAAGTTACATCAATGTGTCTTCCACTAGTACACCTATGAAATTGTACTAGTTCGAAAGTTACATCAATATTTCTCACAAGAGTCTCGTTACAGACTCCGAATTCATCAGGCTCAAATCGGCTCGAAACCCAAAACGACATCGTTTTGGGTTTTATTTTTATTTTATTTTATTTTATTTTATTTTTTTCTTGCAGGAAGAAGAAGAAAAAGAACAAGAGAAGAAGAAGAGGAAGCCAAACCAGAACCAGAAGAGGAGGAAAAGAGAGGAGGAAGAAAAAGAAGAAAAAAAAAACAAAACATCAATGTCTTCTCTTATTCAGCTCCAAATCAGCTCCAGATCAAACAAAACATCAAACAAAACATCAATTTTTTTCCCCCTTCATTTTCAGCTCCAGATCTAGAAAAAAAAAAAAAAAATTCATCAATGTCTTCATCACATTCAGCTCCAGATCAAACAAAAATCAAACAAAACATCAATTTTTTCCCCCTTCATTTTCAGCTCCAAATCTAAAAAAAATAAAAAATAAAAAAATCATCAATGTCTTCATCACACAGCACATCTTCATCATCAACATCTTCATCACACAGCACATCTTCACCGGCGATCACCATCGAAGCCCCCTTCTTCTCTCTTCCTCTTCTCTTCTCTTGTCTTCTCTCCTCTCCTCTCCCTCGCTCTCGCCTCTCGTCTCTCGCCTCTCCTCTCCCTCGCTCTCGCCTCTCGTCTCTCGCCTCTCCTTTGTATTCAAAAGCAACACAGAAAGAAAAAGAAAGAAAAGAAAAGAAAAAAAAAACGAAACCCCAAAACGACGTCGTTTTGGGGTTTCGAGCCAATTCGAGCTCGAGGAATTTCGGGCCCTCAAACATTTTTCTTCTCACAAAAGTAGGCACAAATTAATTACAGAAAAATAAGAACATTTTGCAAAAACCAATGGAATATTCTAAGGGGAAAAAAATATTAATTAAATTTTGAGATGGATTTTTTTTTTTAAATTTTGAAGTATCTATTTTTAATTTCTTCTAATCAAAAATAGTTTCTATTTAAAAAAAAAAATAGAAAATACATTCTAAAGATTTTTTTTTTTTAAGTTCCTTGATATTAAGATTTTATAAAATAAACAGCATATAATCTTTTCATAGTAGTTAAGGGCCATTAACATTTTCACAGAGAAAATTCGATTCAGAGAAATTTTTCCAAACTCAGATAAATTTGGTCTCGACTTAGAGAAATTTCTCTGTGAAAATTAAAATTTCTCTAAATAGGATAAAATTTCTCTGAATCAAATTTTCTCTGTGAAAATATTAAAAGATCTTAGCTAATAAAAAAAATATATCTTAGATCTCTCATACTACACAAAATTAGAAAGGAATGTTTCACTAATTTTTCTATATATATAAAAAAAAAAAAAATCCCGAGTTAGATCTAGGCTTGCGCAACCTTAACGAGACCTAAGGCGAAATTCGAAATTGTAATAGGAGGATGTTTTATATTTAAATAATATTAATTAATTTTTTATTTTTATTTTTCTATTATAACAAATAAAATTTGTTAGATTAGAGCCTTGAATCAAGAATATTTTTTTTCTTTTTTAATATCTCCTTAAACAAATAGATTTATTATGGGCCTTTTGATAATAAATTTGATTTTAGTGTTTATGATTCGTGCTTTTGCTAATGAGAATTTTTTTTTTTTTTTTCATTTTAGATCTCTAGATAAAAAGATTTTTATTTCAACTTTCAAATAAAGATTATTATATTTTTTTTACTCTGACAAAGCAAATTAAAATTTTGGGGTCTTCCAAAATTAGTGGCCTTAATTTATTTTTTATTTATACGAATAAGATTGTGCGTGAGTGATGCCAACGAAAAAGTCGATACTAAAAAGAGAATTATTGTAAAGGCCAAGGTAAGTAAGCAAGATATAAGACATTAAGGGTTGGTTTGGAAAGTGGGTTGCTTTTTTTAATTTTTTGGCTTTTTTAGTTATTTTAGCTTGAGCTAAAAAGCTTGGTTTGTGAAGGGTTTTTTGACTTTTTGACTTTTTTGATTTTTTTTGTGAGAGAAGAGTGTAATGATTATAGGTTGGATGTGATGTTTTGTTTGTTGTGGCTAAAATAACCTATTTTATCTTGGCAGTGGCTTTGGTCCAGTCCAAGATCGGACTGGACCGTACTGTTGGGCCCGTAGGATCCCACCACAGGTCCCGTTTTGATAATCCGAACCATTCAATGTGTAGAACTCGTCGAGTACTATATGCCTGTAAAAAATCACGTTGATCGGATATCGATAGCTATGTGAACAAAACAGTTTTTTATCAACCGTTAATTTTTCACCGTCCATTTTTTTTTATACAAAACTGATTTGATCACATAGTTATTGATATCCGATCAATGTGATTTTTTACAGGCATGTAGTACTCAACGAGTTCTACACATTGAACGGTTCATATTATCAAAACGGACCCAAAAAATAGGCCCCATAGGCCGAACTGGACGGGTCCAGCCTTGATCTCAACTTGAGACAAGCTGGACCCTTTGGGTATGTTTGGTTTGTGTTTGAGAGATGTGTTTTAGAAATAAAAAGTACGAAAACATGTTTGGTTTGGTTTTTTGGGAAATTTGTTTTGGAAAATTGTTTTGAGAGAGAGTTTTGGAAAAAGTAATTGATTTGATGTGTGTGTGAGAGAGATTTGTTTGGAAAACTTGTTTGGTTTGTGTGTTTTGGGAAATTTTTTTGGGAAAATTTATTTGGAAGAGAAAATTTCTGAAATTTGTTTGTAGAGAAAATTTCTGAAATTTTTTTCAGAAACACAAACCAAACCTATCCTTTATCTTTTGTGGCTATTTTAGCCACAAACCATCTTCCCAACACTACAAGTTGGACCAACACTACATAATAAAAGATTTTGTATTTGTCCAAACTTGATCCGGTCCAAATATCAAGTTTCTATATCTTTCCAAATTCGATTCAAAAAATAATTATAAATCTCAAGTCCATCGATCGGGCTATACGTTAAAAAAATTTAAAATATGTCATAATTAAATTAAATTACATATTATATTTTTTTAAATAAATATATTAGTATCATTATAAATTGAAAGATTTCTTAAATAAATTTAATCACATATTACCATAAATATGAGTTTCAATAAAATCGACAAAGATAAAATCTAGATCTCAAATATATATATATATATATATATTAGTGTATTATAAATAAATAAATAATTAGTGGGTCAAGCCTAGCCGAACTGGGTTGAAAGTATAAATCCCAAACGGAGTCCATTAATATTTCAAGCTGAAAATGTTAGCCTAACCCAATCTTATGGGCTAAAACAACTTTCCCAAGTCCTAGAAAAATAAGGCTAGATGGGTTGGGTAGGTCAATGATCCGATGTCCACCTCTAGGTCTAGTGGATGTTTTTTTATTGGTAAGAGATTCACATTTTGTGAAATAATTTGGTGAGAAATCATTTTGTTGGTTTTGGAGGATATTTTGTTTTCAATTTTACTCCTTAATTTATTTGTTGACTTTTGTTATCTGTTGACTTTTCGTTGACTATCTATTCAAATTTATATCTATCTGTTCAATTTTCTCTTATCTGTGTAATTTTTTTACCCTATCTGTTCAATATTTTAATCTTTTCATTTCAAATTTTGTTCCTATCTGTCAAACCAACTCTATCTGTTATCAAAATAAATTTTATCTTTTAATTTTGTATCTATCTGTTAAGCATACTCTATCTATTTGTCAAAAAAGTGAATCTGTTTGTTTTTATCTATTTTATTTTTTATATTTTTTTCCTATCTGTTGAAATTATTTATTCAATTTTTTTATCTGTTCACATTTTTTTTCATCTATTGAAACAAGAGGTAATGATCGATTGAAATGGGTAAGAAGAGCTAGATAAGAGAGTTGTTTATTCAAATTCTTTCTCTCCTCATCTCTTTCTCTCTATTTGTTGCAATGAACAACAACAATCAAAGAAAAAATAATAATAACATTATTCAACAACAATAACAAATCAGAAAAAAAAAAAAAAAATTGAAAAGATGACAAAGATCTATTCAAATTCAACACAGATCGGTTTAAATTCAGATCTGGGTAGATCTAGATCTATGTATTCATAGGGGTGTACACGGGTTAGATTGGTCTTATTTTAGAGTAATCCAAGAACTGAACCTTTTTTACTATTCTAAAAAAATTAAAACTATAACCGAACCGTTAACCTATGAAACTAAACCAGAACCGAACCATAAAAATTGATTTGGTTCAATTTGATTTACAATTTGAAAAATTTTATATAACAATAAATATAATATGTATTTTACATCAGTAAATAAATTAATAATAATTAGTTTGGTTAAATTGGTTAGAATTTATCAATTTTATACTCATGGCCGGTGTTCAAATCTTGTGAGCAACATTTTATATTTTAATTTTTTTACATAAAAAATAAAATAATAATAAATAAATATGTCATGGTCTGGTACCGGATCGATTTGAACAGTTTCACCATTCTTAGAACTAGAACCGTAACTAACATAAGCAGACTAGACTGACGGTTTGAATCGGATTTGATCAGTTTACCGGCTCGATCGATTTTTTTGAACACCTCTAGTATTTGATAAGAATATAGCACCTTCAGCTCAAGGATGTATTAAAGGTTCAGCTCAAGGATGTATTAAAGGCAACCCAGAGGATCACAGAGGATAATACCTTTCTTCTCCTTAACAGACTTAGTTAACAGAATTAGTTATAGAATTAGTTAACAGAATTAGTTATAGAATTAGTTACAGAGATATAGTAGATATATGAATGTATAGATTGTTGAGGCGGTTGCTTATAGTCGGTTGCTCATAATTCTTGTATTATAAATATAGCTGTACTCATTCAGATTTGAATAAGATTGAAGTTTCAGTTTCTTATCATGGTATCAGAGCCTCTCTACTCAAACGAGTATTGATCCTTCTTCATCTTCTTTCTCACATTGAATTCTTGAGTTCAAGTTCTTGAATCTGTTTTAATGGCGTCTCTTCCTCCTAATCTCACACTTCTAATTTCAAATCTCAATTCTTTTGTTACTGTCAAATTGGATTCTACAAATTATGTTGTTTGGAAAACACATCTCCAAAATATACTCAGAGCTACCAATCTTCTTTGTTATGTGGATGGTACTTGTGCTTGTCCATCTGCAACAATCAAAGATTCAGAGGGCAAAGATGTTATCAATCCTGAGTTTGTGAGTTGGACACAGATCGATTCTCATTTGCTAAGCTGTATTACAGCAACTCTAACTCCCACGGTGTTCACATCTGTATTTCATTGTAAAAGTTGTCATGAAATCTGGAAATATCTTGATAAACGCTTCACATCACTCTCCAGATCTCATATACACCAACTCAAAAACAAACTCAGTAGTATTATGAAGAAATCGGAGTCCATGGAAGACTATCTTTCTCAGATCAAGAGTCTATGCAACAGTGAGATCTGAAGAAGAGGATTTATGATCGGCTTCAATATGCAAAGCTTCTGAACAGAGAAGAGAAGCAAGATCCTCCATAGTGATGGCCTCTGATCGAGCTCGAATAACTTCTGATTTGTTTCTCTCTCAGCACAAATATGCTACTGATATTCTCATCAAGGCTGGTATGATAAATTGTAAACCATGTTCTACGCCTATGGCCTCTAAATCTGATCCTCCTTCAGCCACTTTGGTGTCCTTTTCTCAGCCATCCTTGTATCGAAGTATTGTTGGAGCCTTACAATATCTCACTATTACCAGACCTGACATCTCATTTGCTGTCAACCATGCCTGTCAGTTCATGCATGCTCCTACTGTTGCCAATTTCAATACTGTCAAGAGATTACTGCGTTACATTCAGGGTACTCTTTATCATGGTTTATTCTTCACTCCGGGCTCTCTTGATTTGCATGCTTATTCTGATTCCGATTGGGCCGGTAATGTTCTTGATCGTAAGTCTACCACTGGGTATTGTGTCTTTCTCGGCTCTAATCTGATTTCGTGGTCTGCAAAGAAACAATCCACTGTTTCTCGGTCCTCCACCGAAGCCGAGTACAGGGCTCTTGCTCAAGCTTCTGCTGAACTGCAATGGCTTCGTATGCTTCTTCAAGAGCTCTCTCTTCCTTCTGCTACTCCTGTTTTATGGTGTGACAATCTCTCTGCCATATCTCTTGCCTCTAATCCTGTTTTCCATGCCCGCACAAAGCATATCGAGGTGGATTATTATTTTATCCGGGAGCAAGTTCTTGCTCACAAAGTTGTGGTTCACCATGTGTCGTCCTCTGATCAGGTGGCTGATCTGTTTACCAAACCTCTTCCCGTGGCTCACTTTTCTTCTCTTCTTCCCAAGCTTATGGTGCGTGCCTTCCCCATTCGCTTGCGGGGGCCTGATAAGAATATAACACCTTCAGCTCAAGGATGTATTAAAGGTTCAGCTCAAGGATGTATTAAAGGCAACCCAGAGGATCACAGAGGATAATACCTTTCTTCTCCTTAACAGACTTAGTTAACAGAATTAGTTATAGAATTAGTTACAGAGATATAGCAGATATATGAATGTATAGATTGTTGAGGCGGTTGCTTATAGTCGGTTGCTCATAATTCTTGTATTATAAATATAGCTGTACTCATTCAGATTTGAATAAGATTGAAGTTTCAGTTTCTTATCAGTATTCAAATTTGAGTTACTCTATAATTGAAATAAGGATCGAACTCATGAATCATACTCTCGTATTTTATAACCTGAAACAAAATTCATATAACTGTTTAAAAGACTGAAAATTAGCAATTTACTACACTTTTGGACCATCATTCAATGATCAAATGCAGTAAATATATACAATTAAAGGAACACAATGAAATAAATATGAAAGTTGAAGATCATGGTATGAGTGGTTATAAAGAAGAGTCAGATCGAAAATGCGAGAAGACCGATAAGGAGTATAAGGAATGAGAGAACATTTTTGAATGTGTATTGCAGAGTCGATGCTTTGGTGGTCTCTAAGGCAGCCATTGATGGCAAATTGAGCTCTAAACGTCTTACTAAAAAACCAATTCGTTTGGTACATTTACAACTTTTTTTATTGAATTTTTAGAATGGTTAAAAGTTAATTTTTAATTTTTTTAATTTTTTTTAACGAAAAATGAATGTGTCAAATAATCTTTAAAAAAATAAATAAAAAAAATAAAAAAAAACTTAAGCCTTGCCATTTTGTTCTCTTTCTCTAGGTGGTGTTGTCCCGCTGCTCCAAAGTTGACATCAATTTCATCCACAAAACATATAACTAGAGCACTTGCAAAAACCAATACAACCACCTCTATGAATATTCTATGTACTTTCCTGTAATAATTTGGATACATAAACTTTAATAATTTACTATCCATAACATTACCTTTTTATTTTTTATTTTTCTGACACTGCAACCCACAACGAATTGATTAGCTTTTTTATATTTTATTTTTATGTAATTTTTTTCTAGGGAAACTTATTTATAAATCCTATTTCGGACATTTATATTAGGTTAAGTCATATGTAATTTCTTATAGAGTTTCAAGTCCTATTTAAATAGGAATATATTCCACAAGATCCTATGAGTAAAACCTAGTAAGTTTGCGAAATGTAACTACGTGACACGTTACGTTACGCTTATGTAGGTGTCACGCCACGTTACGTTTATGTAGGTGTCACGTCACGTTTCGTTTATGTAATGTCCCATCTGATATGGTCACGTTACGTTACGTTTATGTAGGTGTCACGTTACGTTTCGCAAACTTAATCTATGGTCGCATTCAATTTCCTATATAAGAAATTGAATGTTACCATAGATCATACCTACGCGAATGTGAATTTCAAAATACACGAACAAGTAACATTTTCACATTCAATTTAAAAAATAAAAAACCTAGTAAGTTTGCGAAATGTAACGTGACACGTTACGTTACGTTTATGTAGGTGTCACGTTACGTAATGTCCCATCTGATATGGTCAAGTTACGTTACGTTTATGTAGGTGTCACGTTATGTTTCGCAAACTTAATCTATGGTAACATTCAATTTCCTATATATGATTTTACCATTATTTATGATATTAACAACTAATATTGAGGGTAAATATGTTAACAAACTTCACACAGACTTATGGGAACATAAGTTTTTTTAGTAGGACCATATATAGCATAAGTCTCCCTAATAGGACTTATAAATAATTTTTCCTTTTTTCTATTATAGTAAACAAATTTTCGGAATTCGTTTATAACATTTATTGTGAGTGTTTGGAAAGTGGATTTTTTTGTAAGTTTTTTTAGTTGTAGGATATTATTGGAGAAAATAATTTTTGTGTTTGGGAAGATAATTGGGTTTTTTTGTGATTAGATGTGATGTTTGTGAGAGAAAAAATGAAATGATTATGGGATTTGATGTGATATTTTGTTTGAATTTAATTTTTTTAATTTTGTAACCAATTTGTCTTTTAGTGAAAAAAAAAAAAAACCCGAAAAACTTCCTTCCCAAACACCATTGTTGGAGACTTTAGTCAAGGAATTTTTTATTTTTATTTTCTTTTGGTCCTTTGTATGAGGAGAATATTTTCTAAACCTTTAGACTTTTTTTTTTTTAAAAAAAAAAAAAATTACAATTGGGGCCTTGAATAAAGAAGAGTTTTTTTTAAAATTTTATTCTATGGCCCTATTTAGATTTATTATGGATTTTTAAGACTTTTGATAATGAAATACTTTTCCTAATCTAGATAATAAGGAGATTTTTTTAATAAAAATTTAGAGTTAAGAATTTATACTTCATGGTTTGTCATTTGGTGGTCCTTCATAAATTTTTTAGAGCAAATGGCCCTTCATAGATTGTGTACCTAAATTTATTATTATTATAATTATTATTTTATGTGGTATCATGTTTCTCATTAGTTTGAATTTGTTAAAGTTGGACATGTGAAATTGACACATTGTGAGATCAATTTGTACATATCTCAGTAATTTAAATTATTCATTTTATATAATAAGTTGAGAAAAATATACATATAAAATTTAAGTTAATCAAACATAAATAATCATATAATCAAATCACAAATACATTATAACAAATAGATAGTTTATTATTAAAAATATGTATGATGTATTGATAAAAACAATTTGATGCTATGACAATTCATGTTGTAACGCCTTAAAAAAATGCTATAAATACAACCCATCAGCAGAAGAATAACAAAAATAAAGTGCTTTCATTCATTATAGTTCATATACAAAAGATAACACATGCGATATACATTCACAAACTATTCATCCTGAATCTACAACATGTGTTACAATGATAAGTGAACTGAAAACCAAATAGGTAATCAAATGCCCTATAGACTTACATCTTTCCAAGTCGTTACTTGGTTGCAATAAAAGTGAGTCTAGCTCAATACAGTTAAAACCCTTGGCTATACAGAAAGAATACAACAAAAGAAAAAAAGCTCTTACTCCCAAAAGTCCCTCCAAACTATTGCCTTGGCGGAGGTATATCGCCAACACCTGAAAATGATTTTCCTAAATAGGGTGAGTCAAAACCCAGTAGAAATAGTCTAACATAATATATGAATTTTAACAAAGATATAAGTATAATGTGCATATACAATGCCTATACCAAAACATTCATATTCTACATGATCATAAGGTACCAAATTTTATATCTCCATCCATTTTCCTTCAATTCATTTCAAGTCAATTCATAAGTCAATTCCTATATTCTTCTAGACAATCCAACTGAGATTACAACTCAGTGGTTCTCAAATCAATACAACTATCACATAAAAACTTTAAGTTGTCATTTTACAAAAATTTCGTTCGCAGGAATCGACACTCATGTATACGCGCTATTTCGAGACTTTCACCCTGAAAACTCCGACCAACTTAATTTCAATGGAGTCCATCCCCTATCTTCTCCTAAAACATGGAGTGCATCCCCTTTTTCCTCCCAAATATCATACATATACAATATATTTAAATATAGTCATATTCAATGATAACTAACAAGAGAATAGTTTTAATTCACCTAATCCTCATGCAATTTCTACAACAATCATAGCTATTCTCCACCAATAGCCCAATATAGATATTTCTAAACAGATATTCAATCTCAAGACAGATAATTTATTCAATTTCCATGGGTATGAGGTGATATATATTTCCAACTCCACTGTTTATTTCAATATTCGTCCAATTTCATCTTTACAACACTAATTCCATTTGTTTATACAAAATAAATATTTAAACCATTTTAGGGCAAACTTCATTTTTCTCAAATATCGACCTAAAGGCCAAAATCAATTATTTTAATACAAGATAACCTCATATTCAAACCCCATAACTATTTATATCATATTTACTTAGAAACCTCTCTTTTGACTTCAAACCCAAACCCTAGGTTTGTCCAAAACAACGAATAACTAAGCTAAAAATCATATGAAAGTGTAGAAAATCCTTACCTCAAGAAGAAAAGATGAGCAAAGCTAGGTTGAAACTCCAAATACACCGAAACCTACTTTTGTTCGGATGAAAAGAGAGCCCACGATGTGCTCTACCTTTTTCTCAAAGGCACTAAGGTGAAGAACCCAATGGATCTAGGTGAAATAGTAGAGAGAAGATGAGTTTGAGAGAGAAAAACTTAAGATCTAGGGTTTCAGAGAGTTTTATAGAGAGAGAGAGAGAGAGAGAGAGAGAGATGAAAAAGTGATGTAAAAAATCATTTTCGCGATCTGATATACGCACAGTCCGCTCGAACGCAAAAAGTGACGCTCGAGCGTTAAACACAATAAGTTGTTCTGCTCGAACGCAAGAAGTGTCGCTCGAGCGCCAAGACACAATGAAAAAGACGCTTACCACTTGAGCACAACAAGCAATGCTTGAGCATAGAAAACACACATTCAATAGTTTTGTAGACAACAGACCAATGCTCGTATGGAATAAAGGCCACTGGAGCGCCCATATGCTTGAGCGTAGGAAATGCCACTCAAGCGTAGAAAACACTCTCCCAATAGTTTTGCAGACTGCAAAGTACTAAGAGTTCACAAAACTCACTCAGCGCAAGAAATGCCGCTCGAGTAGAGGACCAAAATCTGGGCAACACAAGGTTTGCAAACCAAACAACCAACTTGTTCCAAACACGCTCGATACAACCAAATAGCCAAACACAAATAAGAATAAGGGGAAAAATGACAATGAACAACTCAGAAATCATAAGCCTGAGCTCGGAATACAACAAGTGTCAGGCCAAAATCGGAATCGCTATACATGTTGCATCAACTAAATTTTTTGTATAGATAATTTTCTCAATTAAATTATGTAAGATAAACAATTTAGATCATTAAAATTCAGTAATGATACATCCTATTAATTTTGGAACTCTAATGATGTGATAGGGAATAATAAAAATAAAAAAAGGTTAAAATATCACATTAATAGGTAAAATCCACCCCTTAGAATTCCTTTGGGCTCCGTTTGTTTTCAGAGATAGAATGAAAATGATTGATAGTGAGGGGATTGATAGTGAGGGGATTAACTAAAATTGTGTTTGTTTTGATAATAGTTGTTAGTGTTAAGATTGTTAAATTATTTTTATATAAAATAATAAAATAAAAAAATACAAAAACATTAAACATTAATGTTCAAAAAAAAAAAATGCCCAACATGTAAAAAATAAAAAATAAAAAATCTAGAAAACATAAAACAATGATTTTTACTTAACAAAAAATACAAAACATTAAATATTAATATTAAAAAAAAGGATTTTTTTTTTAAGGTCCCTGGTATTAAGATTTTATAGCATAAAGGACATCTAATATTTTCATAATGTCTAAGGTCCCTCAATTTGATCCAGACAAATTTCATCCAGAGAAATTTTGTCCAGAAAAATTCTGGACTTCCAAAGAATTTCTCTAGGTTCAACCCAGAGAAAATTCAAATTTCTCTGGGTTCAGTTTGACCAATTTTCAAACCAGAGAAAATTGATAAATTCTGGACTTCCCAAACCCAGAGAAAATTGACTTCACCAAATTTTACTCAGTTAAAGGCAAAGAAAATTAAACAAATTTCTCTGAGTTTGTTTTATTGAAATTTCACTGAGTTGTCTCAGTAAATTTCACTGAGTGTACCAAACAAACAAACAGAATCAATACATACATATGACTTCATCAATTTTACTCACTTAAAGGCAGAGAAAATTAAACAAATTTCTCTGAGTTTTTTTTATTAAAATTTCACTAAGTTGTCTCAGTAAATTTCACTGAGTGTACCAAACAAACAAATAGTATCAATACATATATATATATATATATATATACATATGACTTCACCAATTTTACTTAGTTAAAGGCAGAGAAAATTAAACAAATTTCTCTGAGTTTGTTTTTTTGAACACCTCAAGTTCTAATGAAAACCTTGGATTAACAATCAGGGACCTCAGTGAGAATTATGTTCCATCACAAGTTGCAGATTTGCCTCTTGCAGCAGCGATTCCAGGGGTTGAAAATGTTGAGAACAGATCGATGACAATTCTGAGAAGGAAATGATCATGAAGGGCAAAGCTTGCGATTCAACATCAGGGGGTGGTTTGGAGATGCAGCATGACATAGAGGTTGACGAAGGAAATAAGATAAATGACAAACTCTATGCTGAAAAATCTTAATATCAGGGACCAATCTAGAGAAAATTTCAATCCAAATCAGAGAATTTCTCTGGACCAACTTAGAGAAATTTCAGTTCAAACCAGAGAATTTCTCTGGACCAACCCAGAGAAATTTCAATTCAAAGCAGACGCTTGACCAGTTTCTGCAAATGATATTTTATCTCCCTTGCGTAAAGTACCGTCAACAACTGCCACATGGCATATCACTCCCTTGTATTCATTATAATAAGAATCCAACAAAAGCATACGCAAAGATGAATTACAGTTCCCTAGAGGAGGAGGTATTCGCTCTATGACAGTAGGAAGGACCTGCTCCAGACCTTGACCCGTCTTGGCAGATGTCAAAAGATAATCACTTGGGTCAAGGTCAAACATGGATTTTAGCTGAGCTTTAACATGATCTGGATCAACAGTTGGCTGGTCAAATTTGTTTATGACTGAGATTATTGTCAGGTTAGATTCAAAAGAAAGATAAAAGTTAGCAACAGTTCACTCCATCGAGTCACTGTCGATCTCTCTCTCTCTTTGTTGGCTGCCTGCAAATTTGTGTTTCTCTCTCTAGAAAAAACGAAGAAGACTAGTAGGGAACGCCGGAGAGTCGTTGAAGCAAAGGTAAGCTTGGATCTGAGCGAATGGCAATGATTTCTTCGACGGCGGACTTCGCGATGAAGTGGCTACAGTCCGGGGCGTTGACGTTACAGTGGCCTTCGAAGATGGCGCGGGAGGAGCGGAGGAAGCTGAACTTGGACTCGAGCTGCATGAGTTTCCATGCTGCGCAAGATCTATAGCTATGTTCTGGTAGTCTTGTCCAAACGATGCTTGCCTTTGACTTTGCCCATCTCTTCTGTCTAGGGTTTCAGAGAGAGAGATAAAGAAAAATATAGATTGGAAATACCTCTCTGCAGTAGAGGAGGGAAGACAGAGAGTCAAATTTCTCTAATATGATATATGGTGTGGGTTTAGAGACCTTCGACATCAAAAAATAATATTGTGATCTCTTCCATTACTAAAAATGGGACAGGGACCTTACACTAATTTTCTTTAAAAAAAATGCACAATATGTAAAAAAAAAATAAAAAATAAAAAATTTCTAATTCGGCGAACTATTTTTCTAATACTACATCCACTTCCCCCATCCTAATCCCCATTCCAAGACCCAACCTAATCCCCTCCTTCATCTCAATCCCTTCTTTAAATCTACAAACAAATACAATATTAAAGCGTTGTTTGGGAAATCGTGGTTTAGGCTATTATAGCCTGATTTGAGTTATTAGCTAAAAAGCCTTCAAATCAGATTTTTTCAAAAAAAAAAAAAAATAGGCTCAGCGCCGGACAGTGTAGGCTGTGCCTACACTGTCACAGCCTCAAAAGTCATCATCAACGGCTAAATTACCATTTTACCCCTTTACATCAATTTAAAAAATTATAAGTTAGGGACAACTTTGTCATTTTAAATTCAAACATCATTGCAACACACTTTTCAATACAACAACTCAACTAAAAATTCATTTCATCTTCTCAAACACAAAAACTAAAATAGCCTACTAAAATAGCCAAAAAGTTAAAAAGCCTCTAAAATAGCCACTTCCCAAACGAGGCCTAAATAAGTCTCACATCTATCCTAATCACATCCCTCCCCCTCTATATCCCAAAATAAACGGAACCTTAAGATTGCGTTTGGTAGAGTTTTGTAATTACGATTTGAGAGTATGAGTTGTATTTTGAATTTGTAAGGTTTGGAATTATGATTTGAGTGTAGAAAATTTGTTTGATAAAGAGTTTTGAAAATAGTTTTGAAAAGAGTTTTGAATTGAGTGGGGAATTGTTGATGTGACATTTGATATTTGATACAAAAATTTATAACTCATAATCAAAAAATTATTTTAAAGCACATAAAAAATTTTAAAAAATTCAGAAAATATTTTTTTCGAATATATAAAAATTAACATATCAAAGAAAAAAAAAATACTGTTCCGGTCAACCGGCCGGACGTCTGTTAGGCCAAATTTTGAAAAAAAAAACTGAAAATCGCGCTTTTCAATTTTGACAAAATACACAGAGCTTTCTGCAGAATTGTAGAAAATTAATTTCACAACTCCATCCAAATATCATACTCAAACTACCACGTTGAAAATTAATTTAAAAACAATTCCAAACAAAGCCTAAAATTTTTATTTTGGTGCTCACAAATGTTTTTGATTAAAATTTATCCCAAATCAACTTGAATGTCAAATCAAGACTCATGTCTCACGTGGCCTCATGGCTCATAAGGAAAATGTTTTGTGACACTAAAAAACTGGACACTAATGTTCCTAATTTCTAAAACTAGTAACTTTATTTATTTATTTTTTTTTTCACCTTATTGGAAAATTTGGGGTATTAGTGCCCCCAATTTCGGGTCACTAATCACAGCCCTGGCTCATAGATAGCATTGAAATTGTAAACCTAGGATAAACTTATGTTTTAACTGGCGTGCTGTTTACGTAATGCATATATAATTGAAAAAAAAAAAAAAACATAATATTATAAGAATAATTATTAAAAAAAAATTGTACATATAGTATTTGTTATTCAAATAATAAGTGTTTGCTTCATGAAACCTATGATCTTGGTACATCAACTATAGAAATATTTATAAAAATAAAAATATAAAATACAAATGTGTCAATACCACCAATAATTTTCATTTCATATATTAAAGTAGATATTAGAAAAAGTCATTATACGAATCTGATCTTTTTACAACTATTAAATATTCATGTAATAATGAGAATCTGAATTCATGAATCTAGTTCCAAGTTATATCAATTTCTCTCAGATAAAGGAAACATAGATTTAAAACACAAAATATACATTTTGAAGTTGAGATTTATTTTAAATATAATCCACACACTTAATATGCATTTTAATTACACCATACATTTGTGTTCTAATTTTGTGCAATCAATATTATTGGTAGACAAAAATAAAAGTTTAAAATAAATCAATTAATTTTAAAAAATAACTACAGCGAGTCACTCTATAAGTGTTTTATGTACTTTACTGTGGTTGGTTTGTAAACTTATTGGTTGTTTTTTGGTATTTTTTTTTTTTTTTTTAATTTTATTGGAAAGTACAATTTTTTTTTGTAAGGATGTCGAAAATAAATATATCATACCAAGGGTATTTCCCAAGACAAAAAAAAAAAAAAAAGGTGAAACCCATCCAGACATTATAAAAAAAAAAAAAAAAAAACAAACAAAAAAAAAAAAAAAAAAAAATGGTTTCACAAACAATTTTCGAAAATAAATATTTCTAATTTAGTAACCATATAAAACTAGTTCTTGCAATCTCATTATGTCTATTTCTCAAAACACCAAATACAAAAACAAAAATAGAATCGAAAACAAATACCAAAAATGTTGACAACGATATACCATGCAGAGTCCATGATTTTCATCATACTGTATTCATATGCGTGACAATGTTTTGTCAGGACATCAACGTTATTAACGTGGTAGACCATGTATGTTTATGACATTTGCCTTTATAAATAGGCTCTTTCACTTCACATAGATCACCACAACTTGCCCACCTCTTCTTCCCATTTTTATCAACCTTAAACATTGTTTTCTTTTCTTTTCTTTTTTTTGGTTTTTGTTTTAGATTAGCTAAAAAAGGCCATAATGGATTGTAGTAAAGGAATGCTAGCAGATCAACAACATGTTCTACAATGCCAAATTCAGAGTGAAGTGATTAACAGTACAACACATCAAAGGAAGTCAGCCAATTACAAGCCAAACATTTGGAAATATGATCTTCTACAGTCTCTTACAACTCAATACAATGTGAGGATTATATTAAATATATATATATATTAAATGTGGTTTTTAGTTTTAAGAATCTGCAAGCATTTTAAACATTTTAATTCTAAAAATTATGACATTTAATCCATCTGGCTTGTGTATTGTGGCAATTTGGTTCTTTAGTTCTAATTGTAATGTCAGTTTTCATTTTATGTCCAGTTAGTCTGATAGATAATAATGTCCATTTAAAAACTAAACTGAAATCAAAGAGGGACAAAATAATTCATTTACTCTTCTCAAAGTGAATGAATGGTTTGAAACGGTCCGTTCCACTTTGAATGAACTATATTACTCTTCATGTTTGTCCAAATTCTTAACAGATGTTATCAATTAGATTAAATTTGACACAAGAAACTACAAGTATAATTTTCTATGTATTTATTAAAAAAAATGAAAATGCTTATTATTTGTCAATGTGCAGGAAGAAGAATATAAAAGGCAAGTTGAGAAGCTGAAAGAGGAAGTTATGTGCATGTTCATGGAAGCAATGGACCTAGTAGCTAGGTTGGAGTTCATAGACAACATAGAAAAACTAGGTCTTGCCAACCTCTTTGAAATGGAAATCAAAGAAGCTCTAGACACCATTGTAGCTTTTAAGAACAACCATCCCATTACAGAAGAGGGTCTCTATGCTAATGCTCTATTCTTTAGGCTCCTTAGGCAGCATGGATTTAATATTTCTCAAGGTATACAACTTCATTTCAAAAGAAAAATAACACAAAATAGTAAATTTTTTTGGAGAAAAGTGTCTAAACTATTAAGCTGACGGCATTGCATTCATTTTGGATGTATTACTCTGGACTAGGATGAATGTAGTATTGTTTTGAACACTTTTCCATGAAAATTTTATAGTCATTATTGAATAAAAGTCCACATTCTTCATTATGTTAACACTTCGTTTATTTTGGTGAGAACGTTTCTTGAATTTTTTATGTTTTTTTTATTTATTTTTTTTCCATATTTTCTAGACTTTAGTATGATAGAAAACACGTTTATTTTGGATGGAAAATATTTTTTGTTGCCACCATCATTACTACCACCACCACCACCACCACCCTGCTACCCTTACCACCACCACCACCACCCCCCTGCTACCCTTACCACCACCATTATTCCCTACCATCATTACTGCCACCATAAGCTTGCAACCAAATAGAAAAACACATTTTCTACAATATTTTTGCGAAAACAAAGTAATGGGTCCGTTTGGGAAGGGCTCAAGTGGCTCATGAGCCACAAAAGACAAAACAGGCTCATGAGCCACAACAGACAAAATATCACATCCAACCCCATAATCATTACACTCTTCTCTCACAAAAAAAGCTAAAAAAGCCAAAAAGTCAAGAGTCCTTCCCAAACCAAGCTTTTGAGCCCAGGCTCATATAGCCAAAAAAGCCAAAAAGCCAAAGAGCCAGCCCACTTCCCAAACGGAGCAATTTTTTACTCTCCTATACCTAAAGTGCATATCTTTTAATTCAGATATATTTAGAGGCTTCACCAGCAAGATGGGTACATTCATCAAAACCACAAACTGTGATACTAAAGCAATGCTTGAGCTTCTTGAAGCTTCACATCTAGCATTAGAGGGTGAAAACATACTGATTGAAGCTAAAGCATTCTCTACTGGAATTCTGAAGAATATCATCAATTCAAAAAATGTAGAGAACAAAGTTACTGAACAATTGAGCCATGCTTTGGAGCTTCCATTGCAGTGGAGAGTGCAGTGGTATGATGTCAAGAGTCACATCCATGAGCTTGAAAACAATGACAACAAAAACTCAGTTTTACTCAAGTTAGCAAAGCTTAACTTCAACATGGTTCAAGCCACACATCAAAATGATCTCAAGGAGATATCGAGGTAATGACAAAAATATGAATGATGATGTCTCCTGACAAAAATGCTTAGAACCACAAATTTTATAAAGTTAGAGCATCTCCAATGTAATGCACTTATTGGAATTCATTTTTGGTGCACATCAACAAACTATAAATGGATGACACCAATAGTAGAAATTATCACTTATGTGACTATGAATTCATTCAATGAGATCTTGCCATTTTTTTGTCATTTTTTATTTTTATTTTTTTGTAGAACCATATAATTATTAGGCTCCTCCTATTAATTGGGCACATGCCGAATGAAATTTTCAAAAGACACCAAAAGGAAAGCATAAAGAGGAGAGAGAGGGTGTGGACACACTTTTTTTTTTTTTTTATACATTTTGGTACTGTTTGGTTTAATTTTCAAAACTCAATTTTATTTTCAAATCAAGATTTGAATCAAAATTTATAACCAAATAAATTTTTAAAATATAATTCAAAATTAATTTTAAAACTCCTTTTTTCTTTTTCTTTTTTTTTAAAAAAATATAAATATAAAAAAAATACTAAGATAATCCTCCCATCTAAAAAAAAACTACTAAAATACATATATATATACAAAGAAGCAGAACAAAATACATATATATACAAATAACTAATTTTATTAATACATAAATCATATTCGCATAACAAATGATCAATTTTATTCATAAGTAAATCATTAAGTAAATTAATAATTTTTAATGATATGAAAAATATTTTTCAGTTAACTGTTTTGTTAATAAATAAATCATTAAGTCCATTAACAATTTTTCATGATATGAGAAATATTTTTAAATAAACAATTTTGATAATTTATTATTGCATAGGAGAATAGTTTTTTTTCCCCCTCCCTTAGATATGGTGTTAAATTAAAATTTACCAAACGATAGTTGTAATTTCTAGTATTATAAGACTGATTCATATTTTAAACAAACTTTATGGGTGTATTAGTCTTGTGAATCAAACATAACCTAAGTGCTTGCCTCTTTAATTCAACTCTCCATAAGAAGAGTTAAACCTATGACCTCACCCTAAGAATCAAACCCTTAGAAAAGCAATTATAACTAGTTAGGTTCGACACACCCCTTATACGGTATATGGTATGTATGACATGCATTTTTGTTACACATTTTTTTATATATATCATATTTTTGTGAGAAATGTTATTAATTTTTTGGTTGAGCTACGAAATTTTTTGGTTCATAAATGAAATTACATAGTTTTACGCATTATTATGATAAGTAACACATTTTTGATTAAAAAAACTTTCAATAAAAAATAGGTAACATCAATACAAAACTGCCTAACATTATCATAAAATATTAATTTTATTTTTGAATTACAAATTGATGTAACTCTATCATGAAATTATATAACATTTGTTACAAAAATACGTAATATAGCCCATAAAAATATATAACACGGTGTAGAGCTGTATACATTAAAATAACTATTTGAGCTATCCACTAAATTAACAAACATTTAAATCGTAAAAATAGGCTTTACTTTTCTCACTTTTGACCTTTTCACACATACTTAACACAATTTTAACTGATCCATTGAAAATGTTATAATAGTTGCTCTATCTGCACAATAATAAAAAAATAAAACTTTTAAAATAAACTACTAATTTTTTTTCCAAATAAAAAAAATGGAGCATTTTTCTGTAACTTTAAAATATCTTTTAAAACTTTAAAAAAAAAAAAAAGATCATTATTGTGAGAAAATTGTCATGTTTTAGATTATTTTTTGTATTAATATAATATTTTTTAAACTATCATAGTCTAACAATGTATTGCAACTTATTGTTTCTTATTAATTTGTAATTTTTTGTGTTTTATTTATGTATTATTAGGATTTTTTTGAATAAGTTGTAACCAAACATCTTATTATTTTGTGTGATTCAGGTGGTGGAAGAATCTTTGTCTGGTAGAAAACTTGAGTTTTACAAGGAATCGACTGGTTGAAAGTTATTTGTGGGCAGTGGGAGTTGCATTTGAGCCTCAACACAAAAGTTTTAGAAAATGGCTAACAAAAGCCATAAATTTCGTCCTAATAATTGATGATATTTATGATATTTATGGATCATTGGAAGAACTAGAGTGTTTCACTAATTCAGTTGAGAGGTTAGTCTCCACAAATATTCACCAAAGAGTAATTCTACATAATAAAAAAAAAGGCACGAAATCTTTTGTCTTAAATCCCTATGTTATTTTATCCTAGAAAGAACGTTCACAGTAATTAAATTATGTCTTGAGATTTCAGTATTTCAAAATTCTCACATGATTTAATAGCCGTGAATGTCTTGGAGCAAAAGGTCACAAAGGTCTAGGAATAGAAGATTTGTGGCCTTCAAAAAAGTATTTAACTAGAAAACCGTGTACACATTATATAGTGTTTTTTGGATGTTTATCTCGATACTTCTTTTTTGAAATTTTAAAATTACTCATATAAGGCCCATAAGCTACTTTTAATTGATGTTTAAGATTCTAATCAAAATCTTGATGTCAGGTGGGATGACAAGGAAATTCAACAACTTCCAGAGTGCATGAAGATTTGCTTTCAAGCGTTCTACAACACTACTAATGAAGTTGCTCATGAAATTCAAAAAGAAAAGGGTTGGAAGAACTCAATATTACCTTATCTACACAAAGTGGTACTTTCATTTCTTCTTCTAATTTTCATTCACTCGGGATGATTTATGTTGCATTTGTTTCAACAGAAAATGTTTTCTTAAAAATGATGAAAAATGTTTTAATGGTTTCATATTTTTTGGTATTTAGTATGACAAAAAACAAAAGTCATTCCATAGAAAACAAGCTTCTTTAGGTGATTTTTTTTTTTTTCCTTTTCATATTCAATGGAAAATAAGCTTACTTAGGTGAAAAACATTTGGTATAAGTCTTACTAAGGTATGCTACCATCATTGATACCTTATGACTTATGTAGCCACCTTCACCGCCTCTCTATTTCCCTCACCAACGTCGTCACTGCTACGTCACTGCTACTACTGCTATCCCCACCCCCACTACTCCTATTACAATCACTATCATATTATTTTTCAAAATATATTTTTGTTACAAAGTTTGAATTACTTTGAAAAACGTTTTCCACCACCACCGCTACCGCTACCGCCACCATGGATAGCTTAAGCTCAAAGCAAGTGAAGCATTTGCGTTGAGCCTCGTTACTCTTCAAGGGGAACAAGGGGGTGTATTATGCTTATAAGGCACAATACGGTGTTGTAAGGGCTCATGGGCCTTATTCCAAGCCCATGTCGATGATCCGAACAAATTATAATATAGAGTTCGTCGAATAGATCATTTATAAAAAATTAAAATTTTAAAAAAATCAAATTAATTGAATGGCTATAAACTCACACTACAACAAATAAGAGTTTTAGAAGCCAAATGTTTTGGTCTCTAAAAGTGAAAATTTTGTTGCAAAAGACATTTAGGGACTAATTTCTATCATCATACGAATAGTTGTTAAAAGGTCGTCTCGAAAAGTTCAAAACAAGGCTTTTAGGGACAAAATTTTGAAAATGTTACTAATAAATAGACTTTTAGGGGCAAAATAATTTGATCTCAAAATGGTTTATTTTTTGAGACAAAAAATTGGTCCCAAAAGGATAATAATTCATCACTAATGTCTAATTTTTGTTGTCAAAAATATAATAACGACACTTTTCGCAACAAAAATTTTAGTCCTTAAAAAATAATTGTCCCTAAATTTTGGTTTCTAAAGCCTTAATTTTTTTGTAGTGTCAAAACAAAACCAAATTTGTTTTCAAAAAAATAAATGCTAAAATAATTTTGATAATTTATTTTAAAATAGTTAAGACTTGATCATGGAATTATACATGTCTAATTAACTTGATTTTTTTGTGAATAATATATGTTCAACAAAACTTACAATATAAATGATTCAAATAATCAAAATAAATATGGAACAAGTCTCCATTAAATCTCACAGCATACGTGTTGTGTCCCAAGACACAAGAAGTTCCCAGGTGCTCTTCAAGGCCCCATATTAAAACATGTTGTAAACCAGTTACAAATAAAAATAAAAATAAAGTCATGATAAAAGGAATAATAACAATAATAATACATTTACATAAACAAGTAACCACTAAGCACATGCACTTCTTAATAAACATTTTGGACTAACTCTCTTGTTTAGAATTTCTTAAAGGCTATCAATTTTTTGAAAATTCCAAACTTCTACTCTTTGATTTTATTAACCGAACAAAAGAATCTTCAAAATACCGAACAAAACAATAAACTCTCCTTGTCCTGAGGCTCGACACAAAAACAAATCTCCCTATCCAAAGGGCAACAAAATAAACGTTGTCAGTATCTATAGTCCCTCAATAGGTAATGATGAATATGATCCATTCTTTACCCAAAGGTCGAGCAAGATTTTTTTTTTTTTTTTTTTAATTTAAAAATCTAACAAAATAAAACTAATAATTTAATTCCGTATGGCCCATCTTAATTACAAGAATATAAATATGAAGAAAAAATATTAATTAAATTAATATATAAATATAAAATAGTCTTGGTTGACATTTTGCTTTGCACCTTGAAGTGTCTACACCTACCATTGCTACCACAACTACTACCACCCCCAGCTCTCTAAACACCACTTCTGTCACAACCACTGTCATCTCATTTTTAAGCTCGCAAAAAATTAATAACAGTCTGTGTGGAAGTCATATTTTGGGAAAATATTTTTCTACAAAGCAAATTGAGTTTGAGTTTGTCAATGAAAACCCTTGTTCAGTGGGCAGACTTTTGCAAAGCATTACTTGTGGAAGCAAGGTGGTACAACAAGAGTTACACACCAACCCTAGACCAATATCTTGAAAATGGGTTGGTTTCATCATCTGGACCTGTTCTTTCTCTGCTTGCATTTTTCTCTGTTATGGAAGAGACAACAAGAGAAGAGCTTGTAGATCTTTTGGCAAAGAGTGATGTTCTTGTGCATTGTACATCAACGATCATTCGACTTTGCAATGACCTTGGAACTTCTGCGGTAATTATTCTCTTCATTAAAATCTACTCGAAAACTATTTTAATGCAAAACTGAAAATGATATTTGAATTTTTCATTCTTTTGTTTTCGAAAAAACAAGAAAAATAAAAATAGAACCAAACAAGCCCCATGGAACTGTTTGGTTACAATTTTGTTTGTTTTTTTTTGTTCTATTTATTTATTGATTTTTTGGTGTATTTGTTTTCAATTTTTTATGAACACAAACTTGTTCAATATATTGTTTCTGAAAAAAAAAAAAAAAAAAAGAATTTGGTGGGTATTTTCAAACTTTTAATTGTTTTCTTTATGAAAATACAAAGAATTAAAAAAAAATTCATATTTAAGTACAACCCATATCAGCATGGTAAATTGAATTTTAATTCCTTGCCCAAAATACAAATTTTGGGCTCTGAGTGAAATTGTTTCTTTTATAAGGAACTCACTATCTAATAGTTTCTACGTGGTTAATTACATGATCACTATCTAATACAAAACATTTTTAGATTTTTATTATTTTCCTGCACTTTTTCACCTCTTTCACCATAAATAAACTCTTTTTTTTTTGGATATTAGTGCCATGCTTTTGAACATTATCGATTTTAACTGCAGGCAGAACTAGAGAGAGGAGATGCTCCATCATCAATCCTTTGTTTCATGAGAGAAGCCAATGTCTCAGAGGAGATAGCCAGGAAGAAGATTAGAACCACAATAAAGGATACATGGAACAAAATTAACCATGAAATCATCACCCAATCTCCTTTTTTGCAACCATTTGTCAAATACACTGTCAACACAGCTAGAGTGGCTCATTTTATTTACCAACATGGAGATGGTTTTGGTAATCAAGATCGCGAGACTCGAGCCCAAATCCTTTCTATGCTTATCGAACCTCTCAAGCTCAATTGAAATGTCGGTTTTCAGAGTAATTGCTCAACGGTTTCAGAGTACCAACTCAATATTTGAAGCAATTTAATGGTGCTTGTTTAAGTAGAATAATCAGCTTCTTTCTAGTTTGGGTATAGACTGGAGAGGTTCAGTTCAACCTATCGGACCCTCCACAGGTCTCACGAAATAATTTGAGTCTTTTTAGAGTAATTACCACAAGAATAGGGGACATTGGCATCATGTCACGCCGAGACATCGAACCCATTTGCTGACAGCGCAAACAAGTTCTACAAAATTGATGGGCATCTTTGAAAATTGTGGGCCAATAAAACCCACTCTGTAAAATCTTGGTGGCCGTTTTATGCCCACTAAAATGACCGCCACATGCAGGAGAATGACAAAATGTAAGAATGCTATGCACCTCACTCTCCGGCACATATCGTCGGATCACTTGGTCGGAGCAATATTTAAACAACTCCAGATCCTCCCAAAAGTAATACTTAACCTGCGAAAAGAATCGATCTTTGTCTTGCTTAGACCAATTCTGTGGAATTTGCCCAATGGCCAAGTAATTCACAATATGTGCAAACCACGGGGGGCTCGCTTGTGACAGTTGAAAGAGTTGTTCGTCCGGAAACGAATCATGCAAAATAAGAGGGTCACTATTGTACTCAACAAGGATTCGGGAGAGATGATCTGCCACCACATTCTCGGATCCTTTCTTATCATGGATCTCTAAGTCAAATTCCTGAAGCAATAAAATCCATCTAATCAACCTAGGTTTAGTCTCTTTCTTAGATAGTAAATACCGCAAAGCGGCATGATCAGTGAAGACTATGACTTTGGAACCTAGGAGATAAGACCGGAATTTGTCTAAGGCAAAGACCACAGCTAGCAACTCTTTATCGGTAGTAGTGTAGTTCAATTGAGCATCCGAGAGAGTGCGACTAGCATAATATATAGCAAATGGTGCCTTATTGACCCTTTGGCCCAATACAGCCCCGACAGCATAATCAGAGGCATCACACATGATTTCAAAGGGAAGTGACCAATCTGGTGATTTCATGATTGGGACAGTGGTCAAGGCCATTCTCAGTGTTTCAAATGCCTTTAAGCATGCCTCATCAAAGACAAAAGGCGCGTCCTTAACTAGTAAACTACACAAAGGACGTGATATCTTACTGAAGTCTTTAATGAACCTACCGTAAAAACCTGCATGCCCTAAGAACGACCTGATTTGACGCACGGAATTAGGTGGAGGAAGGCCTGCAATGAGGTCAACCTTAGCCTTGTCAACCTCTATACCTCGAGGGGACACAATGTGTCCCAACACTATACCCTCACGAACCATAAAATGGCTCTTTTCCTAACTTAAGATTAGGTTTGCCTTAATACATCGTTCTAACACTCTAGTCAAGTTCCTAAGGCATTCCTCAAAAGACGGTCCAAACACCAAAAAGTCATCCATAAAAATCTCTAAGAATTTCTCCACCATGTCGGAGAAAATGGCCATCATACACCGTTGAAAGGTCGCCGGTGCATTACATAGCCCGAAAGGCATGCGCCTGTAAGCAAAAGTGCCAAAAGGGCATGTGAATGTGGTCTTTTCCTGGCCAGCGGGGTACACCGGGACTTGATTATACCCCAAGTAGCCATCAAGAAAACAACAGAACCCCTGCCCCGCTAACCGCTCTAGGATTTGGTTAATGAAAGGTAAGGGAAAATGGTCCTTCCTATTTGAGGAATTTAGTCTCCTATAATCAATGCACACTCGCCACCCAGTAGTGGTTCGTGTGGGGACTAACTCTCCTCCCTCATTCTCAACAACAGTGATGCCCGATTTCTTGGGCACCACTTGTGTGGGACTCACCCACTTGCTATCTGAGATGGGGTATATAATACCCGCATCCAACAATTTCAATACCTCCTTTTTCACCACCTCTTTCATGTTAGGATTCAGTCTCTGTTGCATTTCGCGAGAAGGTTTGGTGTCCTCCTCTAGATGTATATAATGCATGCACACGGAGGGATCTATCCCTTTCAAATTAGCCACTGACCACCCTATAGCACTCCGATGTGCCACGATAACATTCATTAACTGACTCTCCTGGTCCGCAGTCAAGTCAGATGCAATGATAACTGGTAAAGTCTCCTGGGGCCCTAAAAATGCATACTTGAGTGTAGCCGGAAGTGGCTTCAACTCAAGTGTAGGTGGTGTGACCAAAGATGGTGTGGCAGGCTCTCTCGACAGAGGAGGAAGTGACTCAAACCAGGCTTTCTATGGAGGAAAATCCGGTGTAGAAGAAGAATTAAACAAGACATTTACCTCCTCAACTGACCCATCTATATCAAAATTTTCAAACCCAAAATGAGCTAAACAAGTCTCTAAAGGGTCCTCTACAAGAATGGATGGCAAAGCCTCCTCAACAATCTCATCCACAACATCCACTAATAAGCACTCTTCTCTCTCATGAGGTTGTTGTGATGCTTGGAAAACATTAAGTTTCACTTGCATGTTACCAAATGAAACTTCCATAACTCCGGTCCGACAATTAATGCATGCATTGGCCGTAGCCAAGAAAGGTCGACCCAAAATCATCGGGATTTGTTTCCTCGAACTGGCTACCGGTTCCATATCTAAAACCAAAAAATCAACAGGGAAGTAGAACCTATCAACCTTAACTAGCACATCCTCAATCATGCCTTGTGGCACTTTGAGGGACCGGTCAGCCAACTGAAGAGTAACAGTAGTGGGCTTCAACTCGCCAAGCCCAAATTGCTCGTACACAGAGTACGGCAACAAATTAACACTAGCCCCTAAATCCAATAAGGCCCTATCAATGAAGTGGTCCCCGATAATGCATGCAATAGTTGGGGCACCTGGGTCCTTAAGCTTAGGAGGTGTGTCATTCAACAAAATGGAGCTTACTTGCTCCGTGAGTAGGACCTTTTGGGACACATGTGTCCAAGATTTACGCTTTTGCGTACAAAGATCCTTTAGAAATTTGGCATATGATGGTACTTGCTTAATTGCCTCAAACAGGGGGAGGTTGATTTTTACCTGTTTAAAGACCTCCATCATTGCCTCCATAGATGCCGCCTTCTTATTAAAAGGGGACGGTGTATCAAGACATTGGGGAAAGGATGCCTTAGGCACATATGGTGCCTTGGGCTCAAGTGAAGTGCTAGGGACTAAGTCATCCCTCTTTAGTGTTTCCCCCTCACCCTTACTCTCACTAGGTGAACCACCGTGGTCACCCTTTCTAACTCTAGTTGCATCAGACGCAACTGACTGAGGCTCTAACTCCCTACCACTTCTCAAAGCAACCACCGCTTGCACTTGCTCATGTTGCTTACCATTCCCACCCGAACTCTCTGCCCCGTATTGTCCCTTAGGGTTGGCCACAGTTTGACTTGGTAATTTTCCCTCCTCTCTCCGATTCATGTTGTTAGCCATTTAACCCAATTGGGTCTCTATCTTGGCAATAGAGTGAGTGTGTGAGTGAACTATCGGTGCTAACCCCTTAAGTTCTGAGAGAACTTCCAACACCTGAGTCTCAAAGGCAGAGTTGCCCTGAGGAACATGCGGGGGTTGTGGTTGTGGTTGCCGGTATGGTTGTGGGGGTCTATAAGGTTGCGGTGGTCGGTAAGATGATTGGTTGGCAAAATTATTGAAATTCTGCCTTGGTGGTGGAGGATTGTAAGAAGTGCCTTGTGAAGGGGGTCTCCATGAGAAATTAGGGTGATTTCTCCATCCCGGATTGTATGTGTTGGAGTATGGATCATTACCCGGGTTGGAGAATCCTTGAGCTGCATTCACATGCTCTTGGACTAACTCCAGAAATTGTGATGCCGAAGGGCACTCACTCAAGTCATGAGCAGGGCTCGCACAAATAACACATGCCTCGTGGAATTGAGGCTGAACTTGCTGGGTAGGGGCATTTCCCGTAGCTAATAATTGGTCCATCTTGCGGGATAATGCCTCTACTTGTTGGGCTAACTCTAGGTTTTGCCCGACCTCATAAATGCCCCCTCTTTTCGAGGCTCCAACTACGGGTTACCGGACTTGCCGGGCTGCGGAGGCATGGTGAAGGGAATTATCACTTAAGTTCTCAAACAATTGCCATGCCTCGGCATCATTTTTAGACATGAATGTCCTACCACAGGACGAATCCACCATTTGGCGGTGCGGCTCAGTTAAGCCATAATAAAATGTTTGAACAAGTTGCCAATCAGGCACTTGGTGGTGGGGACATTGTTGTAGAAGGTCTCTAAGTCTTTCCCACGTCTCATGGAATTGCTCGCCATCCATTTGAGCAAAGTTTGTGATGGCTCGCCTAAGTTGGTTGGTTTTACTTATGGGAAAGTACTTCTCCAAAAACCGTTGCTGTAATTGGTCCCAAGTTGTGATTGAATTAGCAGGTAAAGAATTTAGCCAATGTTTGGCTTTATCCTTTAACAAGAATGGAAACAATCGCAACATTAAGGCTTCATTTGTGAAATTCTGGATCCTCACTGTCAAGCAAATTTCCAGAAATTCATTCAAATACTTATAAGGATCATCATGAGTTAGTCCATGGAATGATGGGAGCATTTGTATGGTGCTGGACTTAATCTCATAATGAGCAGCAGTGGTGTTGGGTAATTGGATGCTGTAGACACCCCATTTTTGACCGACCTTAAGACTCAGACGTCACCGATTGAGCGCTCGGTAGTGTTGCATGTTGTGCTCGTTCAGAAGTCTCAGAGTCGCGGCTGTGAGCCCCGCCTCCGGACTTCCGAACCCTCTTCTGTGCCTTGCCTCGGTTTGCGAACCAGACTCAGTTTTCTCTGTTTCTTTTCCTGAAGGGAGGGAGAGGTCCTGTAGACCATCTCTCAGTGGCCGTGGGCTACATTTCGTGGCCGTAGGCCATTTTGCCCATTTCGGAGCCCGGTTCCCGGTTTTCGAAGCCGTCAGGCCGTGTGCCTCGGTTCGGGACCACCTAACCATCTCCGATTCCTCCGATTTTTGGCATGCATCTTATTTACTCCCTTTTTAGGGACACTGGGGTCCGAGAGACCCACTTCGTGGTCGAATGCCACTTTCGGTGCTTAACAGCCTGTTTTCGGGACCCCGAACTGCGTGTTTTGGCCTCCGAGCATTCGTTTTGCATCGGTTTTTGTTCATTTTTGGCAGGTACCTCTGTTTTATCATAAGGAAGGTCACTGAAGGGTGGGAGGCCAGCAATTGTCTCAGCAATCAGTTATGCTCCTCCGGCGCCCTCCGACGCTCGTTTTTCTCACTTCCGAGCCAATGTTGACCACCCTAGGAGCATTTTCTTCAAGCCCAAACCACATATTTGTGTTGTACACACATGGGAGGACCCTAAAAGTCCATGGCTGGCCAGTAATTTTTGTTGAACCTTTTGAACCCCTTCTAAATTTGGCTTGTTCTCTCTCCTGTTTTAGAGTTGCTAACTTTGAACCACATGGTTGTATTCAGGAGACATGGGAGGACACTTTTCTCCCATGGCCGGCCATTAATTCAACTTTTCATTTTTGACCCTTGGCCGGCCGGCCATAGGGGGTAGCCGGCCGGCCACCTGCAAGAAAGGTAGCAGGCCGGCCATGCTCCTTGGGATGTGTGCCCTACAGCTGTGTAACTTTTTCCCCCAAAAGATCTGATTTCGGGGGACTTTTGAGGGACAAGGGAACTTAATCCCAAGCCTCTACACACTTTCACTCACTTGCTCTTCCTTCCTTGCATCCATACAGCAGCTTTGACTCTCCTAGAAGGCTTAGAAAACTTGCCTCAAGCATACACACTCATATCCATCTCTATCTCTCTCAAACTCTCAAGTTTTGGTACCACTTCTTCATCATCATCAAGCACCACCATCACCACTCCATTTCCAGCAGCAAGGAGAGGCTTTTCAGAGGCTTAGAAGCAACATTCCTCAAGCCAAGAGGTAGAAAAGAAGTGGTCTTCAAGGGTAAGTTGCCATTTCCCTCTTTTGTAGCATTTTCTTGCCTCATCTCTTAGGCTTATTTTCTTACTGTTTTGGGCTCCGACCATAACTGAAAAGGTCATCATTTTGAGCCATATTTCATGGTTGTTTAAGGGCTCAACCCTGTTTGAGCCCTCCATTTGGTACTTGCTTCAATACCCACTTAAATGCCATAATCTTGCATAGTATTTCTAGCCTATGTATGATCTGTTTTCGAGCATAATGTAAACTGTAAGTGGGCCTATTTTGAGCCCCTCTTCAACATTTAAGAAGGGCTCAACCCTTTTTGATCCCCCCATGATGCACTTGCTTCATAATCTCTCCTATTTACCGTAAATTTGCATGATTTGTTTGGCGTATATGTAAATTGTTTTGGAGCATGTCATGAACTGTGAGTAAGCTTATTTTGTGTCCCTATGCAACATTGTAGAAGGGATAAACCTTGTTTGGGGCCTCCATGTTATACCTACCCTTATACCCCTCTTTGGCCCCCATTTTTGCATGCCTTTTTAGGCCTATCTGGCTTCTGTTTTCGGCCATCATCAGAACTGGAAATGGTCATATTTTGACCCCCTGGATATATTTCATGAAGGGTCTTTTCCTGTTTGATGAATGTTTGGCCTACTTCATGTTATACCCTCTTGTGGCCTATTTCTTGCATGGCATTTTTGGCATGTTTTCATACTGATTTGGGGGATGTCATCTACTGTAAATGTTCATATTTTTAGTCCCTCTTCAGTGTTTTAGAAGGGTGTTTTTCCATTTGGGCTTTGCATCTACCACTTGTTTCATAGCCTCCTTTGCGGAGCCCTTTTTGCATGCCATTGTTGCCCTATCTATGCTTGCTGTTTGGCCATATTTTAGACTGGAAAATGCTTGTTTTGGGGCTTCCTTGCTACCGTATTTTCATTCCATGTCCATATCGTGCATGCGTTGCATGGCTATAGGCCATTTCGGGTGCCTAAATTCGCATTTCGGGACCATTCCTTGCATTTGGTGTCATTTCGCCATCTTTCGGGACTGTTTTCCCCCATATTTCAGTGCTGAAATTCCATTGGCGTGTTTGCATATCATTTTCTATGTCATTTCATGCCTTAATGCCATTGTCTCGGTTTGCGTGCCCGTGTGCACGCATTTCGAGGCACTTCATTTTTCATCTCTCGGCCTCTTATGTGAGTGTGGCTGAGGCTCACTCATGTTAGTGTAAGCCCATTTTGCATTCTGTATGCCATTTTAGTCTCATTGCATCGTGTATGCCATTGCCTCGGTTTGCGTGCCCGTGTGTACGCATTTCGAGGCACTTCATTTTTCATCTCTTGGCCTCTTGTGTGAGTGCGGCTGAGGCTCACTCATGTTGGTGTAAGTCCATTTTGCATTGCGTATGCCATTTCATCCATAGCATCGTGTATGCCCAGTTGTATATTACCTCGTATAGCGTGTATGCCATTCCATGACATTGTGTATGTTAGGGTTGCATATTAGCTACATTTCATGCATATCATGCATATCGCATCGTGTTCGGGATAGGAGTTAGCCCGGGCACGGGAAACGAGGCACGTTTCGTACTCCGAGCGACGGAACGGGTCTCAATTCCCAAGTCACCGACGCTCCGGATTATCCATGATGGAGTTAGGTTTTGTTGTAGCATTCATACGCATTCATCCTATATTGAGTTGTGCAATTCGACTCCTCGGCTATCATGCATCGATATGCGTGATTGGTGGCACGAGGATCGAGGCATGCATATATTTGTGAAATACATTGCTATGCCCTTTTCCTGCTCTCTGTTGCAGCAAAATAGAGAATCAGCAACTTTTCGGAGTCTGGCACACATTTCGAGAAACATTGCAAAACAGAGGCTAATTGGGGCATCCCAGTGGATTTCCGCGCAAGGCAGCCCAAACTTGCAGCATTCATCAGAATCAAGGCACCCCCTGGCTTGCATGCCAGTTTACAGTCTTTCTTAGTTAATTTGTTAATTAATTAGGGATCTCTATATTATTCGGGCTGTAATATTCTTTTATTCGGGACTGTATCATTTATTTGGACCCTCTGCGCGAGGGCATAATTGTAATAAGAGTGCGTGAGTGTGATGCATGTTTTCCAACCCCACGTCTTTCTTCCCTTTTTATTTACCCGCTTATGATGGTAGATATAGGGCATATTTCAATTAGCATACAGTACGACAGCATGTTTGCATCATTCATCTGTTTTGCACGCACCGGGCTCGACGCATCATACAAACTGCATTTGTATTTCAATTCCAAATTGAATACGTATTAGTTGTAGCATTCCATATGCCATGTTTAGAATAGCCGAGCTTGCTATAGTTGCACCTTTGCATGCGTTGCATTAGGCATTTCTGTATATTTAGGATCATGCATGATTTCTAATGAGCTTCTGTTTTGGCTCGGAGTACTCGGTAAGTTTTTATGCTTTAGCATCCTTGCATGCGTGTGAGTGACTACCATGATAGCATGCTTACCATGAGGCTATTTGCTTATGTGGTATAACTGCCTGAATGCCTGTGGGTGGAGGTTGTGTTACTTGAATTGGGACAATTCATCAAATGTTTGTTTTAAAGCCCACTAGATAGTGGCAAAATCAATGTTTTCTAAGCCCACCTGAGGGTGGCAAATCCACGTCTTAGCCTACCTGCAGGTAGCACCATCAAACCATTTTCAAACAAACAAACATGAAATGTTTTGTTCCAATTCAGGCGATCCAGTCTATATTTGTATGCTGTGCGCATCACATAGTAACCTAGGCTAATAACCGGAATAAGAACGCACAATGTTTTCAAAATCAGATATCACGGTTAGTAGAGGTCGGTCTTTGACCGGGCGAGCGGGGGTGCTCACGAAGTGACCTTCCCCAATCGTACCCAAGTTCCCGAGCCGAGGCAACTTTGGTGATGACGGACATGTGGCCTTTTGGCACCGAGTCAGGGTTTCCTAAATTTCCCATTAAAAAAACATTTAGGTGGCGACTCTGTATCTGGCAAAGCAGTCCATGTTTGGCACTTCTTTCAAAAATCTGTTTTCAAAATCGATTTGCCGGATTTGGACTCTTTGGTTCAAGATTAAGAACCGTGACATTTGAGTCCTTCGAACTGTAGTGACCCAATATCGAACCAGAACGGGGAGGGACTCGCACTCCTTTCCCCGGGATGCGTTCGGGGACGTCTACAGATGCATGATGGTGATGTATATGCAGTGGGTGTAAAATAATCCTTAAGTGTCCGGTTGGGTACATTCGGGACATTAGGATCTGCCATCTCTAATGGCTCAATGTATGAATATTCAGGCCTAGGAATACGGGCAGAGGTTCTAAGTCTCCTAAGAGTCCTTTCTAGTTCAAGGTCCAAACTCCACAATTCAGGGCGACAAGAACGACGCCCATGCATACACTACCCAAACACACACAACAAGTTCCGACTCTGTGCACTAAGTATGAAAGCAAAATACCAAAGGAAGAAATACTCACAGCGGTTTAACGAAAACGCTTTACTCGTCTTGCGGATGCTTGACGTGTCTTGCGGATGCTTGACGTGTAGATGTTGTCTCCAACCCCCAATTGAGCTTTGACTTTCGTTTTAGCATTTTGGTGCTTTGCTTGTGAGTGTTTGCTTCTGTTTACTCACTTTAGTGCTGCGGGTTTTTTTTTTTTTTTTTAAGCTCGGCTGCGCTCCGCTTGCACTTCAATGATAGCTCTAATTTCAAACGCTCTGCACACTTAGCAACACCAAAAGCATAAAATCCTAAACTAGAAATTAAAATAAGAATGTAACTTTAAATTAACTAATTTCGCCAGAAGTCCCCGGCAACGGCGCCAAAATTTGATGGGTCGTTGAACACACCAAAATATAATCACTAAACTATACCAAATTCAAACAGAATAATGGCAAGTCCAGGTATCGATCCACAGGGACTATTGTGAAATTAAACTAATTTAATTGATAAATTTCTAAATTAATTTTGACAAAAAGATTGAATGATTATAACCTAATTTAATAATAAATAAATTAAACTAAGGAATTAAATTATTAATAATAAATGAAATTGGTTTACTGAATTGGGGGAAAAACTAGGGCAAAGAATCCACCACTAGCCACGTAATTAGGGTTTCCAATTGAAATCAATTATCCTAGGGTTTGAACAGATTAATGCTTTGCAACTACAAGTTCAAAGCATTTAACAAGAAAATTATCACATTTAATGTACGGGTACGAACCATCTCAAGTAGTACGAACCGTTCACTCTAAACTAGGGTAGTGACACAACTCGTCCCTCGTAGTATGATTCGTCTCATACCTTGAATGTGAAAGAATAGAAAACTCATGTATGGATAACATTCAACAATCACAGAAAGTCAAATATTTGAAAAGATAATGAAAATTATATATAAAGAATTTCTAAAACACCATACAATGGTTCAAACCTTTACATAATTGAGAATCAAAAGGAAAACAAAATAGTTACATGGCTAGGGTTTCATCAAAACCCTAGAAAAAGAAGATTAGTCACTCATGGAGGAGTGGAAGGAGGTAGAAGGAGAAGAAATCACCATTGGAGACATCTTTGAAGCTTCTTCTTTCTTTCTCTTCCCAAACCCTAGCCTCTCTCTTTTAGTCAAAACAAATTCAGAACCCTAGAAAAGGCTTTTTTCTTTTCTTTTTATACTTCTACTCACTTCCAAACAGGTTTAAAACATCAGTTTGACTTTTCCAGAAAAAGTCAACTCTGTCCAAATTTTGTCTTTTTGCCCATTTTATGCTCCGATGATGTACAACCTGATTGACATTCAACACACATAAAATATACGGTTTGACTAGCAAGTGAAATTAAGAGATTCTAATTAACGGCCTCAATGATGTACATTTCGGCCTTAATCAGTGCTCTTACAAAAACTATGATGTTTTACAAGCCAAGGTAAACTGAGCTTTTAATAATCATAAATTTGTAGTGTCTATGTCTGGGCTAGGCCTGTAAATGCATCAGATTTGGATTGTTTGCTATCGGATTTGGTATATTCCATGGTAAGATTATTGTTGAAAGGTCGTAAGGCTCAATCCTCAAATATTTATTGATTTTAATGCAAACAAAAATAGTGGCAAAAATCAGTATGATTGTGATTTATTTATTCTTGGTTACAATTGTTCTGTATACAGTTTGAAATTACTGCTAATCTTCTGCTCGTTGCTATTGGGTTTTTGCTCTTTGTTGTTAGCTTCTAAAAATCTTATTAGTCGAACAACCTGGATTAGATGTTTAATTCTTCCATGTCATGGAAGACTTGGTTGCTAGGAGAAATGAATCCTGTTTCTTAATTGTGTACTTTGATCATAATACTATGTTCTATTGCCATTTCCATTTTAATTATTCATTGTTATGTAACACTCTGCTTGGTTGCAGAAAATTAGACGACATTCCGACAACAATTTCATTCCAATGAAAATCATGAAATTGAATTTTCCAAATGTTAGAGATTTACATACATGTTCCTCCATGTTTTAATAAATCGTTGCACCAATAACTGTCAATTGATGTTGCAAACTTTGTCTATCTTGTCTTCCTCTCCATATCTTTTTGTCTTTTGGGTTAATTTTTATTTCTTTATTTAGTTTTTAACAGGAAAAATGTCATTGATAGTTTTATTGTAAGCAAGGGGAACTAAAGCTTGTTGAAAGCCTTCAACCTGCTTCCCAATGCTGTAAAGAGCACATGATTGGTTTTGCAATTGTGTTGTACTCCCCCCCTCCCCCCTCCCCTTCTTTTTTTTATGCCAGACAAATTCATAGATATCTTGATTTTTTTTGTGCCGATCTTTTTTTTACTGAGCTGTAAAGAGTACATGATTGATCTTTTTTTTTTTTGTTCCTTCTTTTTTTGCGCCGATCTGTTTTGTAATAACTTTCAACTTATTGTTGGGCACTAGTTTAATTTTATTTCATCTTGGAATTGAAATATTTTTGCATATTGAGAAGCATTGATTGATCCAGTATTATGTTTACCTAAATTAAGTCAATATATTGAATATTTTTCATCTTTATTGCAAGTATTTTTTTAGTTAAATCTCACAGAATTAGCATAATTTCAAAAAAAATAAAAAATAAAAAATGAAGCTATGATGGCGTTTTCAAGCGTCACTATAGAATAATATTAACGGTTATATTTTTAAAATAAAAAAGATTTATCACGACGTTTTTAAAACATCGCTAAATGTTGAGTGACGTCATTGGACCGTTATGGAGCATATTTAGCGGCGTTTTAAAAAACGCCGTCTATACTAAATATAGCGACGCTTTTAAAGCGTCATAAAGCTATAGCGACGGCCGCATCTTCGACGTTTGGTATTAAATGCCACAAAAACAATTAGCGGCGTTTTTGATGGCTATAGCGGCGGTTTTTAAACGCCACTAAAAACCTAATTTCCAGCAGTGATCACATTGGTCTAAAAAATTACGTGAATGCCTAATCAATGGTATTTCTTATAATTTGCTCACCATTATTTTTACCATATAAACATATAATTCATTATTATTAGTTGAGCACACCCAACCAAAACAGTATAATTTACTCATCATTGGTTATTGGTTTGAAGCATTGTTCTTAGTGTTGGGGGGAATTCATCTAGTAGAACTAGCAAAACAGTGACAGATGGACCAAATTAGAAAAATGAAAATAAAAAGATAAACAAATTATTTTTCCTGTATAGAGTACAAATTATTAGGTTGTCGTGATTAAACATTGCTATAACTTTATATGAAAAATTATGGGTTCGAGCATTAAGGAGTGGATCAATGGTTAAATATTCTATTTCTTTTTGCATATCATGAGTTTAGGCTCAATAATAATTACTTGATATTATATATGTAGAACAAAGAGATTATAGTACTCAAGAAAGTCAATCCCTGATCTTTTTAAAATAAAATTGAAGAGATTATGGTACTTGAGAAAGTTGATCCATACTCTTTCTGAAATAAAATTAATGAAAAAATAAACAAAAGAATACAAGATGAACCTCATTTACTAAGGCATTGGTTTAAGGATTTGGGGAAAGATTTAAAAATGAAAAGGAGAAAGGTAGGTGAAATGTAAATAAAATGTACCCACATTTCACTTAATTTCACATATTTTTCCTTCCTCTTTATTTTTTATTTATTTACTTTTTCCTTTCTAATTCCCTCTTTAAATTTATAAATCAAACACAGGCTAAATATATGGACTAGGGTTTTGGATAAAGCGGATCAAGCCCCCACTAGCCAACCCAAAACTGAGTCCAGGATCAGTACAACCCATTAACTGACCAACCGATCCAATTACTATATATATTGGGCTAATGAGGTCATAGACAACTAAACTTTTCATACACAAACAAAAGGCCTTTTAAATAAGATTGGATTCGCTTTGGTTTAAATTTGAATTTGAAAAAATTTGTGAGATTCTTAAAGTTCACAACCGATCTCATTTTGATAATTTAAATAATTTATTTTTTAAAATCCTAAGTGTTTATCATTTGAAAAAAAAATTAAATTAGTCCGATAACCGTAACATTTTTATTTTATTATGTTTTTCTTCAAAAAAATAGACAACAAGTATATATGTTTTAGAAAATAGATTATTCATATTTTTGAGACAAACATAATGAAATGAAAAAACTAACACATTACTAAACACTGCTAGAAATTCAGGTTTTAGAGGCGTTTAAAAAACGCCGCAATAGGTCTAAAAACGCCGTTAAATCTTTTCGTGACGTTTAGCACCAAACGCCGAAGATGCGGCCGTCGCTATAACTCTGCGGCGCTTTGAAAACGTCACTTTATGACAATAGGAGGCGTTTTATAAAAACGCCGCTAAAAGTTCTACTAACGGTAACAAGATGTCACCATTCTATTTAGCGACGTTTTTAAAACGCCGCCGTATCTCTGATTCTGTTTAACGACGTTTTCAGAAACGCCGTGATAGCCCTTTTTTTTCTTTTTTTAATTGTGCTAATTTTAGGTTATTGAACCAAAAAAAACCTATAATAAACTGAAAAATAACACTAATATGAAATAATAACTCCCATTCACATAGTAAAATCTTATCAAATGATAGTCCACAATCATTGTGCAAAAAAAAAAAAAAAACATTCACACACAAATCGTTTGAATTACATTACGGAGTCACCAAAATTGGATGCCCCACTATTTGAGCCAAAATAGGAATCTGAGTTCACCAAAATACGAATCTGGACATTTGAGCCAACTTGATATTCATATTCTCATTCACAATAACCATATTCACACACAAATCCTTTTCCTACCATCTCAACCTAATTCACCAAAATAGGATGCCCCTCTCTATGCAATGCGTCTCTGCAATTATATTAGGAATCTGAGTTTTGTTAACTTGTAATCCAGCCTCTCCATCTTTGTCACTTTTTCCATTTATCTCTGTTGTTCCCTGAACTTAAAAACATGTATACAATTTTTTTTTTTTTTTGGGGGGGGGGGGGAGAGAAGTTGATATTAGTAATCATAAACAATAGAAAATGCATCTAACCGTTGATAGCAATTCCAAAATCTAACAATCTGCCAAGACTTGTACTAAATTTGGCACCAATATTAGCAATGTCAACATGCAACAACTTTAATGGCATCTCCATTAGAGCATTGTGCACTTCATAATTGATGCATATATATTATCATCATGTGTACTTTTAAAAGCGTTAGTTTCGTTTTTACTTCAGTTGTCAAGCATGTCATCTTTGCTAATATATAAAAGTAGAACACTAATTTTGTGTATATTTTTCATTTCCCTAAACTATCCAAAGAAAATTAAATTATGCATTATTAAAATCCTTTTACTTCTATATTCATTTGAGGGTAAATGTTCAAGTAAACACATTATTCTAAAGAACTCCCCACAACTGCCTACAACTCCCAGTTAGTTTTAAAAATTCTCTTTCCTAATTAAGAGGCTACTTAATACTCTCTCTCAAACAAATAAACAAATAAACTGTGATAGTCATGTCCATTTGATTTCAATTGAAGTATACTCTACAAATACTACTAAAAAGTCAAAAACTTATACGTACCAGCTGAAACTGAGCCATGTGATGTATTACCGCTACATGATGTGGTAGGAAGACTGCCTGATGGATGCCATGATAACAATAAGGGACTTAGGCACAACTGAAATTACAATAGGCATCCATGAAGTAACTAGTTAGTCTCTATCAATTCATCCTAATCGAGTTCACTAATTCTACACAGCAGACAAACCCAAAACAGAGAAGAGAAATCTAAAAAGAACACAGGGATCTATATATATATATATATACACAAATTGAAACATTGGTTTGATAGATTACAAAGATTGACAAACAAAATGAATGAGAAAGTCAATTATCACAACACAAACTGAAACATTGGTTTCATGCAGACTTAATACCTGTGAAATACAAGCAAAAAACACAATTAAACACCTGTTTTAACAAGATTTTAGCTTCCAAAAAGTAAATTTTATTTCTTCTCTGCCACACACCTGCAGAGGGGTTTTGGGGAAGGAAGAAAGAGAAGAAAAGAAAAGGACGGTAGAATAATTACCTAGATAGATAGAATACAGACACTAGAATAATTTCTTATTTAAGCATCTACCTGTGAGCTGAGATAAAATCTTGTATAATGTATCTGTGTAGCCAGTCAATATTCCCACACATATAATCAAAGATGATCCTTGACCTGAAGCACACATTACTAGTCAGAAACATGAAAAATGATGCACCTTATATGACTAACATAATGAATATACAAATGATGCACCTCATTATATAATTTAGTGTTTAAATAATTGTTATAGAAGTATGTTGAAAAAATCCAAAATGTGAAACGTAGACATAATGAATATACAAATGATGCACCTCATTATAGGTGCTTTTATAAACAGTATTAATAAAAATATAACTTCTTTACTTCTCTGGGAGAGGAATATGGTCAGGAGAAAGATTAATACTCACAAGACATGTAGTTAAAAGCGTTCACTATGATCAAAATAAATTTACTATCTATCAACAAATTCTAAAAAACTAAATTGGAGTCTTTAAAATTAACAGATTTACTAGATTTTACTGAGTTAAGAGCCAATTAATAAATAGAAATAAGCAATCACATGGAGAGATACTATTCAACGTGGAAAACCCAAAAGGGTAAAAAACCATGGGACAAACCCATTTGGTTTTATGAGTTTTACCATTTTCACTAATTCAAAAGGTGTATATAATATACACACACAAACATAAACTTAGTAAACCTAAAACTCATTCAAAATGAACCTAATGATCAACAATAGAACTCTAGTAACTTTTCTATTAAATAAAAGAACAACACATAGATTGATTTTATTTCATTAGCATAACAATTTCAAGTGTCGCTTGTATTATTGAAAGATTAAAATCCAAAAACATTACAATCATTCCAAAGGTTTTTTCAAATCCGTAATTGGCCCAGATATGTAATCTCACTATTAGATGTGTGCGAGTATTGAATCAATCTCACCTCTACTGGTGCAACAGTTGTTTCTTCAGTTGAGGGCTTTTTGGGCTTCTCTCCATCTAGAATTTTATGTATGTCTGAGACTTCGAAATCTATTCTGAGAGCAGATCACAAAACAAGAGAACGAAAAGAATTACAATTTTAACAATCATGGTATCATGCAGTTGAATAACAAGTGCTGTGATATAATCATATAACATACACAAAATAGGTTCAGAATAACAGCCGAGCAAATCTGAATGCCATTCTCATGGGTGAACTCTTCTCAGATACAGAATTTACGGCAACAGCCTCTGTGACATCAAGCAGATGTTGAATTACTTCACACTCACCCACATCGGAGTAAAATCAATATTATAGCATAATGACAAGTAGGATAGGTAGGAATATTCCCATGTAGGATCTCAATTTTAACAATCATGGTATAAACTATAAAGTTCTCTCATAAAGAAAAATATATGGAAAAACCATAAAAGATGAGATTACTACAATCACAACTTTATTTGTAATTAGTTTTGCGTAAAGAAACAAATAAAAGTCTCAAACAACTCCCATACCTTGACAGCTTGTCTTCTGGTGATGTAATTGTTAGATTCCAATAGCTTTGAGTTGAATTCAACAAAGAACTAAAACCAAAAAAATATAGCAAGAGAAATGCCACATTATTATGAATCAGAAAGCTCACATGAAAAGGAAAAAGAAATAGTCAACAGAGAATGAAGATTGGAAAACAAATTTATAAAACCCCAAAAGCAAAATATAAACACGAGACATATCCAATGTAATAGATTCTGTATACTGCAATGAAACTCAAATCAGGGAGTCTACATGCATTGTAATGAACTTATCTTCAAGTTTATCAGAAGATCTTGAAAGGAAAGAATAGAGACAGGAAATTGTGCATCAGGAAATGGTTGATTTAAAGCATCTGCAACTTTGAAGGAAACCTGCAAATCGTTCACCTTGGTCACACAAAATCATCCATGGCTAGCATTTATAGTCTAAAAGTCAAGAAAATAAAATAGAATAGAGACGGGAACCATTTGCTCAATGAGTTCCATCAGATGTGTCTAACAAAAAAACAGTGACAAACTAAAATCAATATAATTGAACGAATAAACCTATTGCCATCGAAATTTGAGAGCAATATAATTAAACGAATATAATTGGAGAGCAATGAATAGAAAAAAACACTACCTTAAAGGTTTCTGTAGCATCGGCAGCAACATCGAAATTTGGAAGTTGTATATAGTCAAAAGCAATCAAACGTGAATAAACCTATTGCCTCTGCAGATTTGCAACCAGTAGGGTGGCATCCTTACGGGCCTATTAAAAATAATCTTTTCATAATAAGCAACAGCAATTAAGAAAATCACACATCAGAAAGATGGCAACATAGCATTTAAATTTAATCTCTCATGCATGAAATGAGTGAGGAAACAAATGAAACTACACTTGCTTCTCTCCGTTTTTTATTCAATTACATCGACATCGAAACTGCAGTGTTTTTTCTGAACTAGAAACATCTGAGAGCATAAACCAAAGGAAAAAATCAACCTGACATTCTACAGAAAAAATTAATAAAAAACACTGCATACTTGCCATCAACTCCATGGAAAATTAATAAAAAACAGTGCATACTTGCCATTAATTAGAAAAAATTAATCAACCTGACATTCACTTCCTTTGGTTTTTTCTGGAAACTTGACATACTGTCATACTTGCCATCAACTCCTAGGAGTTCATTTTCTCCCTGCTAAAGCTAACCTGAATAACCCAATTTTTGTCAACTGTTGAGGGACTAAATTATAAGGAAAAAAAGTTAATCTCAAAAAGAAAAAGAAAAAAAAAATACAAAAGATTGCTATCAATTCATCACATTATGCACTATAACTTCAAATTAAAAAAAGCAATGTTAAAGGATCTTAAAAATCCAGATTAAAATTACACGTATATAGCAAACCAAGCAATGAAGGAACACTTAATGCTTGGCACAATATTGATACTTGTACCTTATCTGAGAGCATACCGAAGGTGGGAAAACAACCTGCAGATTGTTGCTGCCGGATTGAAGTATCAGCTGAAGTACTCTGCAAGATGACTAAAAGAGAAGTCCAACATAAATTTGCTTAATTACATATAGCTAAGAGGAGGCTGAACTTCAAAACCAAAACCACATTCTCTTAGGATTGTATGAATAAGTAACAACAAATGGTGTACTGAGTCACCACAATTAACAAGAAATAAACTAATCTTCCAAGATAATAGACAATTCTTGTGAAAGAGACTAGATCGTGTGGCAATTTACCAATAATTTTCCATCTCAACTCAATTCAACAAATCCAAGATAAAATTCATTTCTTCTTTAATTTTATATACCAAAGGAATAACACTGTTTTGTATACCAAAGAGTTTGATGTAGTTGAATGATGGTTCAAACAAATACAATAGGAGCTGGACCCAAACACCAAGATCAAAGCTGAAATTATGCAAAATTAAATGTCTAAACAAAATAAATAACTACTGATCACTCAATAGATTGACAAATATATACTACCACTGTCCCATTTTTTCTAAAATCAAGTGCAAGAGATTAATGCATAAAATACTTGAAATTATTTATCAAAGTTTTCTTGTAGTGATAGTGGAGTTAGACATGAAATCAAAGTTTGATTATACCCACTTACGTATAGTTTATTTATCAATCATAACAATAAGATTATATACAACATCTCATATTTAACAAACTCAAGAAGCAAAAATGAAGGGAAAAAAATGAGATAACATGTAACCTCGAACACCAAACTTAGAGAGAGTTTACCCCTTAATTGCAGTATGAGTCTTGTTTCTAAATAAGACTTATCAATTAAACTAAAAATTGATACAATTTTAAGAAAAATCAAAGGGAAAATTGATGTATTAGAACATAGGAGATTAAATTGACACAGAGAAACAAATTACAAGAACTAAAGTATATATCAAACTTGTGTTTTATCTATCTATTAATTTAATTTTCTTACCCAAATACAATATCTACAGGAATCACATGCATGATACATGGCAGTGTTGTGAAAAATCACATCAGAATTTTTTCAAATGAACAAGTAATAGAACCCTCAAATCAGTCTTAGCACAACCACTAAGCATGGTTGGACTCACTCAGGTTTCTCAATATCGGAAAAGGACAGCAACAGGGAACAGAATACTGAAACAGAGAAGCCTTGCAATATAAACTTAGAGATGATAAGTACACAATAACTCAAGTAAATTCATGAGGAAGCAATCACTCAAGTTCAACATCATAGCATCACAGATTGAATTTCAAGATTTGACAATTATAAATTCATATTCAAATTCAAATCAAATGAACACATGGATTCAAATTGAAATCTCTCACAACAAATTTATAATTAAATATGAACTTCAAGATCAGAGAGCGAATTTACCGCCTGAAATCGCACGGGGCAAGTCAGGCAAGAGGAGAGTTGATCCAAACACTAAGAGGAGGTTCAAGATTGTAAACCCTAGGAGAAGAATCAACGTAATGAAGATCTTGAGAGAAAGAGAGAGAACTTCGACATCGAAATCGAGATTGTAGACAGTAGTGCTCACCTTAGTAGACGATGCAGATGGTGATGGTGGTGGTGGAGCTTCAAAATCGAGAGAGAGAGAGAGAGAGAGAGAGCTTCGAAATCGAAATCACCTAGCTGAAGAAGGTTGAATTGTATCTTCCAAATCGAAATTGAAATCGATTCTGCTCTACGAAATCGAAATCAGTCTGAGATTGGATCACCGAACTTCGAAATCGAAATCACTTTAAGGCTTTAGAGAGAGCGAGCGAGCGAGATTCACTTTAAGGTTGAATCGTAATCTCTGAAGGGTTTAGAGAGAGAGAGCGAGCGAGATTCATACATTTGTGTTTCTCAGATTTGAAAGAGTGAGGATGAGAAGAAGGGTTTCTCAGATTTAGAATGAGGGTTTGATGAGGGAGAGAGCGCGTGAGAGGGGGATAACATTTGAAGGCGCTTTTAAACGTCTTCTATCAGTTAAACGGTACCGTTTTATTTAAACCAAAATGCGACGTTTATAAAACGTCGTTAAATATTTAAAAACGTGACGTTTAACAAAACGCCGTTAAAAAAACGCCGTTAAATCACACATTTCCTGTAGTGAAAGAAAAGAAAATCACCCCTACGCTCCCCGATAGGACTTGAACTTACAACATTTACTATAAGAATTGGAAAGCATACCACAATGACACAAAATCAAGGATTATTTACTTGAATTTGAATCTTGCTCTTACTATTGTTGCTTTCCTTTCTTATTGTTTTTTTTTTTTTATCGATTATAAAAATAAGTGATGATTATTGTAGACAACATAATAATTAAATGAGAATATGACAATGATAATTGTAAAGAAAATTAAAAATTAATTAAAACACAATTGCATCTAATGTCATTTTTTATTTATTTATTATTTATTTTTTGGGTTCCTCTTTGGTAGGGAAGTCAAAAGGTTCAGTTCAATTCATTAGGTGACCGTGTTTCTCACCAGGAGGTCCTCCATAGATTTTATACATATATTTATTGAGTAAATTACACTGTGAAAAATGTTAAAGATACTAAAAAAATTATCAAAACTTTTATTGAATATTTTATATGAGTGTGTAACCTACACTATGTGGGTCCCACTTTCATATGATACATTTGATAAAAAAATTTGATAAATTTTAGAGTCTCTAACATTGTTTATACTATTGGTCCACTAACTTGAGTAAAGTTTCACTTTGATATTCGTAGTTTTAATTTGAATAATTTGAACCTTACATTTTTAATTTTGTTATAATGTGATCTTTTTGTTATGTGTCATCAAGATTTTCAAAGGAGAAACACTATGTGCAAAAGTAAGGTGACCAAAGTGGTATTCAAAAGAAACTATAAGGATCACTGGTGTAATTTATTAATTATACTGGTGATCCTTATAGTTTGTTTTGAATTCCATTTTAGTTTTCTAATTATGCATGTGATCTTTCTCCATTCAAAAATTTTAACAGTAAATGATAGATAAACTACATTGCAACAAAATTAAAAATTAGGGTTCAAATTGAAATTATAAAAATTAAAATGATACTTCACTTAAATTACAGAAACTATTGATATAATTTATCCTAAATTTATTTTCTCTCTTGGTATGTATGGTTTTTTTTTTTCAAATAAAAAAATACAACTTATAATAAATTTATGTTTTTCTGTGCCAAATGACTCAATTTGGGACCTTTCACCAATCACAAATCACAAATATATATATGTCTATATTATTTCTCAAACACCCAATATAAATATAGTGGATCATACTATTAAAATTAATCATAATAATAAAACATATATATGGCATGACATATCCGTATACAAAAATTATTCCTAAAGAATCCAATTTGACCGAATTCGTAGGTATGTGGGAAGATGACCGTGTTTCTAGCTAAGTCATCCTAGGCGGGCCATCGGCCCACAAGAACAGCCCCACTTGATATTTTTAGATTTCTATTCCAGCCCAACTCATTTATTTATAAAATATTAATTATAATTTTATATTATTTTAATTATGCAATAAAGTATATATACTTTTTTCTAAAGTTTAAATTAAAATAGTTGTTAAAATTTATATTTATTTTATCATTGAATTTTGTTAATGTTTTAAATTTAAATAATAAATAAAAAGATCTAAATAGTTTAATATCCATTCAAGCTAAAAATAAAATAAAATAAATAAATAATAGCTCATATCTATTAGGTTAAGTGGGTAAATTTGAAATTTTAATAATTTTTAAAATTGAATTTGGAATGATTAAATTAGGCCTAATGTCAAGCTGAGCTAAATTTAGGATGACACATATCCTCTTATTATATAATAAAAATCCAGCCCTTGCTTTGTCCACCCCTAATTGATCCCCCATAAATTATGTACATAAATTTATTCTCTCTCTTGCTATGTAATTTTTAATTTTTTAAGATGAAGAAAATGCAATCTATGTTATCTTTTGGCAATAAGTTTTTTTTTAGTTGGCTTTTTAGTTTTATTGGTTATTTTACTAAAAAGTTCGTTTATATTGGTTTTTTGACTTTTGTGAGAGAAAAAGTGAAATAATTATGATTTAGATGTGATATTTTATCTTATTGACTTTTTAGTTTATTATGTCTTTAACAGCCCCAACTTTTTTTGCCAAACAAAGTCATAGGGAAGAGCTTTTTTAGCCTGACTTTTTGGCTAATTTGTTTGGGATGTTCTAAATAAGTGTATTTTTTGACTTTTTATGAAATATGGGTTGGGTTTGAAGTGATGTGAGAGAGAGGTGATGTGATTTAAATAGGATAGTGACTTTTTAACTTTTTTTAAAGATGCCAAACTTAGGTTTAGTCTAACTAAATTAACTCCGTTTGAGAAGAACTTTTTGAATTTTTTGAATTTTTTCTACAAGAAAATGTGAAATTATTTGTTTTGGAAATATGGTTAAAAGCAGTTTTTTGGCTTTTTTTAGTTGTATCTCCTCTCTACTTTTTGATGCATTTTTTTTTTAATAAAAAAAAAAGTTAAAAAAGGGCAAATTATATTAAACCCACTCAAACTATCGACCATTTACACTTTATTCCCCCAATGTTTAAACCCAATAATTATCCCCTCAAACTATTTGAATTTGAACATTGAATCCTTCTGTTAGTCATCTATCAGATATTTGGATAAAAAATCATCAAGTGTCATGCACATAATGATTATATTAAATTTTATGACCAAATTACCTTATTTTATCTTTTGTAAGAATTTAATATAATCATTATATATGCATAACACTTGACAATTTTTCATTCAAAGATCTAACAAATGACTAACAGAAGAACTTAATGTTCAACATTAGGGCGTAAACATTATCCACCACACCAGTTTCTTGAATCATGATCTTCTTTTTACTCTCTCTCCTTGCTTCCCTACTTGCTGGGCCATTGGGCCCACTTTTGGGCTCAATTTCGACAATCCGAACCGTCACATTTGAAGATTTGTTGAGTACATCATACCTGTAAAAAATCAAGTTGATCGGATATCAAAAAGTATGTGTTTGAAAAACTATTTATTAAATTTTTAAAAAAACTAGTTTTTAGTTCGATGATCCTAACACATAATTTCTGATATCCAATCAACTTGAATTTTTACAAATATAATATATTCAACAAATCTTAAAATATAAACAGTTAAAGTAAGCCCAATAACTCAACAAATAGAGAAGTAAGGAGAAAATAAGGAGAGAATCTTGATTAAAGAAACTGGTGTGGTGGATAACTAATAGAAATCAAGATCATCTCCTCACTTTTCCTCCTTACTTTCCTATTTACTAGATTATTGGGCCCAATGTCTCCAACCTAGATATTTTTAATGAACCTTGCTGCAGACCCCCAACTGGGGCAGACCTCCACCACCCCCACATACACGTGGGGGGCAGGGAGAGGATGAAACAAAAAAAAAAAAAAATTTGGGCCAATCACACCCCACTGGGCCTGGGCCTGGGGGTCACCCCAGCGGGGTCTCCCGTTTTTTCCATTCTTAATAGACTTTTTGACAATTGAGACCCTTGAGTTTAGTACATCTAAAATTGCTGATGCAATACCTTTATTCATTAATGTGGTTTGTGTTTCTTCTCTTGCCACGTGGGATGCTAAGAAGGATAACTTTAGATGTTTTTCTAATTTATGGTTTGAAATTTATTTGTTCAGTGATTTTTTAATTTCTTACATAAAGATTATAAAAAAAAAAAAATTTCTTTCTCCTTACTTCCCTATTTGCTGGGCATTGGACCCAATGTCGACAACCTAGATATTCTTAGGCTGTTTTGGAAAGCAATGATGCTAAAGACCTCTAATTTAAAGACTCTAAACACATTTTTAATAAGATGAAAAAAGAAAAGAAAAAAAAAAAACAGACACAGCTGTAACAAGCCCGCGGGGGACCTCGCTACAGCTCAGACTCGAATTAGTTGTCACGGTTCATAATCTGAACCAAAGAGTCCAAATCCGGCAAATCGTTTTGAGAAAACAGATTTTTGAAAGAAGTGCCAAACATGGACTGCTTTGCCAGATACAGAGTCGCCACCTAAATATTTTATTTTTGGGAAATTTAGGAAACCCTGACTCGTTGCCTAAGGCCACGTGTCCGTCATCACCAAAGTTGCCTCGGCTCGGGAACTTGGGTACGATTGGGGAAGGTCACTTCGTGAGCACCCCCGCTCGCCGGATCAAAGATCGGCCTCTACTAACCATGATATCTATTTTTGAAAACATTATGTGTTCTTATTCCGGTTATTAGCCTAGATTACTATGTGATGCGCACAGCATACAAGTATAGATTGGGTCGCCTGAATTGGAACAAAACATTTCATGTTTGTTTTTGAAAGATGGTTTGCTACCCGCAGGTAGGCTTAAAATGCAGATTTTGCCACCCTCGGGTGGGCTTAGAAAACATGGTTTTGCCACTATCTAGTGGGCTTAAAACTCACAGTCGATGATTTGTTCCAATCCAAACAACCCAACCTTCACCCACAGGCATTTAGGTAGATATATCATATAAGCAAATAGCCTCATGGTAAGCATGCTATCATGGCAGTCACTCACACACATGCAAGGATGCTAAAGCATAAAACTTACCGAGTACTCCAAGCCAAAACAGAAGCTCATTAGAAATCATGCATGATCCTAACTATACAGAGATGCCTAATGCAACACATGCAAAAATGCAACTATAGCAAGCCCGACTATTCTAAACATGGCATATGAGATGCAACAGCTATCAAGTATTCAATTTGGAATTGAAATACAAATGCAGTTAGTATGATACGCCAAGCCCGGTGCATGCAAAACAGATGAATGAATGCAAACATGCTATCATACTGTATGCTAATTGAAACATGCCCTGATTCTAACCATCATAAGCGGGTAAATAAAATGGAAGAAAGACATGGGGTTGGAAGACATACATCACACTCACGCACACTTATTACAATTATGCCCTCGCACAGAGGGTCCAAATAAATATACAGTCCCGAATAAAAGAATATTACAGTCCAAATAATACAGTCCAAAATGTGTACAAATTCCTAATTAATTTACAAATTAACTAAGAAAATAATAAACTGGCATGCAAGCCAGGGACTGTCTTGATTCTGATGAATGATGTATGTTTAGGCTGCCTTGCGCAGAAATCTACTGGGATGCCCCAATTAGCCTCTGTTTTGCAATTGTTCTTGGAAAGCGCGCCAAGCCTCGGAAGACTGCTGATTCTTGATTTTGCTGCAACAGAGAGCGGGAAAGGGGCATAGCAATGTATTTTCACAAACGTATGCATGTCTCGATCCTCGTGCCACCAATTACGCATCTCGATGCATGATGGCCGAGGAGTCGATTTGCACAATTCAATATGGAATGAATGCACATGAAAACACAACAAAACCTAACTCCATCATGGATGATCCGGAGCGTCGGCGACTGGGGAATTGAGACATGTTCCGTCACTCGGAGTACGAAACGCACCTCGTTTCCCGTGCTCGGGCTAACTCTTATCCCGAGCACAATGTAATATGCATGATATGCATGAAATGCAACTAAGATACATCCTAACATGCAACATGCTATGAAATGACATACACGATGCACGAGGTAACATGGCATACACAATGCATTAACATACAACCTAGCATACACAATGCTATGGAATGAAATGGCATACACAATGCAATATGGACTTACACTAACACGAGTGGACCTCAGCCACACTCACATAAGAGGCCATTAGATGAAAATGAGACACTCGAAATGCGTGCACACGTGCATGCAAACCGAGGACCGACCCTAAGGCACGGAATGCCACTCTAACAAGGCATGGCAAAACATAAAAAATGGCATACTAACATACAAATTTCAGAGGCAAAATGAGATGCAAAACAGCCCGAAACATGGTAAAATGGTACCCGATGCATGGAACGAGTCCCGAAACATGAAATTTGGTGCATGAAATGGCCTATAGCTACACAATGCATGCATAATTTGAAAATGAAGTGTAAAGACAGAAGCAAGGAAGCCCCAAAACAAGCATTTTTACAGTTATGAGCGAGGCCAAACAGCGAACACAAATGGGGCTAAACTAGCATATAAAAAGGGCCCCGAAAGCAAGATATTGAAGCAACTCACAGATGCTGGCCCCGAACAAAGAAGGGGCCTTCTACACTACTGAAGAGGGGCCAAAAATATGATGTTTTACAGTTTATAACAAACCCCAAAAACAGATACAAGTATGCTCAAAATGCTATGCAAAATAAGGGTCAAAACGGAGATAAAGAAGCAACTGATACATGCTGGTCCCAAATAGGTAAGGGCCCTTCAACAATGTTGAAGAGGGGCCCAAAATATGACTTTTTACAGTTAATGGCAGAGCCCAAAACAGTGTAAAACTATGCTCAAAATGCAATGCAAGATATGGCCTAAAAGAGAGGCTACAACACAAAGTATACAAAATATGCTCCAAACAGTAATAGACCCTAAATGAAACATGGAGAGGAGGTCAAAAAAATTCCATTTTCAGTTCGGACCAAAGTCCAAAAACAGAAGCTCAAAGGGCTAATGAATCATGCAAAAATGGGGCTAAAACATGGATATCAAAGCAAGTGATACATGGAGGATTCAAACAGTGATGAGCCCTTCAACAATGTTGAATAAAGGCTCAAAATAAGCTACTTCACAGTTTACAACATGCCTCAAAACATTTTACATATAGGCCAAAAACAACATGCAAGGAAATGGCCTATAAGAGGGATAATGAAGGAAGTACCAAATGGGGGCCTCAAACAGTGAGAGGCCCTTAATGAAAGATGGAATAGAGCTCAAAAAAATTCCACTTTTAGTTATGGCCTGAGCTCAAAAGTATAAGAAAGAAGGGCTAAGAAATAGTGCAAAAATGAGCTCAAAAGAGGGAGAAAGCAACTCACCCTTGTAGACCAACTCTTTGCTGCCTCTTGGACCAATAAATGCTGCCTCTTAGCCTCTGAGAAGACCCTCCTAGCTGCTGGAATGGAGTGGTGGTGTGGTGCTAGGTGGTGGTGAAGAAATGGTGTAGGAACTTGGATGTTTGAAGCTTGGAAGTATAGAGATAGGGGGAGGGGTGTAATGCAAGCTTGAAGCAAAATTTTCCAACCCCAAAACCAGACCTGGGGTGCTGGTTATGTAGGCCAAAGAGGGGGAGAAAGAGGGGGAAAAAAAAGGGAGGGAAATCACTCCAAGTTTCCCTCCAAAAAATTGCCCCCCCGGATACAGAATCTGAGGGGAAACAAAGTGCATACCTGTGATGTGCCAGGTGTAAGGAAGCTGGCCGGCTGGTTATTGGGACTGCAGGTGGCCGGCCGGCCCTTCCCATGGCCGGCCGGCCAAGGGTCAAAAGGGCCAAGTATGATTAGTGGCCGGCCACCACAGATTGGTGGCCTCCCATATGTCTTCAACACAACCCTGTGGTTGAAAATTGGCAACTGTGAACCAGGAGAGAGAACAACCCACTTTTCAAAGGGGTTCAAAAGGGTCAAATGGAATTACTGGCCGGCCACCAGATATTGGTGGCCTCCCAGATGTGTTCATCACAAATATGGGGGTTAGGGTTGAGGAAAGTGGCCCTAGGGTGGTCAACATTGGCTTTGAAGTGAGAAAAAACGGGCGTGGGAGGGCGATGATGGAATATAACTGGTTGCTGGAACAATTACTGGCCTCCCACCCTTCTACGACCTTCCTGGTGATGAAACAGAGGTCCCTGCCAAAAATGAACGAAAACCGATGCAGAATGAAGGTTCGGGGGCCGAAACGCGCAGTCCGAGGCCCCGAAAACCGACTGTTAAGCACCGGGAGTGGTATTCGACCACGAAGCTGGTCTCTCGGACCTCAGTGTCCCTTAAAAGGGAGGAAATAAGATGCATGCCAAAAACTGGGGCAAACGGAGGTGGTTAGGCGGTCCCGAACCGAGGCACACGGCCTGACGGCTCCGAAAACCGGGAACTGGGCTCCGAAATGGGAAAAATGGCCTACGACCACGAGATGTAGCCTACGGCCACTGAGAGATGATCTACTAGACCTCTCCCTCCCTCTGGGAAAAGAAACAGAGAAAACCGAGTCTGGTTCGCAAACCGAGGCAAGGCACAGAAAAGCCCGGAAGTCCGGAGGCAGGGCTCACGGCCGAGACTCTGAGACTTCTGAACGAGCACAATATGCAACATCACCGAGCGCTCAATTGGTGACGTCTGAGTCTTAAGGTCGGTCAAAAATGGGGTGTCTACAACAGCACTGACAGTGGCAGTGGGTGGGATCCACTTTCACATCACTAATGGCACCTCCAATTAGAGGTCCCAAGCATTTTTGTTTAAAAAGTTGGCTTTTAGTCATTTTTTTTGGTTTGTAACAAAAGTTAAAAGTTGACTTTTTTGAATTTTTTTTCATTTCGAAAGTTAGTTTTTAACCAATAGTAAAATTACCATTCTACCATTCATGGGTCAAAATGCGTTACATGGGTAAAGTTGTAAATATTTTAAACTAAATGGAGATAGTTTAGTCATTTTATTATGATTTGACATCATAAACAAATATTAATCAAAAAAATTAAAAGTCACTTTTTACCAACTTTCCAAATTATTTGTTTTAAAAAATCAAAAACTTAATTAAAAGCCAAAAAATTACTTTTTATCACCTTCTCAAAATAGGCCTTAGTAGACTTTTTTGACAGTTGAGCCCCTGTAGACGTCCCCGAACGTCCTGAGAGGGAATCCCGTTTTGTTCATTTGGGCTCACTACAATTCAGGACTCAATGTCACGGTCCTGTATCTAATCTCGCAGAGTGCAATGCAAGATCGATGAATCATTAAATAGTCCAAATCCGGCAAATCGTTTTGAAAAACAGATTTTAGAAAGAAGTGCCAAACATGGACTGCTTTGCCAGATACAGAGTCGCCACCTAAATATTTTATTTTGGGGAATTTAGGAAACCCTAACTCGTTGCCTAAGGCCACGTGTCCGTCATCACCAAAGTTGTCTCGACTCGGGAACTTGGGTACGATTGGGGAAGGTCACTTCGTGAGCACCCCCGCTCGCCCGATCAAAGATCGGCCTCTACTCACCATGATATCGAGTTTTGAAAACATTATGTGCTCTTATTCCGGTTATTAGCCTAGATTTACTATGTGATGCGCACAGCATACAAGTATAGACTGGATCGCCTGAATTGGAACGAAACATCTCATGTTTGTTTTGAAAACGGTTTGCTACTCGCAAGTAGGCTAAAATGTGGATTTGCCACCCTCAGGTGGGCTTTAGAAAACATGGATAATTTGCCACTCTCAAGTGGGCTTAAAACTCACAGTCAATGCATTATTCCAATTCAGATAATCCAACCTTCACCCACAGGCATTCAGGCAGGTGTAGACACCCCATTTTTGACCGACCTTAAGACTCAGACGTCACTGATTGAGCGCTCGGTGATAGTGCATATTGTGCTCGTTCTGAGGTTTTAGAGTCTCGGCTGCGAGCCTTGCCTTCGGACTTCGGGGCTCTTTTGTGCTTTGCCTCGGTTTGCGAACCAAGTCTTGTTTTCTCTGTTTTCTCTTCCCGAAGGGAGGGAGAGGTCTCATAGACCATCTCTCAGTGGCCGTAGGCTACGTTTCGTGGTTGTAGGCCACTATTCCCGTTTGGAGACCACTTTCCGATTTTCGAAGCCGTCGGCCGTACGCCTCGGCTCGGGACCGCTTAACTACCTCCGTTTGCTCCAGTTTTTGGCACACACCTTGTTTCCTCTCCTTAGAGGGACACTGTGGCCCGAGAGACCACCTTCGTGGTCGTACGCCACCTCCGGTGCCTAACAGCCTATTTTCGGGGCCCTAGGCCGCGCATTTTGGCCCCCGAACTCTCGTTTTGCATCGGTTTGGGTTTATTTTTGGTATGGACCTTTGTTTCATTGCTAGGAAGGTGGTAGGATGGTGGGAGACCAGCAATTCTATTGAAAACCATTTTCTCTCTCCTCCAGCCGATTTTTCTGACAGAAAGCTGGTTTTTCTCACTTTTGGGCCACAATTTCTGGTTTTTCATACCACCATTGTGTTGTGCTCATCTGGGAAACCACCAATATGGGTAGGCTGACCAGTATTTCTTCTTGACCCTTTTGAACCTTGCTAGAAAGCTGGTTTTCCTCTCTCCTGGGTCACATTTTCTGGTTTCCCACCATACAACTGTATTCTACTCATCTGGGAGGCCACCAATCTGGGGTGGCCGGCTAGCATTTCACCTTGAACCTTTTGACCCCTGGTCGGCCGACCAGGGGGAGTGGCCGGCCGACCACCTAAGCTGGTTGGCCAGCTTTCTGCTTTTTGCTCTTTTTGAGTGCAACACAGCTGTGCCAACTGTGAAGCACTTAACCCTTCCTCCGGGATTTTGACCTTCTTTTTGGTCTTTTTAAGGTGGTTTTGCCCCTTTTGCTTAGCTTGAAGGAGAAGCTTGACTCTTTTGTCAAGCTTCTTGAGGAAGCTTGACCCTTTTGGTCTAGCTTCCTCAAGAAGCTTGACCCTTTTGGTTAAGCTTCTTTGAGAAGCTTTGACCCTCTCTTAAGGCTTCTCCAAGAAGCCTTGGCTCTTCTCCTCTATAAAACCAACTCTCCATCTCCATTTGCAAGGGTTAGAAAAAACCAGCTGAGGCATATACATACAACTCTCTATATCTCTCTCATCCAAGCTCAAAGCACCCTTGTCCTTGGTCATTTACACTACACCTCATAGCCTACCACCTCCACCATCCATTCCAGCACCTTGGGACTGATTTACAGAGGTTGAAGGTTCGCCAACTTGGTCCAGAAGTTGCTGCATTGCTGTGCTACAAGGGTAAGTCTCCATTTCCCCTTTTCTTGCATTATTTTGCTCCATAGCTTAGCCCTATTTGCAAGCATTTTTGGGTTTTGTTATAAACTGTAAAGTGTCTTATTTTGAGCTCCTCTTGAAGTTTGATTAAGGATACTTTTCTGTTTGAGGTCTCCTACATCCTTGTATGCTTCATCTCTCTTTTAGGGCTTATTTTGCATGATATCTTAGCCTTACTTGCAAGCATTTTCAAGATTTTCCATGAACTAAGAGCCCCTCTTGAAGTTTGACTAAGGGAATTTTTATGTTTGGGGTCATCTTCCTCTTGGCATGCTTCATTTACTCATGATTAGGGCTATGCATTAGAGCATTCGCATTGGCCTTGGTTTGGCCTCTTAGCCACTGAAATCCAGTGGATTTTTAGTGGCTTAGATGTGTTTTTGAAAGCTAAAATCAGAGGGGGGTGACCCCCTCTCTCCTTGTCTTGTTTGTTGGCCCTTTTGGCCTTCCAAAGGGCCCCTTAATTGCATGTTGTGAAGTCACTTTTTAGGCCCAATTTGGTGAGTTTCAAGGTCTGCCTTAGCTCTATCCGGAGCCTCTTTGACCATATTTTGTGTCCCTCATGCATGTGTGGAACAATCCTCCTCAAGGCCCTTCAAGAGGACCTTTCATTGCATGCTTCCTTGACCCATTTCAGGGCCTTTTTGGTGAGTTTTAAGGCTGTCATAATTGATTTCCAGAGTTGGTTTTGCCATGTTAAGTGTTCTTGTTGTATGTGTTGAGTAACCCCTTGTATGGCCCTCCAAAGGAGCTCATCATTTTTGCATGCATTGGATGCATTTCAGTGGTTATTTGGGGTTTATTTGACATGCCATGTTACTGTTTTGGGCTGGTTTGGTGACCTCTCTTATGCTTCATATACATGCCATGTAAACCATGCTTACTAGCATAGGTTGCATGTTGTTTTAGCCCTTCATGTTAGCACTTTTTGGCCATACTTTGAACTAATATTGTGCATATTTTGGGATTGCCTTGGCTCTGTTTTTGTACTTCATGATCAAATAATGCTTGCTTTGCATGATTATAGTTCAATGCATTTGCCTAGTTTTGAGTTTCGGGGCCTCTTTCATGCATTGGGTGCCATATTTCCATGATTCGGGGCCATTGCGCATCATATTTTAGTGCTGGAAATTGCATGTTTGTATGCCATCTTTCATCCCTTGCCATGCTTTGGTAGAGTGGCATTTGATGCCTTAGGTTTGGTCCTTAGTATTCGTGCATGTGTGCACACATTTCGGTTGTCTCATTTTCATCTAATGGCCACTGATGTGAGTGTGGCTGAGGTCCACTCATGTTGGTGTAAGTCCATCGTGCATTGTGTATGCCATTTCGGTCCATAGCATTGCGTATGCTAAGTTGCATGTTAGAGCATTGTGTATACCATGTTACATCGAGCATTGTGTATGCCATTTCATAGCATTGCATATGTTAGGTTGTATGTTAGTCGCATTGTGTATGCCATCTCATTTGCATTGTGTTTGGGATAGGAGTTAGCCCAAGCACGGGAAACGAGGGACGTTTCGTACTCCGAGTGACGGAACGTGTCTCAATTCCCGGTCGTCGACACTCCGGATTACCCATGATGGAGTTTAGGCCTTGTTGTGTTTATATGTGCATTCATTTCACATTGAGTCATGCAATTCGACTCCTCAGACATCATGCATCGAGATGCGTGATTGGTGGCACGAGGATCGAGATGTGCATACATATGTGAAAATACTTTGCCATGCCCCTTTCTTGCTCTCTGTTGCAGCAAATCAGAAATCAGCAGCTTTCTAAAGCCTTGCACAGCATTCTGGGATTAATTGCAAACAGAGGCAAATCGGGGCATCGCGATGGATTTCCGCGCCAAGCAACTCAAGCATGCATCATTCATCATTCGGAACAGAGATGAGGCGGTCCATGGCTTGCATGTTAATTTATTTGCTTTCCTAGTTAATTTGTTAATTAATTAGGGTTTTGTAATATTTTATTTATTCGGACTGTACTATTTATTCGGACCCTCCGAGCGAGGGCAATTGTGTAATAAATGTGCGTGTGTGTGATGTATGTCTTCCAACCCCACGTCTTTCTCCCTTTTATTTACCAGCTTATGATGGTTAGTTTAGGGCATGTTTCAATTAGCATACTTATGCTCGCATGTTTGCATCCATTCATCTGTATTACATGCACCGGGCTCGGCGCATCATACTAACTGCATTGTATTTCAATTCCGAGTTGAATACTTGTTAGTTGTAGCATTTCACATGCCATCTTTAGAATAGCCGAGCCTATTGTAGTTGCATTCCTGCATGTGTTGCATTAAGCATTTCAGCATAGTTAGGATCATGCATTGATTTCTAACATAGCTTCTGTTTTGGCTTGGAGTACTCGATAAGTGTTTATGCTTTAGCATCCTTGCATGCGTGTGAGTGACTGCCATGATAGCATGCTTACCATGAGGCTATGTGCTTATGTGATATACCTGCCTGAATGCCTGTGGGTGAAGGTTGGATTATCTGAATTGGAATAATGCATTAACTGTGAGTTTTAAGCCCACTTGAGAGTGGCAAAATCATGTTTTCTAAGCCCACCTAAGGGTGGCAAATCCACATTTTAGCCTACTTGCGAGTAGCACCTTCAAACCGTTTTCAAAAATAAACATGAAATGTTTTGTTCCAATTCAGGCGATCTAGTCTATACTTGTATGCTGTGCGCATCACATAGTAAATCTAGGGTAATAACCGGAATAAGGACGCATAATGTTTTCAAAACTAGATATCATGGTAGTAGAGGCCGATCTTTGATCGGGCGAGCGGGGGTGCTCACGAAGTGACCTTCCCCAATCGTACCCAAGTTCCCGAGCCGAGGCAACTTTGGTGATGACGGACACGTGACCTTAGGCAACGAGTCAGGGTTTCCTAAATTCTCCCAAAACAAAATATTTAGGTGGCGACTCTGTATCTGGCAAAGCAGTCCATGTTTGGCACTTCTTTCAAAAAATCTGTTTTCAAAAACGATTTGCCGGATTTGGACTCTTTGATGATTCATCGGTCTTGCATTGTACTCTGCGAGATTAGACACAGGACCGTGACATTGAGTCTGAACTGTAGTGAGCCCAATGAACAAAACGGGATCTCCTCCCGGGACGTTCGGGGACGTCTACAGCAGGTATATCATATAAGCAGTTAGTCTCATGGAAAGCATACTATCATGGTAGTCACTCACACGCATGCAAGGATGCTAAAGCATAAGTACTTACCGAGTACTCCAAGCCAAAACAGAAGCTAGTTAGTAATCAAATGCATGATCCTAACTATGCTGAAATGTCTAATGTAACACATACAAGAATGCAACTACAATAGGCTCGGCTATTCTAAGATGGCATATGATGATGCTACAGCTAACACGTATTCAACTTGAAATTGAAATACGATGCAGTTAGTATGATGCGCCGAGCCCGGTGCATGCAAGACAGTTGAATGAATGCAAACATACGAGCATAAGTATGCTAATTGAAACGTGCCCTAAACTAACCATCATAAGTTGGTAAATAAAAGGGAGAAAGACATGGGGTTAGAAGACATACATCACACACACGCACACTTATTACAATTGTGCCATCGCTCGGAGGGTCCGAATAAATAATACAGTCCGAATAAATAATTACAGTCCGAATAAATTAAATATTACAAAACCCTAATTAATCGACAAATTAACTAGGAAAGCAAATAAATTAGCATGCAAGCTATATGGGGTGGACTGCCTCAGCTCTGTTCCGAATGATGAAAGATGCATGCATGCTCGAGTCGCCTTGTCGGGGAAATTCCTTGCGATGCCCCGATTTGCCTTTGTTTGCAATTAATCCCGGAATGCTGTGCAAAGCTCTAAAAGGCTGCTGATTTCTGGTTTGCTGCAACAGAGAGCAAGAAAGGGGCATGGCAAAGTATTTTCATATATGTATGCACACCTCGATCCTCGTGCCACCAATCACGCATCTCGATGCATGATGGCCGAGGAGTCGAATTGCACGACTCGATGTGAAATGAATGCACATGAAAACACAACAAGACCTAAACTCCATCATGGGTAATCCGGAGTGTCGGCGATCGGGAATTGAGACACGTTTCGTCACTTGAAGTACGAAACGTCCCTCGTTTCCCGTGCTTGGACTAAACCCTACTCCAAACACAATGCAAATGAGATGGCACACACAATGCTCTAACATGCAACCTAGCATACGCAATGCTATGGACTGAAATGGCATACACAATGCAAGATAGACTTACACCAATATGAGTGGACCTCAGCCACACCCACATCAGTGGCCATATGATGGAAATGAGACGATCGAAACACATGTAAACATGCACGGATGCAATGGACCGATCCTAAGACACAACATGCAACTCTAACAAGGCATGGCAAAGGATGAAACATGGCATAAAATGACATATGATACAGCTCTGAAATGGCATAAAATATGGTCTCGAAACATGCAAATATGGCACACAATGCAAGCTAGGGGGCCCGGGTACCGAAACTAGTGAAGTGCGTTACACTAGGGATACCCAAAGCAATGCACCAAAGGCAAAACCAACCCCAAACAGACCCTAGGCAGGTCTGAAACAGTGGGGAAATGGCCTAAAATGATGGCTCGGAATGCAACGAAATGGAGCTCATTCAATGATCCGAAAACAAGGCATACAAGTCCGACTCTCAAACACATTTAAAGAGTACAAAACATGGCAATATGGAATTCAAACAAGCTCTGAAATATGATGTATAATGAGCACAAAACATGAACACACCTCAGTATATGCATGGAATGAACCTCAAAACTCAAAGTTAAGCATGGGTATTGAACTATAAGCATGCAAAACCAACATCATTCAACCATGAGACCCAAAAATAGAGCTAGGGCAGTCCAAAATAAGCACAATATCAGTTTAAGGCATGGCCAAAAAGTGCTAAAATCAAGGGTCAACAAAGCATGCAAAGAAAGCTAGTGAACCATGAGTTACACTACAACTATATGGAGCATATGAAGGCTCACCAAACCAGCCAAAAACAGAAGTATGCCATGCCAAAATATGCCCAAATAACCACTGAAACTCAGTCAATGCATGCAAGAATGATGGGCTCCTTTGAAAGGCCAATAAGGGGGTCGTTCTACACATGCATGATGGACACACACAATGGCAAAACCACCTCTGGACAGAGGTTCTGAGGGTCCTAAAACCCACTAAAAAGAGCCTGAAATGGGGCTAGGAAACATGCAAATAAAGGCCCCTTTGAAAGGCCTTGAATGGGATTGTTCTACACATGCATCAAAGACACAAAATATGGCCAAAAGGGCTCTGGACAGAGTCAAGGCAGACCTTAAAACTCACAAATAATGGCTTGAAACAAGACTTCACAACATGCAAGTAGGAGCCCCTTTGGAAGGCCAAAAGGACCAACAAACAAGACAAGGAGAGAGGGGGTCTGTAGACGTCCCCGAACGTCCCGGGAGGATGAGTCCCGTTTTGTTCATTTAGGTTCACTACAGTTCAGGACTCAATGTCACGGTTCTTAATCTGAACCAAAGAGTCCAAATCCAGCAAATCGTTTTGAGAAAACATATTTTTTGAAAGAAGTGCCAAACATGGACTGCTTTTCCAGATACGGAGTCGCCACCTAAATATTTTATTTTGGGGAATTTAGGAAACCCTGACTCGTTGCCTAAGGCCACGTGTCCGTCATCACCAAAGTTGCCTCGGCTCGGGAACTTGAGTACGATTGGGGAAGGTCACTTCGTGAGCACCCCCGCTCGCCCGATCAAAGATCGGCCTCTACTAACCATGATATCTAGTTTTGAAAACATTATGCGTTCTTATTCCGGTTATTACCCTAGATTTACTATGTGATGCGCACAGCATACAAGTATAGACTGGATCGCCTGAATTGGAATGAAACATCTCATGTTTGTTTTGAAAACGGTTTGCTACTCGCAAGTAGGCTAAAATGCGGATTTGCCACCCTCAGGTGGGCTTAGAAAACAAGATGATTTGCCACTCTCAAGTGGGCTTGAAACTCGCAGTCGATGAATTGTTCCAATTCAGAGAATCCAACCTTCACCCACAGGCATTCAGGCAGGTATATCACATAAGCATATAACCTCATGGTAAGCATGCTATCATGGCAGTCACTCACACACATGCAAGGATGCTAAAGCATAAACACTTACCGAGTACTCCAAGCCAAAACAGAAACTATGTTAGAAATCCATGCATGATCCTAACTATACAGAAATGCCTAATGCAACACATGCAAAAATGCAACTAAGATAGGCTCGGCTATTCTAAACATGGCATATGAAATGCAACAGATAACATGTATTCAACTCGGAATGAAAATACAATGCAGTTAGTATGATGCGCCGAGCCCGGTGCATGCAAGACAGATGAGTGGATGCAAACATGCGAGCATAAGTATGCTAATTGAAACATGCCCTAATCTAACCATCATAAGCTGGTAAATAAAAGGGAGAAAGACGTGGGGTTGGAAGACATACATCACACGCACGCACACTTATTACAATTGTGCCCTCGCTTGGAGTGTCCGAATAAATAATACAGTCCCGAATAAATAATACAGTCCAAATAAGTACAAAACCCTAATTAATTAACAAATTTAACTAGGAAAGCAGTAAACTAGCACGCAAATCTATGGACCGCATCAGCTCTGTTCCAAATGATGAATGATACATGCTTGAGTTGCCCTGCACGGAAATCCATTGCGATGCCCCAATTAGCCTCTGTTTACAATTAAGCCCGGAATATTGCGCGAAGCCCCAAAAGACTGCCGGTTTCTGATTTGCTGCAACAGAGAGCGAGAAAGGGGCATGGCAAAGTATTTTCACATATGTATGCACACCTCGATCCTCGTGCCACCAATCACGCATCTCGATGCATGATGGCCGAGGAGTCGAATTGCACATCTCAATATGAAATGAATGCATATGAAAACACAGCAAGACCTAAACTCCATCATGGGTAATCCGGAGTGTCGGCGACTGGAAATTGAGATACGTTCCGTCACTCGAAATACGAAACGTCCCTCGTTTCCCGTGCCTAGGCTAACTCCTATCCCAAACACAATGCAATATGCATGACATGCATGAATGCAATCCTAACATGCAACCTAACATACGCAATGCTATGAGATGGCATACGCACGATGTAGCAAGGCATACATAATGCTCTAACATACAACCTAGCATACGCAATGCTATGAATTAAAATGGCATACACAATGCATAATGGACTTACGCCAACATGAGTGGACCTCAGCCACACTCACATCAGTAGCCATAAGATGAAAATGAAATAACCGAAATGCGTGCACACATGCACGTAAACCGATGACCGATCCTAAGACACAACATGCAACTCTAACAAGGCATGGCAAAGGATGAGAGATGGCATATGAACATGTAAATTCCAGCACTGAAACATGATGCTAAATGATCCCGAAACATGGAAATATGGCACCCGATGCATGAAGTAAACCCCGAAACTCAAAACTAGGCACATGTATTGACTTATAGCTATGCAAAGCAAGCATTATTTGAATATGAAGTACAAAGACAGAGCCAAGGCAGTCCCAAAACATGTACATTTCTAGTTTAAAGCATGGCCAAAAAGTGCTAACATGATGGGCTAAAACAACATGCAACAATGGCTAGTAAACATGGTTTATATGGCATGTATATGAAGCACAAGAGAACTCATCAAACCAGCCAAAATCAGTGAATAAAACATGTCAAAATATACCCAAATAACCTCTGAAGTGCAGCCAACACATGCAAAAATGATGAGTTCCTTTAAAGGGCCATACAAGGGGTTGTTAAGCACATATAAGATAGACACTTAGCAAGACCAAACCAACTCTGGAAATGGATTATGACAGCCCTAAAACTCACCAAATAGGCCATGAAATCAGTCTAGGAAATATGCAAAGGAAGGCCTCTTTGAGAGGCCTTGAATGGGATTGCTCTACACATGGATCATAGACATAAGATATGGCAAAATGGGCTCTTAACAGAGCCTAGGCAGACCTTAAAACCCTCAGAATAAGGCCTGAAACATGACTTCAATGCAAGCAAAATAGAGTCCCTTTGGAAGGCCAAACATGCTAGTAAAGAGAATGAGGGGCCAAACATGCTAGTAAAGAGAATGAGGGGTGAGAGGGTCACCCCTCTATGATTTCAAAGCTCAAAACCTCATCAAAGTCACTAAAAATCCACTGGATTTCAGTGGCTAAGAGGCCAAAACAAGGCCAATGCAAATGCTCGAATGTATGGCTCAAAGCATGTAGAAATGAAGCATGCAAGGAAGAGATGACTCCAAACAGAAAAGTGACCTCAAAAAAACTTAAAGAGGAGGTCAAAACAAGACTTTTTCCAGTTTATAGCAAATCTCTAAAATGTTCACAAGTAAGGCTAAAATATGATGCAAAAATAGCCCTAAAAGAGAGATTGAACAAACAAGAAAATAGATGACTTCAAACAGCAAAGTGTTCTTAATCAAAGTTGAAGAGGGGATGAAAATAAGACACTTTACAGTTTGGGTCGAAGCCCAGAAATGCAAGAAAGAAGGGCTAAGGTATAGAGCAAGATAAAGCTTCAAAGAGGGAGAAGATGACTTACCCTTGTAGCACAGCAATGCAGCAGCTTTTGGTCCAAGAAAATGAGCTCCTAACCTCTGAAAATCAGCCTCAAGGTGTTTGAATGGGTGGTGGAGGTAGTAGGCTTGGAGGTGTAGTGTAAAGGCCAATAACAATGGGTGTTTTGAGCTTTGATGAGAGAGATATGGAGGGTTGTATGTATAAATCCCAGCTGGTTTTTTTCTAACCCTTGCAAAATGAGGTGGAGGGTTGGTTATATAGAGGAGAAGAAGTGAGGCTTCTTGGAGAAGCCAAGAGAAAGGTTCAAGGCTTCTAAGAGAAGCTTGACCAAAGGGGTCAAGCTTCCCCAAGAAGCTTGACCAAAAGGGCCAAACTCTCCTTGAAACCAAGCAAAGGGGTGAAAACCACCTTAAATGGACCAAAAACCAGGGCAGACCCTCGGACAGAGGGACAGGTGCAAAACAGCTGGCACAGCTGGAATGCACCCAAGGAGACAAACCTGGCCGATCAGGTTCAAAAGGTCAAGGTGGTCAGCCGACCACCTCCCCTGGTCGGCCGACCAGGGGTCAAAAGGGTCAAGAACAATTGCTGGTCGGCCACTCCAGAAAGGTGGCCTCCCAGGTGAGTGAAACACAGCTGTATGGAGAAAAACCAGAAAATGTGGTTCAGGAGAGAGAAAAACCAGCTTTTTAGAGGGGTTCAAAAGGGTTAGGAAGAATTACTGGTCGGCCTACCCATATTGGTGGCCTCCCAGGTGTGTAGATCACAATGGTGGTATGAAAAATCAGAAATTGTGGCCTAAAAGTAAGAAAAACCAGCTTTCTGTCAGAAAAATCGGCTTTCGGAGAGAGAAAAAGGAGAAAGCTGGTTTTTCAGAAAAATTGCTGGTCTGCCACCCTCTTACAACCTTCCCAATAATGAAAATAAGGTCTCCGCCAAAAATGAGCTAAGATGCAAAACGGAGGTTCGGGGACCGAAACGCGCGGCCCGAGGCCCCGAAAACTGACTATTAAGCAACGGAGGTGGCGTTTGACCACGAAGGTGGACTCCCGGGCCACAGTGTCCCTCTAAAGAGAGGAAATAACGTGTATGCCAAAAACCGGAGCAAACGGAGGTAGTTAAGCGGTCCTGAACCGAGGCACACGGCCGACGGCCCTGAAAACCGGAAACCGGGCTCCAAACGAGAAAAGTGGTCTACGACCACGAAACGTAGCCTATGGCCACTGAGTGATGGTCTACGAGACCTCTCCCTCTCTTCGGGAAGAGAAAACAGAGAAAATGGGACTCGGTTCGCAAACCGAACAAAGCACAAAAGAGCCCCGAAGTCCGGAGGCAAGGCTCGCAGCCGAGACTCTGAAACTTCAGAACGAGCACAATATGCAACATCACCAAGCGCTCAATCGGTGACGTCTGAGTCTTAAGGTCGGTCAAAAATGGGGTGTCTACAGGGTCACCCCCCTCTGATTTTGGCTCTCAAAATAGTATTCTAGCCACTGAAAATCCACTGGATTTCAATGGCTAGAAGGCCAAACAAAGCATGATACAAAGGCCTAGATGTAAGGCTCAAAACAAAATGCAAACAAGCATACAAGGGGGTAAATGACTCCAAACAGAAAAATTCCCTTAAACAAACTTCAAGAGGGGCTCAAAATAAGACACTTTTCAGTTAATGACAAATCTCGAAAATGCTTGCAAGCAAGGCTAAGATAGGAAGCAAAATAAGCCTACAAAGAGGGATGGAGCATACAAGGAGGTAGATGACCTCAAACAGAAAAGTGTCCTTAATCAAACTTTAAGAGGAGCTCAAAAGAAAACTTTTTTCAATTTATGTCGAAGTCCATAAATGCTTGAAAATAAGGCTAAACAATGTTGCAAAATAATGCAAGAAAAGGGAAAATAGAGACTTACCCTTGTAGAGAAGACCTCCAGCAACTTCTGGACCAAGATGATGAGCCTTCAACCTCTTCAAATCAGTTCCAAGATGCTTGGATGGATGGTGGAGGTGGTAGGCTATGAGGTGTAGTGCAAATGGTGCAAGAATATTAAGGTTTGGAGCTTGGAATAGTGAGCTATGGAGGGAAGTGTTTGTATGCCTTAAACAAAAAGGTTCAACCTTGGTAATGGAAGAGGAGGGCCTCTCTTATAGAGAAGAGACGCCAAAGCTTCCCTTGGAAGCTTCAAATATCCTCCATACACATATATGGAGGATGATTCAAATGCCTCCCAGCTGGCACAACTGGATTGTATTCAGAGAGAGCAAAAAGCAAATGGCAGGCCGACCAGTTAAGGTGGTCGGCCGGCCACTCCCCCTGGTCGGCCGACCAGGGGTCAAAAGGTTCAACCTCAAAAGGTGGTCGGCCTATCCAGAAAGGTGGCCTCCTAGATGAGTAGAATACGGCTGTATGGTGAGAAACCAGAAAATGTGACCCAGGAGAGAGGAAAACCAGCTTTCTAGCAAGAAAATCGGCTGGAGGAGAGAGAAAATGGTTTTCAAAAGAATTGTTGGTCTCCCACTATAGTATCACCTTCCAAACAACGAAAATAGGGTCCATACCAAAAATGAACCCTAACCGATGCAAAACGAGGGTTCAGGGGCCAAAACGCGCGGCCTGGGGCCCCGAAAACAGGCTGTTAAGCACCAGAGGTGGCGTACGACCACAAAGGTGGTCTCCCGGGCCACAGTGTCCCTCTAAGGAGAGGAAACAAGGTGTGTGCCAAAAACCGGAGCAAACGGAGGTAGTTAAGCGGTCCCGAACCGAGGCGCACGACCGACGACTCCGAAAATCGAAAATTGGCCTCCAAATTGGAAAAATGGCCTACGACCACAAAACGTAACCTACGGCCACTGAGAGATGGTCTACGAGACCTCTCCCTCCCTTCGGGAAGAGAAAACAGAGAAAACATGACCTGGTTCGCAAACCGAGACAAAGCACAAAAGAATCCCGAAGTCCGGAGGCAAGGCTCGTAGCCGAGACTCTGAAACCTCAGAACGAGCACAATATGCATCATCACCGAGCGCTCAATCGACGACGTCTGAGTCTTAAGGTCAGTCAAAAATGGGGTGTCTACAGCCCCTTAAGTTTAGTACATCTAAAATTGCTAATGCAATACCTTTATTCACGTGGGATGCTTTAGAAGCATAACCTTAGTTGTTTTTTTAGGAATCGGAGGTCACTGCTGTGATCTCACTGCTGTCTTTTTTACTGTGTTTTTTTAGGAACAGGGACAATTATTATTTTTATTATTTTTTAATATTCTCTGTATATTTTTTGACATAATAAATTATATATTTTTTTATTTTAAAGTTTACGGTTAAGGATTTAATTTTTCATTTTTTTATTTTAAATTTTAGAGTTTAACATTTAAGATTTAGGGTTTAGAATTTAATTCTTAAAATTTATTTTTTTATTTTAGGGTTTAGGGTTTAGTTCTTAAAATTTATTTAATTTATTTTTTTATTTTAGGATTTAAGATTAAGAGTTTATGGTTTAATTCTTAAATTTTTTTTTATTTTAAGGTTTAGGGTTTAGTATTTAATTCCTAAAATTTATTTTTTTATTAGGATTTAATTCTTAAAATTTATTTTTTTTAATTTTAGAGTTTAGGATTTAGAGTTAAGGGTAAAATGTAATTTATCACGCCAAAAAACATAATGAGACACATGAAAAAAAAAGAAAAGAAAAAGAGGTTGAAACTGTGCCATTTTAGGCACAGTATGGAACACAGCAGTGACCTCGTGAAAAAAAGAAGAAGAAAAGGAAGCTGAAACTGTGCCGTTTTAGGCACAGTAGGGAACACAGCAGTGACCTCTTGAAAAGAAAAAAAGAGAGGAAAAGAGGCTGAAACGTGGTGAGAACATGAAAAAATGTAGTGAGAATATGAAAAAAAAAAAAAAAAAAAAAAAAAAAAAAAAAAAGAGAAAAAGAGGCTAAAATTGTGCTGTTTTAGGCACAGTAGGGAACAAGAAGTGACCTCGTGTTCGTTTTTCTAATTTATGGTTTGAAATTTATTTTTTAGTGATTTTTTAATTTTTTATATAAAGATTATATAAAAAAAATAGAGAAGTGATTTAATAATTTATAAGAAATAAGTAAATAAGCGCACTTATTTAGTGCATTGCCAAACAACTCCTAAAATTATGCATTTGAAAAACGACATGTATCCCATGATTTGAATTGGATGCGATGTCGTTTTTCATCATGAATTTTATTTTATGATTTAAATTATTTATTTTGTCAAGCTATTCATATATATCATTAGAAAAATGTTTGGTAACTTGAATTTGTGCGACCCGAACGACTCGAACGTCTCAAAACAACGTAGTTTTGAGACATTCGAGTTATGAAAATTCGGACTATCAAACATTGTTGATATCATTATCACAAAAAATTAAATCAATCTGATATTCGTAACTTATTCAATTTATTGTGTTTATTAGTAACAAAATGAATGTAATACAATCTTAATTAGGTAGGGTCTTTCATCAATTTACCATATTATCTTTTACTTTTTTTTAATAATCATTTCGAAGACTAAATAAGTTTCAATTAAATACTTTAGAGACTTAATAGATATGGGATTTACGTGCAGGTCTTAATAGGTGGATTTATTATCAGATAGATCCTGTGAGAATTAATGACGTCTTTCATCAAACATTATTAACAAATATCAGTAATTATTAATTTTCAATAACAATTTAAAAATTTTATCACAAAAAATATCACTAATTATGAGTTTTAACGACAATTTAAAAAAATTGTTACAAAAGAACACCACTAATTTTTAACTTTTAGCTATAGTTTAAAAAATTTGTCATAAAAAAATGTAATTAATTATAAATTTTAGATACATTTCATAAAGATAGTGATAAAAAAAATTATTAATTGGTAGTTTATAGTGATATACACAAAGAATTATCAAATATATATATATATATTTGACGACGATTTTATGATTAATAGCCTTTTTTATTATCTTTCACTAGTGGTCTTAGTCAGGTCATCTTAAGTACACCTATGATTGATAGCCCTTTATCAGTCACGCTACAGGCTCCCACAACTACCATACATTTGTCACAGAGAGGGAGGAGATAAATAATAATAATAATATAATAATAATAATAAAATGATGAATGGACCAATCAATTGGGGTCATGGGGTCACAAATCTCAACCATTTTTGTTATGATTAATAGCCTTTTTGGTTACCTTACATCAATATTTCTCACAAAAGTAGACACAAATTAATAACAGAAAAATAACGGGTTCGTTTGGTTTGTATTTCTGAAAAATTTTTGAGAAATTTTTTCTACAAATAAGTTTTTAAAAGTAATCAAACTAAACAAATTTTTTCAAAAAAATTTCTCAAAACTTGTAAACTAAACAAGTTTTCCAAACAAATCTCTCTCTCACACACATCAAATCAATCACTTTTTCCAAAACTCTCTCAAAATAATTTTTCAAAACATCTTTTGAAAAAAATCAAACAAAACAACTTTTCGTACTTTTTATCTCTAAAACACATCTCTCAAACACAAACCAAACATACCCAACAACACTTTGCAAAAACCAATGGAATATTCACAAGAAAAGAAATTATTGTTGGTTTTAGTTTTCTGGGTTAAATTTTTTAAAAATTTAATTTTTAATTTTTCATATTTTTTTATTTTTATTGAATATTTTTAAAATTTTAATTTTTTTACTTAAAATTAAAATATTTGTGAAAAAATATTTTAAAAAATTAATAAATATTAAAAAGGTACTGAGTTTTTTTTTTGTGAATTTATTAAAGGTTTTTTTTTCACAAAAATTATATTTTTTAAGTATATTTATGTTAAGTGTGTCTAAAAATTAAAAAATTACTTAAAATATTTAAAAAATTCAGTAAAAACAAAAATACAAAAAATAAGAAATTAGAATTTTCTAAAAAATGTTTTCAAAAAACTAAAACCAAACATGTTGAAATATCTATTTTTTATTTCTTTTAATCAAAATACTTTCTATTTAAAAAAATAGAAAACACATTCTAAAGAAAAAAAAGAAACAACCAGAGTTAGCTCTAGGCCTGCGCCACCCTTAACGAGACCTAAGGTGAAATTTCAAATTGCAACAGGGGGATCTTCTATATTTAAATTTTAATTACATTTTTTTTTTTAAATTTATTTTTCTATCATAGTAAATAAAATTTGTTAAATTTATTTACAACCTTTATTATTGGAGTTTTAGTCACGGATTTAATATTATTATTAATTTTTTTTTTTTTTTAAATTTTTTGCTCAGCTTTTGTATAATGAGAATTTTTCTAAACCTTCAGATTCATGTTGTGGGCTCAGCAGTCGCTAGGTGTGGGTCCATTCTCCATTGGGTATTGGTTGAAGAACACTTATGTGGCAAATTTCCATTGGCCATTTGTGGAGCCACTCCATCTATTGGTTATCCACCACACCAGTTTCATGAAGGATCCTGATTCTTCTTGTGCCAATGTCTATAACCTAGATATTCATAGTAGACCTTTTGACAACAGTGATGATTCAGACATCACAAAATATCAACTCCACAATTTTCACTCACTTATAATTGATCTATGTAAGAATGAGAAAAAATATATATATAAACACATCATTAATTCACATTATTATAAGAGTGGTGAAGACCTCTTAAAAAAAAAAAAAAAAAAAAAAAAAAAAAAAGTCCCAAACATCATTCTTTTGACAATTGAGCCCCTTGAGTTTAGTACATCTAAAATTGCTGATGCAATATCTTTATTCATTTAAAATGTAGTTTGTGTTTCTTCTCTTGCCACGTGGGTTGCTATGCATAACCTAAGATGTTTTTCTAATTTATGATTTGAAATTTATTTATTTAGTAATTTTTTGATTTTCCACATAAAGATTATAAAAAAGGAAAAATTACTCCTAAGTCCCATATTGGGAAATGTTACTCTATTTAGTCCTGAGTGTTTTTTTATAAACCATTTAGTCCTTTTTTACAACACAACATCATCATTAAAACAACATCACAACATCATCACCAAACATTTTGAACAACCAACATCACCAACATCAAATACATCTTTAACATCGTCAACATCACCAACATCTTCAACATCAACGTTTCCCTACATGTTACTTTTATTGATGCTCTGAAACGATCATCAACCTCCGTGAGACTTGCAGATCCAGGGGTGGCCCTGATGTTGTGATGAATGTCGATCGCTGGCCCTGATGATGAATGCTGATCGCTGGCCCTGATGTTGATGATGAATGTCGATCCCATCTCTCCATTAACATTGACTCTATCGCTTCTCTCTCTCTAGCTTCTTGAAACCTTTTGTTTCTCTCAGATCAATTAGGGTTTGATTTGTGTATACAGACATATATATATATATCGATATATACGTCTCGTTTGATCTGCTTTCGCCATTGCTAGGTTATTTTCACAGTCTGGAATTCGTCGACACCAATCGTCTAATTTGATCTGTTTTTTGATATTCGAGTATCATTAGCCGGACCTTTTGTGTTCAAAGTCGATCGATCTCAGTCAATATACAGTGAAAATTGATACATCTCTGGTTGATTCCATTTTGGTATAGTGTTTATTATGCCTAGAGTTTTATAGGAGGGTGGTGATTTTAGGGTTTTTGTTGTTTTAGGGTCGTGAAGATGTTGGGGGCTGGGTTGTAGTTCGGACGAAGTCATGGGGATGATCGGTATGTTCAATGTTAGAACGACCTCCAGATCTCCGGTGACGAGGACCACGTCAAACGCCATGACTTTCACTTGGCACATGATGTTGTGATGTATGATGTATGATAAATGTTCAATGTTGGTGATGTTTTTGATGTTATGAGATGTTTGATCATCTGTACAGAGGCCGAGGAGACATAAACAAATTGCTTTTGAGCTTGTGGTGCAGAGGAGCTTGATAGACCCGTGAGTTTCTGAACCAAGGCCATGAAATCGCGAGGCTGGGTATGGATGATTTTGGGAGAATGAGCGTAAATGATTACTGGGTTTTGTTGTTGTTGATGTTGATGTTGGTAAAGATGGGTTTGATGATCTGATGCGCGAGGATACTACGAAGAAGATGGTTAATGATTACTGGGTTTTATTAATTTTTTTGCCATGAATGAGAAAATTGTTATGATGATGTTTGGAATCAAAAATTGTTATGATGATGATGTTTGATTATGATGATGATGTTTGATCATAAATAATTGTTTAATCGTTATTTTGATGTTTGATGTTATTTTAATCGTTATTTTGATGTCTTATCGTTATTTAAAAAATTGTTTAATCATTATTTTTGATGTTTTGATGATTTTGCTAATATTTGATATTTGATGAATAATCTTGACGTTGCTAATGTTTGATATTGGATGAATAATGTTTGATGTTTAAAAAGAAGAGAAATCATAAAAAGGCCTATAGTAAGCTTTTTAGAAAATAGGACCTATTAGTCCAACAAAAAACTTCCAGGACTAAATGGGTTAACATTCCCAAATTTGGGATTTATTGGTGTTTTCCCCTATAAAAAAATGGAGAAGTGATTTAAAAATTTATAATAAATAAAGGATAAATTACACTGACCTTTCTTGTGATTTGCCTTAATTACAAGTACCTCCCCTATTATTTCAAGAATAATACAAATCTCCCTTACTTTTAAAACTAATATACAAAAACTCCCATTATGTTATCCATCCGTCCAAATTCCAATAAATTCTACTGATGTCATCCATAATTATTTTTCAAATTTCAATATTACCCTTCAGGAGAGGTAAGTCTAATTTACCTATATGTATGTATATATATCAACACATATATATCAAAATCCAGCATCGATCATACAATCGGACTATCTAGGGCTAGGCCTGAAGATGATGTCGAAACGATCCACGACACAGCAAGCGAGGCCGAAGGTCATGGGCCAGATAGAGTCGCGGCATACCCAGTTCATCAGATCGTCCACCTTCGAGATCACAAACTCCGCCACCTTCAACATCCCTACCAGAGATGTCCCCGAAGGGGGCGACACAGAGGCGTAATGCGTGGGATGTGACAACTGAGCTGTTAGCGACGGCAGTGTTGTGTGGATCGTCGCAGCCCTCTGTGATGCGATTTGAGGCGAGTTTCGAAACAGAAGGGCCATAGCCATTGGTTACACACAAAGAGAGAGAGAGAGAGAGAGAAAGAGAACACAGCTCTCAAGCATCTGTGCCGAACAACCTCAATCTCACTCTCTTTCACATCTCAGATGATTTTGGTGTGGATTTTCAGTTATATATATATATATTTGTTGATAATGATATACTGATTTTCAAGGTCCAATTAAAAGCAAGAAATTTGAGAAGATTCATGGAAATTTTGGATTTAATTTTGATTCAGATGGTGGGTTTTACATAAAAACCCCAATTGATCAAGATTTGGTACCTCCTGGATTTAGGGCAAAGAAATTCAATGACAGATATTCAATTCCTGCTGGATTTGGTACCCCAATTAATCTCGATTCTAAGTTTGTGAATGGAAATGGATTTTTTACTGGTGAAATTGTAGAGATGATGGAAATTCTTGCCCTAATCTTCATTCTAGGTTTGTGAATGGAAATGAGTTTTTAACAGGTGAAATTGCAGAGATGGTTTCTGCCATTAAGGTGTTAGAAAAAGGGTTTGTGAAGATGGAGAAGGGTTAGTTGTGTTTTTTCACAATGTGGTTCAAGGGCATTATGGTCAATTCGGCTGTCAAGTTAACGTTGTTCATGTCCTTTTAACGGGAAGGGGGAATCTATATATTATTTTCAAAAGCATGGGAGGTTAGTATTATTTTTGAAACAATAGGGGAGGTCCCTATAATTAAGGTAAACCTCAGGGAAGGTCAGTATAATTTATCCATAAATAAATAAGTGCACTTATTTAGTACATTGCCAAACAACCCTTAAAATTGTGCATTTGAAAAACGACATGTATCCTACGATTTGGATTGGATGTCGTTATTCATCATGAATTTTATTTGATGATTTAAATTATTTATTTTGTCACGCTATTCATATATATCATTAGAAAAATATTTGGTAGCTCGAATGACTCAAATATATCAAAATGATGTCGTTTTACCCCAAACGACGTCGTTTTGATACATTCGAACAATTTGGGTCATTTAAGTTATGAAAATTCGGGCTACCAAGCATTGTTGATATCATTATCACAAAAAATTAAATTAATCTGATATTCGTAACTTATTCAATTTATCACGTTTATTAGTAACAAAATGAATGTAATACAATCTTAATTAGGTAAGGTCTTTCATTAATTTACCATACTTATTGGCTTTTATTTTATTTTTATAATCATTTCGAAGACTAAATTGGTTTCAATTAAATACTTTAGAGACTTAATAGATATGTGACTTACGCGTATGTCTTAATAGGTAGATTTATTATCTAATAGGTCATGTGAGAATTAATGGCGTTCTTCATCAAACACTATTAACAAACGTCACTAATTATTAATTTTTAGCGACAGTTTAAAAAATTTGTTATAAAAAGTGTTACTAATTGGAATTTCACCTTCAGTCTAAAACTCATAATTAGTAACACTTTTTATGATAGATTTGGAATTTCACCTTGTGTTCTTGTGTTTTTTTTTTTTTAGCTCATTAGAGCTGGTTTAGTGGTACAAAATTAGTGGTACCAATCATTGTTGTTACGATTAGAGAAATGTCTTAGACCTCTAATCCAAGAGCACTAATAGCTCTAATGTTGGTATGGATCTCATATGATGGGATGTTTTGCTCGTTGTTTTTTTTTTTTTTTTCAGCTCATTAGAGCTAGTTTAGTGGTGCAAAATTAGTGGTACACATCACTGCTGTTATGATTATAGAAATGTCTCAGATCTTTAATCCAAAAGCACTAATAGCTCTAATGTTGGTATGGGTCCCATATAATAGGATGTTTTTCTCTTTTGTGTTTTTTTATTTTTATTTTCCAACTCATTAAGCTGGTTTAGTGGTGCAAAATTATTGATACTAATCACTGCTGTTATGATTAATAACCTTTTTTATTAGAAAAAAGATCGGGAGTTCTAAATTAAGAGTTCTAATAGCTTTAATTGGTGTGTAGATCTTATGTGATGTGATGTGATGTTTTAGTCTTAATTTTTTTTTTTTTTGATTTTTTATACCATTAATATTCTTTTAAAGCTCTCAAATGAGAGAGATGCATCACTTCTGTTTTTGATTATCTTTCACTAGTGGTCCTGGTTTGGTCATTTTTTAAGTTCACCTATGATTAACGGCCTTTTTGGTTGTCTTGCATGTTTCTCTGATTAATAGCCTTTTCTATGATTAATAGCCTTTTTGGTTGTCTTGCATATTTCTCACAAAAAGGGTCACAAACTAATCATAGAAAAATAAGGACACTTCGCAAAAACCAATGAAATTTTCTTATGAAGAATATGGTTGATTTAAGTTTTCAGAATTAAGTTTTTTTTAAATTAAATTTTTTATTTTTTATTTTTAATGAATATTTTTAAAATTTAAGTATTTTTTTTACTTTTTTATATGTACCTTAGATATGTCTAAAAAATAGAATATTTGTGAAAAAATATTTTAAAAAATTAATAAATACAAAAAATTGAATTTTTATTTTGATTTTTTTGATATTTAGCGCAGTTTTTTTTAAAAAAAAAAATCACAAAAAATATACTTTTTAAGTATATTTATGTTAGGTGTGTCTAACAATTAAAAAAAAATTACTTAAAATATTAAAAAATCAGTAAAAACAAAAAATACGAAAAATAAGAAATTAGAATTTTCTGAAAAATATTTTCAAAAAACTAAAACCAAATAAGTTAAAATATCTATTTTTTATTTCGTTTAATCAAAATAGTTTCTATTTAAAAAAATAGAAAATACATTCTAAAGGAAAAAAAGAAACAACCAGAGTTAGCTCTAGGCCTGCGCAACCCTTAACGAGACCGAAGGTGAAATTCCAAATTGCAACAGGGGGATCTTCTATATTTAAATATTAATTAATTTTCTTAATTTTTATTTAAAATTTATTTTACTATTATAGTAAATAAAATTTGTTAGATTTATTTACAACCTTTGCTATTGGAGCTTTAGTCAAGGATTTAATATTATTATTAATTTTTTGCTCAGCTTTTGTATACTGAGAATTTTTTTTCTAAACCTTTATTTTTTATTTATAGGAATAAGGTTGTTAATGAATGATGCCAACAAAAAAAGTTGATATTAAAAGAGAAAATTATAAAAAAGTTCAAAAGGTAAACAGGATATAAGGCATTAGGTCTAGTTAAGGGTAGGCAAACATCAGGCCGAGCCAACACTACATAATAAGGGACTTTGTGTTTGTTCAAACCTGGTCCGGCCCTAACATCAGGCCTCTATATCTACTTAAGCCCGGTCTAAAAAATAATTACAAATCTTAAGTCCACCAATCAGACTATATGTTAAAAAATATTTAAAATACTTCATAATTAAATTCAATCATACATTATATTTCTTTTTAGTAAATATACTAGTATCATTATAAATTGAAAGATTTTGTGCATAAATTGAAGAATTTTTTTAAATAAATTTAATCACACATCACCATAAATATGAGTTTTAATAAAATTAACAAAGATAGAGTCTAGATACCAATATATATATATATATATTATTTAATGTTTTATAAATAAATAAATAATTAGTGGGTCAAACCGGGCCAGACTTAGTTGAAAGTATAAATTCAAACCCAACCCATTAATATTTTAGGTTGAAAATATTGGCCTAACCCAACCCTATGGGCTAAAACAACCTTCCCAAGTCCTAGAAAAATTGGGCTGAGCTGGGTGGGTTGGGCAGACCAACGGCCTGATGTCCACCCCTAGGTCCAGTGGATATTTTTTGTTGGTGAGAGGTTCAACATTTGTGAAATAGTTTGGTAAGAACTCCTTTTGTTGGTTTTGGAGGATATTTTGTTTCAATTTTACCCCATAATTTATCTATTGACTTTTTTTTATCTGTTGACTTTTCGTTGACTATCTATTCAAATTTTTTCCTATCTATTCAAATTTATATCTCTCTGTTCAATTTTTTCCATTATCTATTTAATTTTTTTACCCTATCTGTTCAATATTCTTAATCTTTTCAGTTCAAATTTTGTTCTTATTTGTCAAACCAACTCTATCTGTTGTCAAAATATATATTTTTTTATCTTTTAATTTTGTATCTACCTGTTAAACCTACTCTATTTTTTTTTTTGGGTCAAAAAGTGAATTTGTTTGTTCTCATCTATTTAATTTTTTATTTTTTTTCCTATCTGTTGAAATTATCTATTCAATTTTGTTATCTGTTCAAATTTTTTTTCATCTATTGAAACAAGAGGTGACGATCTATTGAAATGGGTAAGAAAAGCTAGAGAAGAGAGTTATTTGCTCAAATTCTTTTGTCTCCTTATGTCTTTCTATCTATTTGTTGCAATGAACAACAGCAATAACAACAAAAAAACCAAAAAAAAAAGAAAAAAAAAAGAAGGATAATAACACATTTTGTTACCATAACTTTCAGCTAATAAATTAAATCAATCTCAAATTTATAATTGCAGATAACTCATAATCCCAAATATACAAATTGTCTCCATAAATAATTTACACAAATATCTCCAAAATATAATTTATACAAAACTCAAAAAAACAATATATAGTGATGGGCCCAAAAATCTCGAACTCAATGGCTTCGTTTAAATGGCATTCAAAATCTAGTAGAGAGCTCCCAAACTTCAAATTGACACAAACTTGCACGACGTGCATAGAATAGGCCAAACTCTCAAATAAATTATCAATTAAAAATTATCCAATGATAGATTGATTTAATAGATTGCAATTTAATGTGCCAATTGTAGTATCTGCATCAATCACACATAAATCTTAGTACACAAAGCAGCCCAAAATTCACTATCAATATTCAAGAGTCAACAAAGATTAAACTAAATCAACTTGCTACAAAAATTTGAAAATAATTACTCCAAAATAGACACAGTTTACATTGATGTTGGGAAAACAAGATAAAGAATGGTTACCTATTTACTCCTCAACTCAGCCATCAAAGCAATTTTGAGGCCAATTGAAAATTAGTAATCTATTTAATTTCCAGACCTAATCTCAAAAACTTTCCTGCATTAGAATTTAGATACATGGACACATTTATGGTGTTTGCTCTGTTTCTGAAGCCTCTCATGTAATCAAAGATATTAGCCAAACCCAGACAAAAGCCATATCCTTGTAAATATTGTCAGCTTCCTCTTGTTTCAATGTTATACATAATCAACAATATATTGATAATGAACAGACCGATATCACAATCTAGAATGGTCAAGTAATATAAGCAAAAGTCAATCAACAATATAGTGCTTTAATTATTAATTCCAAATATAAAAAAAGCAACAATGTGGAGTCGGTTCTCAACAATATTGATTGAAATTCAGCAATTAACAATCATGGGTATGTCAAAGAAAACAATTAGCATTTGAAGAATTAACAAACCTTGATTTTGTCTCTAAAAATTTGTGTTTAAAACCTTAATTTCTTGCAGTGACCCAAAGGTCAAGCAAGAATTTTTTGTTTTAATTTAAAAATCTAACGAAATAAACTAATAATTAAAGTTCGTATGGCCCATCTTAATTACAAGAATATAAATATGAAGAAAAAATATCAATTAAATTAATATATAAATATAAAATAGTCTTGGTTGACATTTTGCTTTGCACCTTGAAGTGTCTACACCTACCATTGCCACCATTGCTACCACAACTACTACCACCCCCAGCTCTCTAAATACCACTTCTGTCACAACCACTGTCATCTCATTTTCAACCGCAAAAAATTAATAACATTCTGTGTAGAAGTCATATTTTGGGAAAATATTTTTCTACAAAGCAAATTGAGTTTGAGTTTGTCAATGAAAACCCTTGTTCAGTGGGCAGACTTTTGCAAAGCACTACTTGTGGAAGCAAGGTGGTACAACAAGAGTTACACACCAACCCTAGACGAGTATCTTGAAAATGGGTGGGTTTCATCATCTGGACCTGTTCTTTCTCTGCTTGCATTTTTCTCTGTTATGGAAGAGACAACAAGAGAAGAGCTTGTAGATCTTTTGGCAAAGAGTGATGTTCTTGTGCATTGTACATCAATGATCATTCGACTTTGCAATGACCTTGGAACTTCTGCGGTAATTATTCTCTTCATTAAAATCTACTCGAAAACTATTTTAATGCAAAAATGAAAATGATATTTGAATTTTTCATTCTTTTGTTTTTGAAAAAACAAGAAAAATAAAAATAGAACCAAACAAGCCCCATGGAACTGTTTGGTTACAATTTTGTTTGTTTTGTTTTGTTCTATTTATTTATTGATTTTTTGGTGTATTTGTTTTCAATTTTTTATGAACACAAACTTGTTCAATATATTGTTTGTGAAAAAAAAAAAAAAAATTAAATTTTTTTTTTTTTTGAACTTGGTGGGTATTTTCAAACTTTTAATTGTTTTCTTTATGAAAATACAAAGAATTTAAAAAAAAAAATTCATATATAAGTACAACCCATATCAACATGGTAAATTGAATTTTAATTTCTTGCCCAAAATGCAAATTTTGGGCTCTGAGTGAAATTGTTTCTTTTATAAGGAACTCACTACCTAATACATATGATCACCTATGTTTCTACATGGTTAATTGCACGATCACTACCTAATACAAAACATTTTTAGATTTTATTCTTTTCCTGCACTTTTTCACCTCTTTCACCATAAATAAACCCTCTTTTTTTTTTGGATATTAGTGCCATGCTTTTAAACATTATCGATTTTAATTGCAGGCAGAGCTAGAGAGAGAGGAGATGCTCCATTGTACGGGAAAGAAATAAACCTCTCGTATAATCCTGTTGATCAAGATTGCACTCCTCCGTCCGTCGTCGTTTTACTCCCTGAAAACACAAACGTGAGCTAGCCGGCGAGTGTGTGCCGGATACCTCTCCGATGCCTAAGTCAGCAAAATAGACAAATAGACAAAAAGCTCTGTGTATTCGGGAATCAAAGTTCAGTTACCTCTCCATAGGTGATGTTTGTGAGCTTTTGTAGGTTCCGTGTGGCACAATCCTAGTAGGACTTTTACTCCTCCATATAGAGTCCTCCTAGGATTCATACTCCTGAAAGATAATGCTTATCTTTCAACACCCCCCTCACTGCATAAACCAAGTGAGATGGTTTTACCATGGTCAGACTTCAATATGACCGAGGTAAGCATGGCTATGCTAAGCCGCAGACTAGACTGAGATAACTTTAGCTCGGCTCTTCCATTCACTGCTCTTACCTCGGCTCTCCCAATGCTAACCATGGTATGTTCTTGACCGGGATAACCAATACTCCGGTCCCGACCGGGATAACTTGTGCTTGTCGACCGAACTTACCGTAAGCTCTTTGGGATCGGGGTAACTTCAAGCCTCTCGTGGACCGGAGTAACTTTACGCCTCTTGCGGACCGGAGTAACTTTACGCCTCTTTACTCCACCCTTCGTACTGTTGGCCCATAACGGCCCATTACCCAGCTCGGCCCAATTTTCATATAAATTACCCTATCAATTGCCCCTTAATTCCATCTGTGTAGCTTGATAGGGATTACCTGTTTTACCGGCCGAGCTAAAAACTTTAGTCTTACGACTGGGCTAAACTCTTAAGCTTTTACAGCCGTGCAAAATCTCTTTAGCCTTTCCAGCCGAGCTAAAATTGTTTAGCCTCTCCGGCCGAGCTAAGTTCACACCGGGCTCTAGCTGCCCGGTCAAAACGTCTCTTCAATCACAGTAACTGAATCGCTTCTTATTCCAAGGACACATGGCACACTCTGATTGGCCCAATGCAGCTGTCACGCCGTCTTCGTACTCCGTGTTTTTTGAACAGTCCCGCTCTTTTTTGCCCTTCCTTCTACACAAAACAAAACCCTAGCAGTTTGAGTTCATCATTTCACTATTCACCTTTTCTTTCTTCTCTGCTTCTCAAACTTGCAACCGCAGAGCTCGTGAATCGTTCTAGTGCCCATTTCAACATTCAGTTTCTTCTTCTCCATCTGGTAAGCTTCAGAAATCTGTTCTATTTTTCTTGTTTTCGTATTTGTTTGATCCATAGTATTTTGCTTTATGTGTTTTTGCAAAACACATTTTTTCCATTTTGTGCTATGCCTTGCATTTTCTGGAAAAAACCTTGTATGAACCACTTTGTATTCATGAAACAACCTGTAGAACGCTGTATTTGATCCAAAATCACCATGTAATCGGAGTAAAAATTTGTTTGTAGTTGATGTCAATCTAGCCAGACCATTCAACCGAACTAACACTTCATGCTATATACCAGTAGTTTTAACAAGTCAAACTGTCTTTTGATTTAACTTAGCCGAGCTAACAAACCATACTAAGTCTGCGTAATAGTGCGCTCGATAGTCTCAACCACAACCGAGCTATAATTTGGGGCTAGACCAGCCTTCGTAGTTCAAATCGAACTAAGAGCGCTGTCCCTAGAGGCTCGACCGGGCTAACAAAACCCTTGCATAAACCGAGATAACAAACACCTTGCACAAACCGGAATAACAAACCCCTTGCACAGACCGAGCTATCGAACCCCTTTCTCAAACTGAGTTAGGACTATATTTATCTTGCCTTTATTTCTTTTAGCACGGTCCCACGATCTGTGCTTAACACTTTTGTTTTTTCACTTTGCAGACTTTAGGTTGCCCAGGCACTTTTTTGAGCGCTCAACCGAGCCACTCAGCACCTTTCTCCGACCGAGCTAACACTCAGCTTAATTTATACATAACTTAAGAGTAAATGGGTAAATATAGGTTTTTAGTAGAAACACCTGGTGGCTTGGCCGAATTCCGAAGGGAGTATAATATTCCTGACGATGTCCATCTCACCTTGGCTAAGCAAGATGACACACCATGGGGAAACCATGGCTTTGTACCTTTTACCCGTCTGTCCATAATAGAAACCGGACTAAGATTTCCTATTCAACCCTTGCTTTGTGAATTCCTTAGGCAAACTAGGATATGCCCAACCTAGCTTTCCACAAACTCATACCGTATAATAAATGGCATAGCCGAGCTAAATCGCCAGGCTGGTATTAACTTCGGCTTAGCCGAACTCTTTCACCAATATTCCATAGGCTCAAAAGAGAACGGCTGGGTTTATTATCTAAGAATATGCCGCCGCCGAGAGAAAATAATAAAGGATACACTGAATAAAGACTTGAACGACGATGATTTTTTCTGGGTATCTGGGAATTTTGAAGATCACCAAGCCCAGATCCCTGGTCGTAGAATAAACTGGGATAAAGGAACCCCCAGTATAATTACTTCGGCTCTATTGCATGTTCCTCTTTATTTCGGTTTTCTACGCCTGAACCGAACTGACAGTTGTCTCATTTATGCAGATTCGGCCCACCTTAAGTCACTATACAGTTACCCCAATCTAAACACACTTCGCGCCGCACTACGATACCCTGAAAGAAGTTGGGCCAAGTTACTGAATTTTGAACCAACGTACAGATACAGCAGTCGACGAAAAGCCAGAGTAACAGATTTCTTGCTGGAAGACACTCCTGAACCAGATCCATTATTGCCTTAAATCAACTTGGTCAGAACTACTGCCGAAGAAGAGATGGCAAAGAGGAACAGAGTAAGGGCCCTTTTAACCGAAACAAACCGAGCCGAGGTACCACCACCCAACCAGACTCAGGAAACCGTGGTGGTCCTTCCATCTCAACAACCCTCCTCATCTCGCCCAAGCAAGCGTGCCCGGACTACCCCAACCAAGAAACGCCTTATTGATGAAGACGAAACCTTTCTTCCACCAAGCCCCCACCGAGCCCGCAACCAGAGCGCTCTGACCGAGCCAGCTCCTCCAAGTGGGCACCCAAAATTACTTTTCAAAACCGAGAAATTCAGGACACTGACTCAGTGGTCGCTGAAAAAGATCACTTAATGGCATTTAACCTTGCCAAGAGTGTCTGCCTTCCAGCAGACATGGAGCACCACAAACATTTGACCGCACTAAGGGCCATCCGTTCGGCCACGAAATCCATGGTACTTGTAAGTAGCTTCTTCTGTTAATCTTTCTAATTTGCACAACTTTCATTTCGGTTTGTTTACAAGTCTTCCCCTTCTTTTGTAGGCCATGCAGAAGAGCCACATCGCTCATAAGCGTGTGTTGGAACTTCGCAAGACTACAAGGCAAGCCATGGCCGAAGTGATTAAAAAGACGGCCGAGCTAGAACAAGCCATGAAGCAAATAGCCGAGCTAAAATCCGAGAACGGTCGTCTGACCGGACTTGTTAGCTCGGCTGAAGCAGAAAAACAAAAAGCTGCAGCCGTGATAAAAGACAAATATTTGTGCGAACTGGCTAAACTTGAGGGAAAGAAAAACGCCGAGATAGAGCAGCTGAAGAAGAGTGCTGATGACGCCGAGCTCCGGGGTTACAAGGAGTGGGAGGCAACTTACATTAAACAATGTGAAGTTGCCAAGGATCTCTTCTTCAAATGCGGTTGGAGGGCGACTGTAGTGCACCTCGATCACGGTCCAGAGATCGAGGTCTTCAACGCTCTTGCATACTTCATTCCGAGCTCTATGACGGAATATGCTGCTGCCCTTCATCAACAATTTCTTGAGCACTCAGATGATGATGATGAAGAAACCACGCCAAAAGATACCCCGGTTGTCAATGACCCTATCGAACAGTCAGTTCGGTCGGAGCCAATGGTGGAAGACCTGACCAATGAGCTGCCTACTGAGACCGAGCTCCCAAACGAGACCGTACTCCCGTCTGAAACCGGGCTCCGGGTTGATATTGATGCTGATCTAGATGATCTGTTCAACTGACTTTGTACTTTCGTCTTCTTTTTGTTTTGTTTTTTTTTTCTTTTCTTTGCTTTTGGAAACAGATTGTAATCGGGCTGAGGCCCCACCCTTTGTACTTGCTTTGAATTTTTAATGAAGTCTGCTTTTTTGTTCTAACTCTTATTTCGGTTGATCTCCATGCTTGTACTTTACTTTCTAACTGAAGTCTTGGATGGGGTACAGCATTCACTTGCCGAGATACTTTATATCGGTCTTAACATTTGTAACTATAAGTATACCTGTCAACCACTCTTTAGCCGAGATACCTACCTCGGCTGAAGAGTACTAAGAGTTGGTTTAGTCCAGCCAACCACTCTTTTAGCCGATATCCTTATTTCGGCAAAAGAGTAACAAGTGTTGGTTTAAGCCAACCAACCATTCTTTAGCCGATATCCTTATTTCGGCTAAAGAGTAACAAGTGTTGGTTTAAGCCAGCCAACCATTCTTTAGCCGATATCTTTACTTTGGCTGAAGAGTACTGAGAGTTGGTTTTAATCCAGCCAACCATTCTTTAGCCGATATCCTTACTTCAGCTGAAGAGTACTAAGAGTTGGTTTAATCCAGCCAACTTCTAAATTGTTATTTCGACCAAACGTCCTGCAGCCTAGATCCTAATCCTGGGCTTAGGAGGGGTGTTGGTTTAATCCAGCCAACCTCTAAGTTGGTTTTTCCAGCCAACCTAGAGTAGAGTGTTTGGTTATTATGACCAAACGTCCTGCAGCCTGGATTCTTATCCTGGGCTTAGGAGGGGTGTTGGTTTAATCCAACCAACCTCTAAGTTGGTTTTTCCAGCCAATCTAGAGTAGAGTGTTTGGTTATTACGACCAAACGTCCTGCAGCCTGGATCCTTATCCTGGGCTTAGGAGGGGTGTTGGCTTGTCCAGCCAACCTCTAGATTGGTTTTTCCAGCCAACCTAGAGTAAAGTGTTTGGTTATTCCGACCAAACGTCCTGTAGCCTGGATCCTTATCCTGGGCTTAGGAAGGGTGTTGGTTTTTCTGGCCAACTATGTTTACAATGTTCCTAATTCACTAAAACTATCTTTTACAGAAAATAGCTTATACTGAAAAGAATCTACTTGTTTTATTGAGAAAGAAAAAGGAAAATTAGATATGCTTGAAAAAAGTTAAAAATAAAATAATCTGAGATTGGCAGTGTTCCGTGGCCTGGGAATGGCTTTGTCGTCCTCATTTTCCAAGTGGTATGCCCCTTTTCTTGCTAATCCAACCACTTTGTATGGTCATTCCCAATTGGGCCCTAACTTGCCATCTCCTGGTACTATGGTGTTTCCCATCACTTTGCGCAGCACCCAATCGCCGATCTTGAATTGCCTTGGATGCACTGTTTTGTTGTATTTCCTGGATAACTCTTGTTGGTATGAGGCAATGTGAACCAGTGCTCTTTCTCTTCTTTCTTTTGCAAGGTCAAGCTCCAATGTTATGGCTTCGCAATTTAATTCTGGATCAAAATTTTTGCTTCGAATTGTGGGGAGGCAAACTTCTAGTGGGATTACTGCTTCCATACCATATGCTAAGGAGAATGGAGTTTCTCCTGTTGACCGCCGAAGTGTGGTACGGTAAGCCCATAAAACATGGGGGAGTTCTTCTGTCCACTTGCCTTTTTCTTTTTCTAGCCTTTTTTTCAATCCATCCAAGACGACCTTGTTTGATGCTTCTGCCTGACCATTTGCTTGGGGATATGTCGGTGTAGAATTGTAGAACTCTATCTTGTACTCTTCACAAAAGCCTCTAAAGATTCTGCCGTCGAACTGAGTGCCGTTGTCTGATATTAGGGCTTTTGGAATGCCAAATCGAGTGATGATGTTCTGCTAGACGAACTTCTTCATGTCTTTTTCCTTGATTGATGCTAAGGCTTCTGCCTCCACCCACTTTGTGAAGTAGTCGGTTGCTGCAAGAAAGAACTTCCTGTTGCCTAGTGCTGTTGGAAGTGGTCCCACTATATCCAAGCCCCACATTGCGAAGGGCCATGGGCTGGTTAAGGGTAGGAGTTCTCTGGCAGGTTGATGTATTTGGTGTGCGAACTTCTGACATTTCTCGCACTTCTTTACATATTTCTCCGAGTCTGCTTGCATGTAAGGCCACCAATATCCTTGCGAGATTGCCCTGTATGCTAATGATCTTCCCCCTTGATGGCTTCCGCACACGGCCTCGTGTATTTCGAACAAGAATGCTTCAACTTTGCTGGAATGAACACACTTTAGGTACGGTCCTGAGAATGATTTTTTGTATAATGCCAAAGATGGGAAGAGCCAAAATCGCTGCGACTTCGCTCTTATTCTGTTGGCCTCTTTCTTTTCTTCCGGTAAGGTGCCATTTTTTAGGAACATTATGATGGGGTCCATCCATGAAGGGCCCAATTCTGCGCAACATACCTCTTCTGCTTCGGGGTCTTCAATGCTTGGTCTAGGTAGGTAATCGATCAGCAATGGATGAGAGATGGAAGTATCTGCCATTGAAGCGAAGCCTGCTAATTCATCTGCTCTGCTGTTTTCCTCCCTGCCGATTTGTTCTATCCTGACTACTTCAAATTTCTTGATTTCTGTTCTGACCAACTCTTGGTACTTAGCCATCCTGTCGTCCTTTGCTTCGTAGTTGCCTGAAATTTGGTTTACCACTAACTGCGAGTCGCTGTAAACCATTAGTTCGGTGGCCTTCATGTAGAATGCTGATTTGAGGCCTGCAAGAAACGCTTCATACTCCGCTTCATTGTTTGATGCTGGGAAGCCCAGGTTGATTGCTTGCTCCACTACTAGGCCGTCTGGAGAGATGAGGACTATGCCGAGTCCTGCTCCATGCCGGTTGGATGCTCCATCCACGAAGAGCTTCCACATCTCTCCAACGAATAACTTCTAGCAAGTTGAGGGATCAGATGATGCCTTGGGGTCCAAAATGTTGCTGGTGTTTTCTTCAAGGTCCATGCTTACTATTTGCCCCTTGCGATCTGATTGTACCAAGTCATTATTTATTGGTGAGTTTTGGCTTGGTGTAGCATGGTTTGCTTTTTCCTTGTTTTCTTTATTCTAGTCTGCCTTGGGGTCTGACGGAGTATTCTGTACCAGGGGTTGCGCTATTCCGGCGTCAACTTCCATCCCTAGTTCGGTTGTGTCAGTCAGGTCGACTAGGCAGATATGATGACTTCTTGGGGTAAATTCAGCGATGAAGTCTGCCAAGGCTTGAGCTTTTATCGCGGTCCTGGGTTGGAACTTGATGTCATATTGTCCCAACTCTACTGCCCACTTCAAGATTTGCCTAGAAAAGTTCGCCCTTTCAAACAAAGCTTTTAATAGGAAAGTTGTGAGGACGACTATGGTGTGGGTGTGAAAGTAGTGTGACAATTTCCTTGAGGCCATCATCAAGGCCAAGGCCAGTTTTTCCAGTGGTAAGTACCTTGTTTCGGCGCCCAGTAATGTCTTGCTGACATAAAAGATGGGCAGATGTTGGATTTCTTCCGCACGGACCAACACTACGCTAATTGCGTGCTGAGAGACTGTCAGGTACAAGAAGAGTTCTTCTCCAGGTAATGGGGTGACAAACAGTGGTGGAGAAGACATGTATTCTTTCAAGTTTCCCAGAGCACGGTCGCATTCTTTGTCCCACTCAAATTTGGCCTTTAAAGCATGGAAAAATGGTCGTAGTCTGTCTGACGACCGGCTTATGAACCGATTTAGTGCAGCTGCCATGCCGGTGAGATGCTGCACTTCTTTTACTGAATTTGGCCTCTCCAGGTCCTGAATTGCTTTGATCTGAGAGGGGTCTGCTTCTATACCCCGGTTGGTCACCAGGAAGCCTAGAAATTTGCCAGATCCTACTCCGAATGCACATTTAGACGCATTGAGGCGCAACTTGTGCTTCTTTAGGATCTCAAACATCTCTCCTAGGTCCTTGAGGTGGTCATTCTTATCCTTGCTTTTGACCACCATGTCGTCGATGTAAGCCTCCATTGTTCTGCCTAACAACGGCTCAAACATCTTGGTGACCATTCTCTAGAATGTTGCCCCTGCGTTCTTTAGGCCAAAGGGCATGACCTTGTAGCAATACAGTCCTCTTGGAGTTGTAAAGGACGTGACCTCCTGGTCTGGTTCGTACATGGTGATTTGATGGTAGCCTCTGTACGCATCAAGAAAGCTAAGTCGGTTATGCCCCGCCGTTAGGTCTACCAGTTGATCTATCCGTGGTAGGGGGAAGCTGTCCTTTGGGCATGCTTTGTTAACCGTCTTGTAGTCGACGTAGACACGCCATTTTTCATTCTTCTTTGGCACTACGACTATGTTGGAAATCCATCTGGGGTAGTGCACCTCTCTGATTGCTCCTGCCTCCAGTAGGTTTCCTACTTCTTCTGCTCCTGCCTCCAGTAGGTTTCCTACTTCTTCCGCCACTATCTCGGCGTGGTGGAGTGCCGATCTGCGTGTGCGCTGAATGATCGGTCTGGCGGATGGGTGGACATTGAGTTGGTGACAGATGAAGTTGGGATCAATGCCTGGCATGTCGTATGGTGTCCAGGCGAACATTTCGATGTTAGAGGTCAAAAATTCCAAGACCTCTAATCTTTCAGTGCTGGACAACGATGAACCGAGCAAAAAGAACTTATCCGGGTTCTTTTCATCTATTCTTACCTCTACCAAGTCTTCTACCGCTTTTTGATTAGCTGCTTTGCCGACATCTGCGGACAGTTCATTACTCTCAGGTTCTTCCACCGAATGAACATATCCCTTGGCAGCGCGGCTGCCATTCACAATGACAAAGCATTGCTTGGACATGATCTGGTCTCCAAAGACTTCTTCAATTACCCCGGCTTCGTTGGGGAACCGCATTACTTGATGGTAGGATGACGCTACCGATCGCATGGCATGCAGCCATGTTCTTCCCAAGATTATGTTGTAAGTGGAAGGGACTTTCAACACCCAGAATTCCACTTGTTTTGTCACGCTTCCTGCTCTGACTGGTAGGATTATTTTGCCGACTAGCCATTCTGGCATTAAGTTGAATCCAATCAGGGGAGACACGGTAGGTGCCAAGTCTTTGTCTTGTAGTTTTAATTGTTTGAATGTTTCGTAATACATTATTTCACATGAACTACCCGTCAATCAAAATCCGCTTGACGTCAAAATCCTTGACTAGGAGAGTGATAACCAGGGCATCATTGTGGGGACAATATATCCTCGCCAAGTCTCTATCTGAAAAAGACATGATGTTCATGGCATCTGCCTTCCCTTTTTTGATGGTAGGTTGTGCACTTAGTACCTCCCTTAAGTGCTCGGCCTTCTTGATTGACCCTTTGAGCTCGCATACATACTCAGGTTCGAAGATTCCATGTATCACATTGATTACGCCTTGAGGTGGGGCATCGATTGGCATCCCGTTGGGGTTATTGTGGTCCTGGGGTGCTGGTTGCGTCCCTCCTTCAATGTATTTATCCAGGTGACCTGCTGCCACCAACTCCTCCAGGTGCTGTCTCAATTGCGTGCAATTTTCAGTGCGGTGCCCCTTTTCTTTATGGAAGGTGCAACGTGACCTTTTGTCGTAGTCCTTCTGAGCCTCTCCTAGCTTAGTAGGCCATCTGACGAAAGGTTCATCGCGTATCTCGCTTAGAATCCGGTATATTGGTTTTTTGAATACCGTGGTAATGACAGTGCAAACTCTCAACCATCTTTTATCCTAGTCTTCTCCGTTGTCCCTCCTACCTCGTCCGTTTTTGCTCGGATGGTCTACCGCATTGACCTTTGCTGAGGCCTTTTTCTCCGGTATTGAGGTCGTGCCAGATTTTGTTTTGGCACGGGCGCCATCCTCTTCCACCCTGATGTGCTGATGCACTCTTTCCATCAAGGCCTCCATGGTAAGGGGTGGCGTCATGGTGATTGAGTCCCTTAGTCTGTTCCCGACTGGAAGGCCTCTTTTGTACTGTGCAATGGCTAGATTGGTGGGGCAGTCCCCAATCTGGTTGAAGGTCTCCCAGTAGCGACTATTGTAGGATCCTAAGGTCTCCTTGTCGCCCATGTCGATGGAGAGCAACTGATCGATCTCCACCGGGGTTTTGGTGTTCGTTCTGAACCTTGTTACGAACGCCTCTGCTAATTGCGCCCAGGAGGCTATGCTGCCTTCTGGAAGTTTTTCGAACCAAGTCAAGCCTAGGTCACCAAGGTTGGATGGGAAGAGGATACACATCAAAGCCTCGTTGTGTCGATATACCGCCATAACCTGGCGGAAGTGGCTTAGGTGCATGTAGGGGTCTGTCTTCCCCTCGTACGTGGTAAATTTGGGCTGAAGGAAGCCTGAAGGTAGGGGTACGTTCTCAATTGCCGGAACGAACGGCGAGGTCTGCAGCCTCGCTAATGCTTTGTCCATTGGTTCGTAGGCAGGTCATGGTAATGGCATTCCAACCTCGACGCTTCCATGCATCCGAGGAGCCAACCGCTGAAGGGCAGATACCCTGCGAGGGTTGCGCGCCCCATTACCCTCCTTCCATCGTGCCCTTTCTTCCAGCACGGTCCGTAAGTCGGATGATCTTGGCAACTCCGTCTATCTGGATGATGTCTGGTGTGTGCGTGAGGGCCGATAGGTGCTTCCCTCAGTATACGACCTCTCAGTCCTCGTTCTCTCAGACCTGGAGCAACGAGTCCTGGAGGTTCTGGATTGAGTATCGCCCGTCCTGAGGCTTCTACTTTCTGTTTGTGATGGTGTGGTATGCCTACTGCGATCTTCTGAGTGGCAAGGGGGCGTATTGCCTTTACGCCCCTCTCCTGTCGCCACCCATTTTCCCTTGATCTGGCGTTTCATGGCCTCCATATCCGCTGCCATCTTTCTTATTATTTCATCCTGTTCTTTCACGCTATCCTCCAAAGTTTGAGGGTTGATCCTCCGCCTTTGTCTGTCAGGACTTTGTGAACGAGAGTGACGGGGGCTGTTAGTCCGCCTTCTCCCCCTCACATCCCTCCTGGGATTCTGTCGCTGTGGCTCCAAGTCCGCCATAGGAGGGATAGAAGGTAAACCTTCGCGCCTCGCACCTCCCTCTGGTGTTTGTCCGTCAATGGCGGACTGTGGTAAATCTTCGTTGTGCGCCATTGATTCTAAAGATGAAGAGCTTGATCAAGAGGTTTTGTTCTTGTCTGAATTCCCACAGACGGCGCCAATTGTACGGGAAAGAAATAAACATTCTCGTATAATCCTGTTGATTAAGATTGCACACCTCCGTCCGTCGTCGTTTTACTTCCTGAAAACACAAACGTGAGCTAGCCGGCGGGTGTGTGCCGGATACCTCTCTGATGCCTAAGTCAGCAAAATAGACAAATAGACAAAAAGCTCTGTGTATTCGGGAATCAAAGTTCAGTTACCTCTCCATAGGTGATGTTTGTGAGCTTTTGTAGGTTCCGTGTGGCACAATCCTAGTAGGACTTTTACTCCTCCATATAGAGTCCTCCTAGGATTCATACTCCTGAAAGATAATGTTTATCCTTCAACACCCCCTCACTGCATAAACCAAGTGAGATGGTTTTACCATGGTCAGACTTCAATATGACCGAGGTAAGCATGGCTATGCTAAGCCGCAGACTAGACCGAGATAACTTTAGCTCGGCTCTTCCATTCACTGCTCTTACCTCGCTCTCCCAATGCTAACCATGGTATGTCTTGACCGGATAACCAATACTCCGGCCGACCATAACTTGTGCTTGTCGACCGAACTTACCGTAGCTCTTTGGGACCGGGTAACTTCAAGCCTCTCGTGGACCGGAGTAACTTTACGCCTCTTTACTCCGCCCTTCATACTGTTGGCCCATAACGGCCCATAACGGCCTATTACCCAGCTCGGCTCAATTTTCATATAAATTACCCTCTCATCCATCATCAATCCTTTGTTTCATGAGAGAAGCCAATGTCTCAGAAGAGATAGCCAGGAAGAAGATTAGAACCACAATAAAGGATACATGGAACAAAATTAACCATGAATTCATCACCCAATCTCCTTTTCTGCAACCATTTGTCAAATACACTGTCAACACAGCTAGTGTGGCTCATTTTATTTACCAACATGGAGATGGTTTTGGTAATCAAGATCGCGAGACTCGAGCCCAAGTCCTCTCTATGCTTATCGAACCTCTCAAGATCAATTGAAATGGCGATTTTCAAAGTAATTGCTCCGTAGTTTCAGAGTACCAAAACAATATTTAAAGCAATTTAATGGTGCTTGTTTGATTAGAATAATCAACTTCTTTCTAGTTCGGATATAGACTAGAGAGGTTCAGTTCAACTTATCGGACCCTCAACAGGTCTCACCAAATAATTTGAGTATTTTTAGAGTAATTATTGAGTAGTTTTGAATTATCAGTATAGTTTGAGTGTGTTTATTTAGTTTAAATTAATGCCAGATGTGTGTATGTTTGCATAATAAATAAACATTGTGTTCCTGTCCCAAAAAATAAAAAATAAACATTGTGTTCGATTCTATAATTTAATTACGTCCTAATAAAAAAAACTAATATCATGCACATGTGGAAATTAAAGGAAAATAGGCTATCTCCTAGTAAAGCTACATTCTCTCTTGGCCACTTCTCATTAATTTATTTGCGGTGTATTCATTTTTTACTCCTCATATATCTCTTACATCAATAATATTCTCTCTTTTGCCAAAATAATAATAATAATAATTAATTAATTAAAAATTGAGAAATGTTTGATACACACAATTTCTCCCCCACGATTTTCACAAATGAGGCGGCGACAAATGCAAGTTCTATACCAATTAGAATGTAGGTCAACTTTTAACATTTTGCTTGCCACCTCATTTGTAGGGATTTTGAGGGAGGAATGTGTGAATGTAATATTATTGTTGTTAAAAATTGGCTACCAAATTTAAAGAATTAAACAAAGTGGTGAAAGTGTTGTTTTGTTTGGATATTAATAAAATGACTAAATATTACAATATTTTCTTACTCACTGGTATGTCACTTATCAGATTTTCTTACAATATTACATAACACATCACTTAGTAAAAATAAAGTAAAATCCATTCACATGTATGACTTTTTTTTCTAGTAAGAACATGCATTGGACAATTGTTGAATAACTATTTTGAAATTGAATTCAGCGATTGCTATTGTAAATAAGAGAGAAAATAAATTATCACATTCGTCTAAAAACTTACGTGAATGCCTAATTTGCTCACCATTATTTTTATTCTTTAACCATATATAAACATATAATTCATTATTATTAGTTGAGCACACCCAACCAAAGCAGTGTAATTTACTCATCATTGGTTATCGGTTTGAAGCATTGTTCTTAGTGTTGGGGGGAATTCATCTAGTAGAACTGGCAAAACAGCGACAGATGGGACAAATTTGAAAAATGGAAATAATAATAAAAATTATTTTTCCTGTATAGAGTACAAAATATTAGGTTGTCCCGATTAAACATTGCTATAACTTATTATTGAAAAATTATGGGTTCAAGCATTAAGGAGTGGATCAATGGTTAAATGTTCTATTTCTTTTTGCGTCTTGAGTTTAGGCTCAATAATAATTACTTGATATGATATATGTAGAATGAAGAGATTATAGTAATCGAAAAAGTCAATCCATACTCTTTCTAAAATAAAATTGAAGAGGTTATGGTACTCGAGAAAGTTGATCCATACTCTTTCTAAAATAAAATTAATGAAAAAATAAACAAAAGAATACAAGATGAACCTCATTTATTAAGGCTTTGGTTTAAGGATTTGGGGAAAGATTTAAAAATGGAGAGGAGAAAGGTAGGTGAATTGCAAATAAAATATACACATATTTCACTTAATTTTACACATTTTTCCTTCTCCTTTTCTCCTTTTTCTTTTTTTTTTTTTTCATCTTCAAATTTATAAATCAAACACACGCTAAATATATGGACTAGGGTTTTGGATAAGGCGGATCAAGCCCCCACTAGCCAACCCAAAACTGAGTCCAGGATCAGTACAACCCATTAACTGACCAACCGATCCAATTACTATATATATTGGGCTAATGAGGTCATAGACAACTAAACTTTTCGTACACAACCAAAAGGCCTCTTAAATAAGATTGGATTCGCTTTGGTTTAAATTTGAATTTGAAAAAATTTGTGAGATTCTTAAAGTTCACACCAGTCTCGTTTTGATAATTTAAATAATTTATTTTGTAAAATCTTAAGTGTTTATCATTAAAAAAAAAAATTTAAATTAGTCCGATAACCGTAACATTTTATTTGATTATGTTTTTCTTCGAAAAAATAGACAATAAGTATATATGTTTTAGAAAATAAATCATTCATATTTTTTAGACAAACATAATAAAATGAAAGAACCAATATATTATAATATATTTTTTCCCCTGACTCATTCTAAGCTAGATCTAAAAGTAAAAGAAAAGAAAATCACCCCTACGCTCCCCATGGGACTTGAACTTACAACATCTACTATAAGAATTGGAAAGAATACCACAATGACACAAAATCAAGGATTACTTACTTGAATTTGAATCTTGCTCTTACTATTGTTGCTTTCCTTTCTTATTGTTTTTTTTTTTTTATCGATTGTAAAAATAAGTGATGATTATTGTAGACAACATAATAATTAAATAAGAATATAAGAATGATAATTGTAAAGAAAATTAAAAATTAATTAAAACACAATAACAAATTGCATCTAATGTCATTTTTTTTTTTTTTTTTTGGGTTCCTCTTTTAGTAGAGAAGTCAAAAGGTTCACTATAAATTTTGAGTTTTCAATTTATCAGGTGACCGTGTTTCTAACTAGGAAGTCCCCCATAGATTTTATACATATATTTATTGAGTAAATTACACTATGAAAAATGTTAAAGATACTAAAAAAATTATCAAAATTTTTACTGAATATTTTATATGAGTGTGTAACCTACACTATGTGGGTCCCACTTTCATATGATACATTTGAAAAAAAAAAATGATAAATTTTAGTGTCTCTAACATTGTTTATACTATTGGTAGACTAACTTGAGTAAAGTTTCACTTTGATATTCGCAGTTTTAATTTGAATAATTTGAATCTTATATTTTTAATTTTGTTAAAATGTGATCTTTTTGTTATGTGTCATCAAGATTTTCAAAGGAGAAACACTACGTGCAAAACTGAGGTGACAAAAGTGGTATTCAAAAGAAACTATAAGGATCACTGGTGTAATTTATTAATTATACTGGTGATCTGTATAGTTTGTTTTGAATTCCATTTTAGTTTTCTAATTATGCATGTGATCTTTCTCCATTCAAAAATTTTAACAGTAAATGATAGATAAACTACATTGCAACAAAATTAAAAATTAGGGTTCAAATAGAAATTATGAAAATTAAAATGATACTTTACTTAAATTACAGAAACTACTGATATAATTTATCCTAAATTTATTTTCTCTCTTGGTATGTATGGTTTTTTTTTTTTTAGAATAAAAAAATACAGCTTATAATAAATTTATGTTTTTCTATGCCAAACGACTCAATTTGAGACCTTTCACCAATCACAAATCACAAATATATATATGTCTCTATTATTTTTCAAACACCCAATATAAATGTAGTGGATCATTGTAGACACCCCATTCTTGACCGTCCTCAAGACTTGGACGTCACCGTTTGAACACTCGGTGATTATCCATGTTCGTGTTCGTTTGGAGTTCCCGGAGTTCTCGGCTACGCGCCTTGCCTCAGGATCCCCGAACTTGACTGTTTTGTGTCTGATTTTGCACCAAACACTTGTGTTTTTGTCTTGGAGGGCAGGGAATGGCTTGTTGGCCATCCCCACACACCACCGGCCCTTCCCTACCATCACCGGCCGCATATGTGCGCCGCCGGCACTGTTTTGTTAAACTATCTGGCCGGTCGGCACTATATGTTGCCGACCGGCACATTTTTGTGCCGGTGATCCCTTTGGCTGGCCGGCATGCACCCTTTGCACCCCTGAGGCATGGTGCATCCCAGCTGTGCCAGCTGGAATGCACCATCACTCATCCCCGTGCACAGGAGTGACCCCTTTGCACCTTTGAACCCCCAAAGCTTCTAGAAGCTTGAACCTTTGGCCAAGCTTCTTGGAGAAGCTTGGCCAGCTGTCTTAGCTTCTCCAAGAAGCCAAGACCCTTTGCACCTCTTGCCCCTTTTCCTTTGCTTAGCCATTAAGTCATTTGGCTTGGTCTTGGCCTATATAAACACCACCTCTCTCCTTTTGAGAGAGGTTAGCCATTTTTCAACACAAACCAGAGCTTCTATATCTATATATCTGTGTTGTACTCTCTCTCTCTATATCTCACTCTCTCTCATCCTTGTGTGTGTGTTTTGAGCCTAAATAGTGTGTTTTTACCTCACTTTTGCACTAATACACACACCATTACACCCTATTTCGAGATTGAGGACTTGGAGGGTTGTTTGTTGAGTTTTTGGACTGGTTTTGATCACTAGAGGAGGGCTGCACCACCTGTTCTTCAAGTGTTCTTCAAGGGTGAGCTAGTTACTTTAGTTTCTCCATTTTTGCAACTAGTTTTTACCTATCTTGCTTTGTGTTTTAGGCTTTGTGTATAACTGAAAAAAGTCTTATTTTATCTTGCTTTTGAACTCTCATTAAGGTTGTTTTATGGTTTGAGTGTAAACTCACCCTCTTAAACCTTATTTTGGCCTATCTGGTTGCTTTTCTTTGAAGCCTTGTTTGCTTTGTTTTTTGTCTTCTCATCACTGAAAATCATAGGGTTTTTAGTGTTGAGGAAAGTGTTTTGAAGTCTTGCATAGGGGAGGGACACCCCTCTCCCCTTTGTCCCTTTCTTGCCTTTGTCTTTGGCCAAAAGGGTAGCATGCATGAGTGGTTGCATTTGGCTTCATTTCAGAGTTTTTCTTGGTGTTTTGGAGCATGTTTAACCTCTGTCTAATGTGGGTTTGTTGGCCCTTAACATGCTTTCTATACTTGCTTTGTACCCCTCCATTTTGCTTGGAAAATGTGCCATGCTATTAGCCTAGTATATCCTCATTTTAGCCTAACATTTTGAAGCACTTGATCATGATTTGTCATGTTTTAGATCTGTTAGCCACTGATTTTTTCCATGTTTGGTGTGCTTGATGTGGTTACTTTGTGTTTTGGCTTGTAAGCTTTAAGCATATTGACCTCTAACATGCTTAGCTTGGACCATCCCCATGATTTGGCATCATTTAGGGTCATATTTCAGTCCATAAATCATGTTTGTATGCTTGCATATGTGGCTTATTTCATGCTTTAAGGGTGTGCCCTTTTATGCCTAGGAATAGACCTTATGCAAGCTTGTATGTTTAGAGCATTTCGGGGCTGCCATATCAAGGGATTTGGGTGTATTTTTGCATGCTAGAAATCTGTTTTTGGTGGCCTAATACATGCCATGAGTGGTCATGATAATGGTAGTAAGATGCTCTCTTTGGTGCCATAGGTTTAGGCCCATTTGTTTGCATGCTCGCATGAGTGTTGGTCTACTATTTTGGGCATGTTTTGCCACTGTTTTGGGGAGGTTTGAGGTCTGCCCTATTGTGGTTAAGTCCACCATTACACATTTATTTGATGTTTGTTGCATGCTTGGTCAATATGGTCTTGACACATGACAATCCTATTGCCTTAAGTGTCCATGTTTACATCACACTTTGCATCTTGCACACTTAGTATTGCACACTTGCCATAATATGTTGCATTACATTTGGTATGTCTTGCATTTCATCTCATATTGCACCCTTTGAGCCATGTTTGCATAACATGCATTGCATTACTTGGTTTGGGATGTTAAACCAAGTGTGAGAAATGTGGGGTGTTTGTACTTCAAGTGGAAAAACACACCTCAATTCTCATGTCACTAAGGCCCTTGACCTTGACATGATAGGGTCTTGGTTCTCACTTTGTGTGTTGCACGCATATTTACATTGAATTGCCATCTTGGTCCCTTAGGCCATCATGCATTAAGATGCATAATTGATGGCCCAAGAACCAAGGGCCATGCTTCCTTGAGTCCTATACATGATAGGGAGCATTGGCCATGCTTACATATGCTCAAAATTCCACCATGCACTGTCTGTCTGCTGCTGCTGTCAAAACTGTCCTCTGCAGGAATTCTCTGCCGACCGGCAGTACATAGTGCCGACCGGCACTATATTCATGGCCAATAATCTCCTAAGCAGCCGATGGAAATTGTGAGTAGCCGGTGGGCATTTCCTCCAGCCGATGGTATACAACAGCATGCCAGGAAGGCATTCTGGGACTTTGGCAATTTTTAGAGAGGTAGGGCAGTAAGAACAGAGGCAGCAGTGGTATGGTGCGGGTTTTCCGGGCGAGTCGGATTCGAGCATGCATCATTCGCGCATCCCGAGGCGGACGGCTGTGGCCACCTTTCCTCTTTGCATTTATTTGTTAAATAATTAGAAATTTTGTAATAATTAATTTATTTATTATTCGGACTGTAATATTTATTCGGACTCTCCGTGTGAGAGCAAATCTGTAATAAGGGTGCGTGAGTAGTGTGTATGTCTTCCAACCCCCCACTTCTTTCTTCCCTTTTATTTACCTGCTTATGATGGTAGATTAGGGCATGTTTATTTTAGCATACCTTATGCAATGCATGCGTGCATCCATGCATTTGTTGACATGCACCGGGCTCGGTACATCATACAAACTGCATTGTATTTCAATTTCCAAAATTGAATACGTGATAATTGTAGCATTTCACATGCCATTTTAGGGTTAACCGAGCCTACTCTAAACTGCATCTCTGTATGTGTTGCATTAGCCATTTTAACATGAACTAGGACATGCATGTTTGCTAACTAGTTTTTGTTTTGGCACGGAGTACGATGTAAGTGTTTACGCTTTAGCATATCGCATGCGTGTGAATGTTGACATGACAGTAGGCTTACCATGTGGCTAAATGCTTATATGAGATAAACTGTTTGAATGCCTGTGGGTGGAGGTTGGATTGCTTGAGTTGGAAAAAATCGTTGAAATCTGTGTTTTAGCCTACTTGCGAGTAGCAAATTCCAAAGCCTTTTCAAAACGAATGGATATGTAATGCTTATTTCCAAATTAGGCAATCTAGTCTATACTTGTTTGCTGTGCGCATAACATAGTAATTCTAGGCTAATAATTGGTTTAAGAACACATAACGTTTTCAAAATTGGATATCACGGTTAGTAGAGGCCGGTCTTCGGACCGGGCGAAAGGGGGTGCTCATAGCTGACCTTCCCCGATCGTACCCAAGCTCCCGAGCCAAGACATTTGGTGATGACGGACACGTGGCCTTCGGCACCGAGTCAGGGTTTCCTAAATTTCCCATTTTAAAAATATTTAGGTGGCGACTCTGTATCTGGCAAAGCAGTCCATGTTTGGCACTACTTTTCAAAAATCTGTTTTTCTTCAAAATGATTTGCCAGAGTTGGACTCTTTGGTTCAGATTACGAACCGCAACAAAAACAAAAAACAGGGAGTCCGAACTGTAGGGTGAGGCCCAAGGGCGCGTCTACAGTTTCTGGCGACTCCGCTGGGGAGTTAGAGAGCTTGACTCAAACTCGTGATATTCCGTTTTGAGTACGCTTATGTGTTTCTTTGCATTGCATGTGCATTGGTGCGCCTAGGACACCGTGTTGGCCATCTACTATTCCTAAGCGGTTTGCTGGAGGCTTGTCTTGTCAAGGCATGACCGTAAGGCTGACCGGTTGCGGGCTCTGCCAGTATGGGAACACAAACCCCGGTTTTACCGGGGCACCCTTTTTGACCATTCGACCTAGTGCATATTCGGATCCATAGTGACCATTCCAAACTAGGACAGGTTGCTTACCCGATATAGGTTGTTTGAAACCGCTGCGTGCGTAGTGAAGCCCTAGCTCCTGACAAAATAGGACAGGGAAACCCTACCCCAACATAGGGGTGTTTTGGCTCTCTTTTACTTGCTATGTGCTTTTAGAGTGTATCTCTACAGGAATGCGCATATCAGTTTGCAAGTTTTGGTATCAGGCCTGAGGGCACCAGTAACAGTATTTTGGGAATCAGTTATCTGTGGTACCAGATTCAGACATGGGGCAATGATTCAGAAACAGTGATCAGTATTTGAAGAACAGTGTATCCAGTTCACTAGCAGTGTGTTATGATATCCGAACCGTGTGTTGTATGTTTATTTTATGCCGTTGTGCTGTCCTGTCCAATTATCTGTTTATTTATACGCTTTATTTATCTTTTTACTAGGTAGTTGAGCACGATTGCTTCTGACCCAGTAGATACTCCCCAAGCACTCTGGACTAGAGGTCGTCGGCTCCATCGATCTGAGGATCTGATAGACGGACAACCAGTGTACTGCTCACTACCCCCGGTTACTAGGCGAAGGTTAGTCAGGCAGAGGACATCAGCACAGCAGTCAGTTTAGAGGGCCTTATCTACCCCACCTGTGTTCAGTAGGGATCAGGGTTCCATGTCACCAACAGAGAGAGAATATATACCGGTAATTCAACCAGAGCAGAATAGTATGGCCAGTTTAGAAGAGATGGTGCGCCACCTCCAAGAAAGCATGAAAATGATGCAGCAAGATGCTGTCCGACAGGCAAAATTTGCCAGGCAACAGGCCACAGTTGTGAAGGAACAGGCAGAGACAATTGCCAGGCTAGAACAGCAAACCGGAGCCTCTGCTTCGCAACAAGTTCCTCCCCCACCAGGAGCCCCGAATCTCGGAGAGACGACCAATGCTCAGAATGATACAGAACTTCCTACAGGACCACCCCCACCTCCGATCCTACCTCAAATTCAACCTCAGCTGTCAAAAACACCCACCAACCTACCGGACTCTCCCTTTGAGTTCGAGACTGATCCCACCGCACTAAAGTTGAGCAAGCTTGAAAAACTGTTCAAGAGATCACAAGGGGTTAAGACTATCCTCGACATTGAAGATGGATACACCGACGCAGCTGTGACGCTGCCCGACAGATTCAAAATGCCTCATATTGATCGATTTGACGGGTCCGAGGACCCCATGGTGCACTTAAGATTGTTTTCAGATGTCCTAAGGCCAATGGGCCTCAGTAGGCTTCAGAAGTTGTCTTTATTTGCCGGACCCTGTCAGGTGTGGCGGCCATATGGTATGCCAAGCTAG